>SJYA01002804.1:406202-480431 GCA_006410615.1 Neotragus moschatus
CCCAGGGGGGGGGGGGGGGGGGGGCGGGGGGGGGGGGGGGGGGGGGGGGGAAGAGGAGTGGCCTCCCCTCTCTGTCTGGGCAGCCTGGCCTCTGGCGTGGGGTTCTGGGGTGTGGCAGCAGGCACGAGCCGCCAACCTCCAGCCCTTTGATGGCGAGGCAGAGCGTGTCCCCACAGGGCACAAGCAGCAGGCTGTGTCGGGCTGACTCCCTGTTCAGGAATCTGGGCAGGCCTGAAGGGACAGCACATTCCTGAGGTGTGTGGGAGCAAACAAGTCACCCCCACAGCTCCCTGGGGCTACCCCTTCAGTGGGGCCCTGGGTGGAAACTCCTCTGGCCTGGGGAACAGGCCCAGAAAGTGCTAAGCCAGCTCAGAGGGTCTAAGTTTGGGGGGGGGGGTGTATATGTTAGAAAAGGAAGAGTCAGATGGCAGGAGTGAGAGATACTGGTAGCCGGAAGCGCCCATGAAGTCCAGAGCTGGCCTCTGCCTTCCCCTCTCCTCCCTATTCCTGCCAGCACCCACACTGCCCTCCAAGCCCTGGGACACTGGTGTGGGTGGTGGGTGGAGGACACCGCCGTGCCCGGGTATCTAATCACCCTACCCATGAGGAGCGGCAGTGGCCTCGCTCCACGTCCCGCTGCCCCAGCTTGAGCTGTCATGTGTCCTACAAGCTCATCCTGCCCTGTCTCAACCTCACAGCCCCACAGCACATATGCCTGGGGCTTTCATGCCCAGATAATCTGGCCTGCTGAGGGGACAAGTAGCGTGGATGTGGCCAGTAGTGAGACGGGTCAAAGTGCAGACTAGGACTCTCAGATGAACAACAGTGGTTTTGAAGGTTCTTTCCCCCAGCCAGAGGCGCCCTTTTCATACATGTCGGAGTCACACAGAGGGACATGGCTCCTGACTGGGGAAGCAGAAGGCCACACCCTGCTAGGGAGGACAGTCCACCAGGGAGCCGCAGCGACCCCAACACAAGTCCAGGGGGGAGACTCCGTGCCACTCCCTGCCCCACATCCCTAAATTCCAGTGCACGCTGGGGCCCTGGTTCCAACTCCTGAGGTCTGCTAAGGGCCCCAGATCCAGCCTGGAGGGGACCACAGCTCCAGCACTGAACAGACACACACAGGCCTGGCAGGCTGCTGGCACTGCAGGGAAGGTCAGCCCCAGGGGTGAGCACGACGCGGGCCTACTGGAGAACAGGGGGAGCAGCAGCCGGGCAGCAGGGTCACGGGAGGAGAGGAGAGGCAGGTTACAAAGCAGCAGAGCAGCCCCTCCAGAAGACCCAGCTCCTGGAGGCCGCCTCCCCGGCACACAGCCTTCACCCAGAGATCTCCAAGCTGCTTTGGAGTGTTTCAACCCAAGGTCGACTCCTAATCCCACAGCAAGAAAAAGAGCCCCCCAGGAAGGCTGGACAAGTCCAAATGGGCCACAGGCCACGAGGAGCGGGCAGACAGCCCTTGAGGTCTCTTAGCCTCTGGATGCTGCGCTGGCTCCAGGGCACCTCCATGAGAAGGGTCTTCTAGAAAAGTCTAGAAACTGACAAGTAAGAATTCCACTCCCACCCCTCACCACAAACTACCTGAGCTTCAAGGAACTGGAAGCAGAAGGCTCAGGATGTGGGCTACCACATCTCAGGCTGGGTTTGTGCGACAACAGCTGTGCTCTGGGAGAAAAGTGAAAGTGAAAGTGGCTTGGTGGTGTCCAACTCTTTGCGACCTCCATGGACTATACAGTCTATGGCATTCTCTAGGCCAGAATACTGCAGTGGGTAGCCTATTCCTTCTCCAGGGGATCTTCCCAACCCAGCAATCAAATCGGGGTCTCCTGCATTGCAGGTAGATTCCCTACCAGCTGAGCTATGAGGGAAGCCCTTCTGGGAGAAAAGCTGAGACCTGAGTCAATCCCCCTGGCTGACCTGGTCTGGGGCTCTTGGGGCTGCACCCACAGGCACTGTCGAGGGAGACATCCCCCTCCCCCGCCCCCCGCATCACAGAGGCGAGGTGAGAAAGGAAAGCAGCTCTCCTCACAGCCCCCACCCCACCTAACCCACCTCCTCCTCCCTCTCCTGCAGAGTGTTCATTCTTCACTCACTGAGGAGCAGTTCAGAGGACTCAACCGTATCTGTGGGGTGGAGGGAGGGGGTGATAGCCTCGTAATTGTCATGTTGCAATCTGCCAGTCGGCGCAGGCCCCTGTTGCCGCCTGCCCTGTATTAAACACCTTCTCCCTGATTGCAGCCCACGGGCACGATTAGCTGCCTCCAGAGAACAAAGTCTGCTTTCATCAGAGATGGGGCTCAGCACGCACAGCAAACCTGCGCTGTGAAACCGCTGAACAGCTGAGCAGAGCGTGTATCAGAGGCAGACATAAGGAGCAATATATCCCAGAAGCCGGCTGAGCAGCGTCCTTCAGTCAAAGGGCAAAAAATCTGCCTCGCTCCTCTCTCAAACGGCTCTCCGACCCGCTCCCCTTTGCGGACAGGGAGCGTGTGTGGATGTGACCAGGGGGCTCCCCCAGAGGTCAGTCCTGATGCTGCTGGAAACGGAGCAGGATGAGGAGAAGCCCCCTTCAGAATCTGATTCTCTCCAAATCGCTATCCTTTCTCCTCCTCCCTGCAAACACCCGCAGAGGCAACAGTGAAAGGTTCAATTCCAAGAGCCAAGGACACTCTCTTACTTCCCTCTGCCGTCTCTTCTGTGCGTCTGCTCAAGTCCCAGGACAAAGTCAAAGGTGCAGGAGAGGAAGGGAGCTCCCAGCATCCAGCTTTCTCTCTGCTCAGGGCTCAGAGGTTACCCCCTCGACACTGGCCGAGCGGAGGGAGACAACTGAATCCAGAACAGGTGTGGCTCAAACTCTGCCCTCCCCCACACCCCCCAGGTCTCTTCTAGTCCCCGAGTTCTGTACCACACCCCTGCCCCCTACCCAGTTCAGCTGCCTACCCAAAGAAAGTGCCTGCCTCCGCGACTTCCATCACCCACAGTCTCTTTAAGAAATGATGACCCCAGCAGTTTACCTGCACTCAGCATTTCTGTACTTACTGAGGTCTCTGTTCCCAGCTGTCACTGAAATCAAGCAAGTGAAGGACCTTGAGGGGCCAATGAACCCAATCTTCTGAATCAGGGAAGGCACACACATCACAAAAATCATTAACTAATGCTCTTCTTTCATAATTCACCCAAAGAAAGTCAAATGGAAGGTAGCAAGCATTGCTGCTTTTAAAATGAAAGGAAAATTGGCCCCTTTTCAGAATACCCCAGCTGTGCCGTATGCTGCCTTACCCCAGCAGGATATAAATTAATAATAAAACCAAATACGAGCCCTTCCTAAAGCCCCCGGTGAACCACTAAACAGGAGCGTGTGGTCACAGGGACGAGCGCCTCCCCTGTGGGAATGGTCCTCAGCTGTGAAGTGGTCTCAACCCTATAGGGCTGGAGGAAGCTGCGCCTCGCGGGGTAGGGTGGGGTGGGGGGCAAGACACACTCCTACAGCGCAAGCCCACCTGCTTCTCAGGCCTCTGAAATCCGGGCTCTGACTCCAACTAAGGACCAAGAACAAACCTCCACCCTGCAAGGGCGAGCCCCTACCCAGGTGGGCCAGCAGGGGGTCCGGAGACTGCCCTGTCTACCCCTAACCAGGAAGGCTCCTATCCGCCTTGGCTGTCAGTGAACAGCCACACGGAGCCAATCCCACTGAGGCAGCCTGGGTTCAGTTCTCCCAGTGCCGGGCCCCGGTTTCCGGCGCAGCTGTTCCCGAGATACCTGAGCAAAGCCCTGAGCGATCCTGGGCGCGTGGCAGGCAAGCAGCCAGCAGAACACGGGTGGGGCCCAGGCAGGCTCTCTTCTGGGCCGATGACAAGGCTGGAAGATGCCAGTCTGTGCCCAGACCAGCCCCACTGCCCCTCCCCCAGGCAGGCCTGCCACCCCTCTGGGAAAGCACAACCTCACCCTTTTGGGACACGATGCCTGCGGCCCTAACCTGGCCCCCCCGCCCACTCTAAGTGGAACAGAGTACAGGTATTTAAAAAACCAGAATGGGTGGGAATATTCTGCCCCAGAGTCATCCTGAGGTCTCAGAACTAGTGCTGGTGGCCTGTGAGAGCTTACCTGGCTCCCACCAGAGCAAATCCTCAAGTCTATCCACCCGGCCTTGCTCAAGCCAACACTTGACAGGAGGCAAGGGGCTGAAGACTGCTGATGATGGGCCAAGCAAACCAACCCCCACCCAAAGGGGGCGCCCAAAAGTCCCCAGATCAGAAGCAGCACTTGACCTTCATCCCCATCCCGCCCCCTCGGGAAGAAGCAACCCTCCACTCCTCACCCCTTCTGCTCTCCTGGTCAGAGCCAAGCCACAGGCCGCTCCAGCATGGGGCTGCTCAGCCGCTCAGTCGCGTCCGACTCTTTGCAACCCCATGGACTGCAGCACGCTAGGCTTCCCTGTCCTTCACCATCTCCCAGAGTTTGCTCAAGGGAAACTGAGTCCACTGAGTTGGTGACGCCATCCAACCATCTCATCCTCTGTCGTCCCCTTCTCCTCCTGCCCTCAACCTTTCCCTCCAGCTTGCTAACTCTCTATTCAAGGTCCACACCATCCATGGAGCCCCTACACCATCTTGTTTATACACTCCCACTCTGTGGACGTCAGCAGTTTCCTGACCTCTGCCTCCTGGCTCAAGGAAAACAGAGGCAGCTTAGAGGGCCTCCACGTCTCAGGTCCCCCTATCTAGCGCACCACACTCCGCTCCCCTCCCCAGGCACTGCCCCTAGAGGCAGCAGACAGGGTCTGTCTAGTTACCTGTGCAGACCACCAGGGCACCCCGCGTAGTCAGCCTTCCTGCAACCTCTGGACCCCTCTTCTACTTTCCCAGCCTGGAGGGAGGAGGGAGCCTGTTGGGAGCTTCTCCATGGCAAGCTGGGGCCAATGCCTCCCTCAGGCCCACTGTGGAGTCCAGAGCCAGGTCCTGCCCCCTCTGGCTAAGGCGCCCTTCCCAGCTCTTTTCGGTTAAAGTCCACCTGAAGCTCCAGACGTGGAAGGCGGTGGGGGGAATCAACTCCTCCCACTCCACCTCCCAGAGCAAAGGTCACCAACCGGAGCTACATCTCAGATGGGTATCCGGTTCTGGGCGCCAACTTTCAGACAGAGCTTCGAAGACTCCTCTGTCCAGGCCATTTCTCACAGCCAGGCCAAGGTTTTTCTCAACCTCCCAGGCCCCAAGAAGAACCGGCAATTTCAAATCTTATCCTGGGATGGAAATAATGGGGACATCATCTTCTCCTTTTTCCTTCTGGCTATGTCCATGAGGGATCTTAGTTCCCTGACCAGGGATTGAACCCGTGCCCTTGGCAGTGAAAGCACGGAGTCCTAACCACTGGACTGCCACAGGGATTTCCATCATCTTCCCCTCTTGATAAAGGGAGGAAACTATCCAGTCTAGCAGAAAATTCCCTTCCTGCTCTCCTTCCATCTGTCTCTGTGGCATGAAACCAACAGCACCACAACTGAGGGATGCTCTCAAACTCCATGGTGCTAAAAGCAGATTAAAGAGACATGCTGTTCTAAGGGAGAACTGAGCAGCTCATATTGCCTGAGGGGAGGGATGGGGCAGAGCCCAACAGCCGGCTGGCAGGTGGACAGGCACCTGTGCACAGCCCCACCGGCAAGGAGACCCGGCAAATGGAGGAAACCCAGTGGTAAGGACAAGCACGCAGAGGAGATGGCTCAGTGTAAGCAGAGGCGAGGAGACCAGGGGCAGGGAGGGAGATGAGAGGCGTGGCTGAAGGCACCTTCAGGGTGGGTTAGCTGGCCCGGGTCAGACTCACAGGGTTAGTGTCTTCTCACCAACCAGCCAGCTCTCCTGGTTAGCACGGTTAGCAACAGACTCGTGGCAGACGCCCTCCAGGCACTCCATACAAACAGACAGCTTGGTCTGTGAGCAGCCCAACTCCGGAGCTGCAAAGAGAGAGCAGAAGGAAAGCCAGGCTGCAGGATGCCCGAGGGTACACATTGCCCTCTCCTGAAAGGGACGCTCCTCCTCCTCCGGACTTACCGCCAGACCCTGCGGGGCCTCTCCCCTCTGGCAGACAGGCCACATGCAAGTACAGCACTCACCCTGCCAAGCAGTGAGCCCGGCTGGTGACCCCAGGGAGCAAGGCTCTCTAGCTGTCAACAGAAAGAGAGCATCACCATGGTGGAAGAGGGCACTGCTATCAGGGGGCAGCTCTCCTGTCTCACCTATTCCCGGAACACCACTGCCAGGCTGGACCACAGCCCTGAAAGCTGCTTCTAAGAACAAAGCCACCCACAGCTGCAGCTGCCACCTCGCCCAAGCCTGTGCCAGTATAGTCCACCCCACCCCCTCCCACGGGCTCCGAGGAAAGGCGCTGGGAGAGAACTGGCCCAGGGACCGGAGGTTGCAACAAGAGCTGCATGGAAAGCACAACACAATGGGGCAGTGTGTGCCCGGCCCAGAGCCATGCCAGCCCAGGGCACGGGTGACACACCGCCACCTTCAGCTTCAGAAAGGGCCAAGGGATGGTGTTTCCCAGGGAGCTGGCCCCAAAGGAACCCATGGGGCAAGGGTAAGGGCGAGGCCACAATCAGGCTCCCCAGACCCTGAGAGGGACTTCCCTACCCCCTCAGAATGACAAAGCCCAGAAAGGCTAAGGTTCTCACACAGCTAGCCCAGGGAACACTCTTCCCTGAAGCCTCCAGAATCACCCAGGGAAAGTGACACACCCTGGCTTGAAGATCTCCAGGCAAATGTGCCACAGCAGTGGAGTCCCAGAGACCCCCTGCCCTGGCCAAGATGCAACCTCTGGGGAGGCAGGACAGGAAAGTTACAGCACAGACATCAGCAAATACTGCCTGTGATTCATGGAAAAGGGCTGGCAGGGAAAAAGCAGGAGAACGACTCCCGTTCAGTCTGATGATGAGATGACTCGGGGTAGGAAGGGGAAAACAGAGACCACCCTGGCCTCACACATAGGCCTGGCTTCTCCCGAGCCCAGGCCAACGCTGAACACAAGCAAGAGAAGCTCCAACAGGCTTCCCAACCGCCCCCTCGCTGGGCTCCCCACCTTGCTCTGATAGCCCTGGAGGTCCAAAGGCCGAAGCCTGACCAGGAAGGGTGAGCTAGCCATCTAGCAGAGAAGACGCCAACTCTTCCTGTGGGCTCTGACCTCTTCCCTGGACTGGCAAGGAAGTGTGGCTATGGGCAGACTACCTTCTGAATCCTCGACACAGACATACTAATAAGCAAACAAACACGCACCAGTTGGATCTGGTGTGTTTTTCAAACAGGGAGCAGCAAGTGACCTGGTTAATCCAAGGTTTCAGACAGCCGGGGTTGAGAAATCAGGTAAGTCTCCGCCCTTTCCAGCCACAGATGAAAGAAGAGTGAAGGAGAGAGACACATGTGAGCCGGGGGTGCTGGTGCCCACATCACACCCGTGCCCACCCTGATTCCCACTCCAGGGCACTCCTACCAGAAAACATCATCCCAGCATAAAAGACAACCCCTCAGAGATAAGCAGGGTGTCTGCTATGGCAAGAACCGCTGGGAAAGCTGCTCCAGCCCTCCCAACGAGCCAGCCAGCCCCCCAGGAACACACCAAGCTGGGCGGGAGGCTGCAGCCGGGCTCCTCGAAGGCTTCAGCAGGGATTAATTCCCCTCTCCCTGCCCCACCCAGGGTTAATTGTTAGGAGGGCAGAACAAGCTGAAGAACAATATGTATTAATATTGAGTTGTGTTTATTTTACAGGCAATACATGATGGGGAATGTGTGGAAGCATTAATACATTAGAATGATTAGAAGGATACAGGATAAATGGTTACCAGTATTCCCTGTCTTTGGAAAAGGGCTTAGACAGGTGCAGTGGGGAAAGAAAGGGAAGGTCTTTTTACTTTATATTTAATTTTGTATATTTTCCTGTACGGCTGGTATTTTCAATGAGGTGATACACCATGTTTATGATGAAAATGCACTGTTTCTTGACAAATGGACAAAATCACTCCATCTGCACTGTGCTGTGCCCTTCCAGAAGGGCTTTCCCTTCAACTGTATTTCCTTTGATCCTTGTAGCTCAGTGAGGCCCAGGGAACAGGTGGAGTTCTCCCATTCTGAAGTGACACAGAGGATAAAAGACTTGCCCAAGGCCACAGACACACGGGGACAGAGCCCTCCACTTCCAATTCCAGTTCAAAGCCTGGAAAGCTGTCTTCTCCCAGGAGCCAAGGAAAACGATGAAAATTCTGCCCTGAGGTTAAAGACCCTCAAAGACATCTGAGATCGAATTCTCCATCTGGTTCACCTGGAAAGGGGCAATGAGACCATTGCTCAGCACCCAAGGTGATAAGTGCAGAGTTCTATCCCGCTGGTGAGCTTAATGGAAGCCCAGGGCTTTAGGATCTAGGCTGACTCTTCGCAAGGCAGTCCCCCTACCAAGGAGTTCTCTGCCAGTTTACTATGAGAATATAAAAGCACTTCACAAATAGGGGGCCGTGTCCTTGACAGATCCCAAATGTCACCTAGTAAACAGCTGGCACTTATAAGAGAGACCGAACAAAGAAAGTCTTACTCTTCTACTCACGGACCCTCACCAGACTCAGTCCCTCTGAGGCCTAAAAGCACACAACACAATCCAGTCCTGCTGGCTCACCCGATCTCCTCTCAAATCCGCTTAACGTACAGCGCAGCTTATCACTCCTGCCAAGATGCCATCATGAGGATGGGCCACATTGCAGTGCACACCCCACACCAAGGGATGAGGGCAGAGCTCAGGGAAAACGCCTTCAATTCACCTCCAACTACTGGTTTCATCCTGTGGTTCTCCTAGGCGTGAACAAGGCTGTACCAAGATGTCTTGGCTGTGAGCGTGGAGCACACCAAAGTAGGACCAGCGATACCAGAGAAAAGCCAGCAGGTGACTGCAGGCACTAAAAGGAGCTCGGTGATAACAAAGCGGGTGACAGCAGCCAAAGCCTTTTTAAGATGCTAATTAAGCAAGAAAATACACCTGTGTGTACTTCAGTGTTTCTTTTAACTCCTTCCGGCTGGCTTAGGAATGTGTGGTTAGAATACAAGGCTGAAGAGGGAGACAGCTGAAGCCAAGCACCTAGATCATTTAACCGCATTAACTCAACCCTGGAAAATAATTAGCAATGCGATTGTTAATACCATCACCTTTTGTTTATGCAGGACCTTCCTTCCTGAGAGTTCAAAGAGTTTCACCAGATAGATTTTATCTGCTTTAGTCTAAGAAAGGACTAGATTGGGAACAGGAATGCTCAGCACCTCCTATGCAGGGGCTAACTAAACGCTCAGCCCTCAATAAATGACCTTGCCCCTAAGAAGCTTCAAAGAAAGACCCCTAGGTGGGGAGAGACAGGTTAACAGCCCCCCTGCATCACAGTGTGGTGAGTGCTCTGAGAGCAAACAGGAGAGGCGTCTGGCTGGGGCAGGGAATTAAACACCAGACAGAAAGGTTGCCCTCCCAAGAACCAGACGAATCTTCCTGTGATTGCAAATTCCCATTGGAGTGCGGCCCGGTATTATACAATTAAGAGGTCTAGACTTCTGGAAACGAACTTCTCTGGCGCTTGTTCAGAACTGGTGCTGAAGAATTATTCCCAAAACAAAAAGTCAAAGAATGGACAGCAATCCTCAGCCTCCCACCCCATTTCTGGGGAGCACCTGAGTTCATCGGCCTGTTCTGTGACTCAAGATCATCAAAGCCTCCCCCCCCCAAAAAAAAAAAACTGGGACAAGAAGTCTGGCTTTCTCAAAGCCTAGACCACCGGCTTCACTCAACATTTTTTCAGTCCACAAAACACGAGGAAACATGGATCCTCAAACAGCCTATCCAATACACGTACATGTATGAATGAGCTCCTTTGCTGTCCACATGAAACTATCATGACATTTTAACTGGCCATATTCCAACAGAAGTTTAATAAAAGAACAACAGCAAAAACCCACCCCATTTAGTCATCTCCGGCCTTAACTACATAACAAATCCGCCACCTACTCACTCCCACCTGTATCCACCAAAGTCATTGGTAATTTCACATGCCTGTCACAATCCATCAAAGGAAGCATTTCAACGTAAAAGATGGGAAGAAGCATCAACAAACTTCCTTTGCACACTGACACTGTTCCCCAGTCTCACCTTTTTTGTTGCTCAGTGAGACAGACAGACAGGTAAACAGGTAGACAAGTGTCAGAACAGAGGTTCAAAGTGCTGTAGGGACCAAGAGGAAGAAAGGAAAACAGAGAAGTTTTCTCATCCAGGGTGCTGGGTCTCAGGTCAGCAGAGTTTCAGAGACAAAGGTGAGCATGATGCAGAGAGTAAAATGCACAAGTAAGAAGAAAAAAGTAAACAAATGCTCAGAAAAGATTCCGGAGCAGGAGGAAACTCAGGAGCAAGGAAACACAGGACAGATGAAACGCAGTGGCAGGCTAGAGAGTGGAGTTTGGGCCTCCTGGCACACAAGGCTGAAGACTGTGGACTCTATCCCAAACAAGAGAGAAACCATGGCCTCAAGGGAAGAGACAATATATTTTTTGTAGGAAGGTAAATTTTCACAGCAGCATGGAAGATAGAGTAGGGAGAGACTGCCCATCACATTTCTTTCATTCTACATGCAGCACAGCATTATAAAGCATCTCTTACGCACCCTGCACTATCCCAAATGCTAGAATACAACAGTGAGTAAGACACTGTCTGTTCTCAGGGCACTTATAGTCTCGTGAGAGTCAGACAAGTAAACAGGCAATTACAATATAGCCCAAGTGTTAAAACAGAAGTAAGCACTGGACAGTAAAGGGCAGTGGGATCCCAAAGGAAGTGACATTTAAAATGAGACCACAAGAGCAATAAAGAAGGTGAAGGGAGTCCGGAATGCAGCACAACCAGCATGTACAAAGACCCAGAAGCTAGAGAACGAGGTAAGTTTGAAGAGCTGTTAAGGGATTTCCCTGGTGGTACAGTGGATAAGAATCTGCCTGCCAGTGCAGGGGACATGGGATCAATCCCTGACCTGAGAAGATTCCACATGCCACAGGGCAACTAAGTCCGTGTCCCACAACAACAGAAGCCACCGCAATGAGAAGCCTGTGCACCAAAACGAAGAGTAGCCCCCTCCCCGCAACTAGAGAAAGCCCTTGCAAAGCAGCAAAGACCCAGTGCAACCAAAACTAATAATAAAATTTAAAAATAATTTTTTTTAAAGTGCTGTTAAGAGGCTGAATCCTACTGGAAAAATGAAGGCCCAGTTTACTCATAGGACTTGGCACTCAAAATACAATAGGTGAAGGAGGTGAAGGAATTTGATTCAAAGATAACAAATGAATACAGGGTGTTATGAGAACAAACCGATTTAGACAACAACAAAAAGAGAATGGTAACAGGGGAGAACTGGCTCAAAATCCATCAGCCTTCACCCTGAAGTCCAATCATTTGCTAAAATGTGACCTGAATCTAGGAAGTCAGAGAACTTCTACCAAAACACAAACATGTACTCTATGGAGATAACACGTTTCAGCATGCTGACTGCAGCACAAGTCAAGATAAAGCACACCATCCGGAGGCCTGTGGCTCCTCTGTTGATGGAAGAGGGGAGCAGAGACTGACAGATGCTCTCAAAAGCACATGCGCTATGCTACAGCAGACAGAAAATTTCATCACAGGGCAAGTCCTAGGTCCTGAGCCCGCGACACCATGAGTCCAGGCGTGTGCCTGCCCTGATGGCAGAGTGAAGAGTCATTTACTAAAGAAAAAGATGGGCCCTGAGGGCGTGTGTTAAATAGACAGGGCATGACTCAGAAGGAGGGAAAGGGTGAGTCTTAAATACTGGGCAAAGGAAAGCGTCGTCAGTCAATCCTTACACATACTCTGCCTCCTGCCTGGCTTAAAGGAAAGAGACCTGGGCGTGGCACCAGGGCCTTCCTCTACAACGCAAGCTTCAGCAGAAGCACATTTATTTTCCAACTTCCTCTCACGTTACTACCACAGTTTTTCCCCTTTTGTAGTTTGCTATTTTTTAAAGAAAGATGCGTGTAGACTATGAGTTTAACACTATGGTTCCTTCAAAGGTTCATGTCAGTAACCACAGTCAGAAACGAGCCTATATTTACATCTACGTTAACTAACACAAACACTGACACATTCAATGCACGCTAAGAATGGAGCTCTATGTCCTTCTGTCTGCTCACCCCAGCCAGCTCAAAGTTTTCCAAAGAGGAGTCACCAAGCTGAATCATGATGACAGAGTTTAGATTTGGTGAACATGGCACAGGGCACTCCCACACCAGTCCCCGTGTGTGTGCTAAGGCACTTGAGTCGTGTCCGACTTTTTTCAACCCTATGGACTGTAGCCCTCCAGGCTCCTCTATCCATGAGATTCTCCAGACAAGAATACTGGAGTAGGTTGCCATGCCCTCCTCCAGGGTTCTTCCCAACCCAGGGATCGAACCCAGGTCTCTTCCATTGCAGGCAGATTCTTTACCTTCTTTACCACTGAGCCACCAGGGAAGTCCCACCAGTGCCTGCAAGGGTTATTAACTCTGAGAGGAAGGGGAGAGCTGAGATAAGAGCTCAACTCCTAAAACATTTTTTAAACAATGAAAAAAACGTTTACTACAATATGGGTTCACATCTAACCATCATGACAAGCAAACAAGAGACACAAATTGCCAGTAGGCATATTTAAAAGTTAACTTCATACCAAATGCAAAAAAAAANAGAGCTGAGATAAGAGCTCAACTCCTAAAACATTTTTTAAACAATGAAAAAAACGTTTACTACAATATGGGTTCACATCTAACCATCATGACAAGCAAACAAGAGACACAAATTGCCAGTAGGCATATTTAAAAGTTAACTTCATACCAAATGAAAAAAAAAAAAAAAAAGCTCTACTGCTTAAGCCTGATTGCCTAGCTTCAAATCCCAGCTCTGCCACTTACTATCTGGATGATACTGAGTAAATTACTTAACAATGCTGCACCTCTATTTACTCTTCTGTAAGATGAGGATACTAACAGCATTAAACTACTAATCCACTTACAAAAGTGCCAAGCATACAGAACGTGCTCGGTAAGCACTATTATTATTATCTTCATCACTCGATGGTAAATTGATAATTCTACAGCCTCACAGTTTCAAACAGGAAATCATGGCATTTTAATATCACTTTAAATAGCTTAATGAGGATATTCCCACTATACGTAAAATCTATACTATCCTCTTCTCACACCAGGAGAGCAGCTCAAACCAGCACAGGTCTGCCACAGAGAGACACCAAGTTCAATCATGAGTCAGAAATTAGGGCTGAAATCTGGCTAGCATAATAACAACAAATATACATACGGAACGTCAGGCACTGTTCTAAATGCACTAACGTACTAACTTATTTGACCTTCGCACAACTCTATGAAATAGGTACTCCAACCATCTCCATTTGATTGATGAGAAAGCTGAGGCAGAGAGCTGTGCAATATCTAAAGGTCATAGAGTCACAAATGGCAAGGTCTAGATTTGGACAGGCAATCTCGCTCCAGAGTCAGTGCTCTTAATCTCTATGCTGGCTCACCACACTGTCCTTGCTGGTTACAATCTCCTAGAGGCATCCACAAATTGTTCTCAGAAGTTTTTCAGCCTTCTAGAAATGAAGTCACAGCTCAATAACAACAGCAGTTCTTCAGATACCTGAAGGTACTGAAGCTAGTCTAGTGACAGTGACTTAGGCTGGTCTGCCTGGAGTAAGACTTTTGGGGGCACGGATGGGTTGAGAGTAGGGAGCAGAAGATGGTTAGTAAGGAGTCCTAGATCAAATCAGACTTGCTGATCCAACCATGGAGCAGATGTTTCAGCAGATGCTGAAACAGGTTCCAGTAAAAAGCACGCTCCTAATTCTGGCTTAGGCATAACCAAAGGGCGCTCTCTGCCTCCAAACCCCTTCTCTTTCCTCCAAACCCAAATCCACTATCTCTAAAGTCATGGTTAGTTTTGCTAATAAAACTGATTATTATTATTATTATTTTGCCTCACCACATAGCCTGTGGGTCCTAAGTTCCCCCACCAGGGATTGAACCCATGACCCCTGCACTGGAAGCACAGAGTCTTAACCACTGCATCACCAGGGAAGTCCCCAAAACTTAAAAAAAAAAAAAAATTTTTTTTAAATGTGGCTTGATAGGAAGATATAAAGGAAGAGAAAAAGACAAGATCTACAAGCCTTCCCTTACATCACACTGCTCCAGGTTGTAAAGCAACTCTCAAATATCAGGGGTCTCAAGGACAGAATGATGTGAAAAACATGTGCAGAGCTTTGCACCAGTCAGCCTGACCTCTTACCATAAACTGATCTGAGTTTCTCTTTCCTAATCCCAACCTGCATGCCTCTCTCCTCTGACCCAACCGCACCAAATCCACATCCCCAAATAACACGGGCCCAAATAAACGAGCCCTTCTTACCAAAATAAAAGATCAAAAGAGGCAGACAGGTGGCAAGAATGCATTCAGGAATCGGTGACAGCAGGTGCCTAAATGGTTAATGGACACCAACCAGAAGTTTGTTTTCTTATGGCTGCCCACCATCTGTCACCCACAAATCTCCACTTTGGGTAGTAGACCAAACTGAAGATGTGATGGGGATATCAAAGAAAATACAGTGACCGTGAAGGAAACTGCTTGTGACAGGGATGTGTTAAAAACATTTTCAGTCTGATCTCTAGACGCTTGCCCACGTTCGCCTGCACAGGTGAAGGCATACAAGGCTCAGTACTACACTCAATTCTAACAAATCAGCGTGAGATCTAAGCAGAAGACTAACTTAGGGACCACAGGCAAAAGGCAGCCTCTAGAGAAGAGTACCCTTCTCAGAATAAATGATTTTCAGCATCACTCGGAGCCCATGCATCCTGCTTCCAGGGAGCATGCCAGCCTGTCAATGGAGGCCACCTTACCCGCTCTGGGGTTGAGCTGGGGCAAGTCGCTACCTCTTCTTCTTTCCAAGCAGGCACTGTGATTTCTTCCAATCCCTGGGGCCCCTGAGTCTTCAGCTGAAATTGGGGCAGATGCTGCTATAAGAACTGTGGAAAGGCTGATCTAAGCCTAGAAGAGGGTCATTTGTTTGGCTTTAGTTCCCTCTTTCCTTCAGGTCTCTCTTTCTCCGTTCCCTACTATTCTCCTCCAAGGAAAAGACCCCTTTTCCTCTCTCACCAGCCTGCGCTAGGGCCTCCACTCCACGCTGTGGGCTTTTTACTCTTGACTAAGAAGTTCCGCTCCGATTCGTGATTCTGCTTCTCCTTCCCTGAACACCTACTTCTGGCTCCCCGCCTGGAATCCCCTCCCCCAAGGCTACCACTGGAATCCAGGCCCCCTCCCCTCCATCCCTATCTCATTTTCTTCTCTGCCTCCAACCTTCCACCACTCCACTTCCTCTTCTCAACCCCAGAGCTACTCCCTCCGCCCCAGCTCCCCGTTGGCATCCTCACGATCCCCTACAAGTACAGACTCCCAGCCCGACTAATCCAATCCCACAACAAACTTTCTGCCGCTGCCCACTGCCTTCAGACCGCCATCTTGCCGCGGGGCAGGCCGGGTAGTGGCCACGGCCGCGGGAATCCCCACGCACCAGCGCCGCGCGTCATCGGGGGCGTGGCCATGGGGGTGTGGCCTCCGACTGGGGCACTGGGGTGCGGGACCGGAGGAAAGCTTCGGATCTTGTAAAAGCAGGACTTGGTGGGCTGGCTGCAGAAGGAAGGTGGTGTCTTTTCAGGACTAGGGAAATAGCGAGAAAGGTGGGGAAAGAGTCTGGTATGCAAAAAGAAAAACAAAAAGGAATGGGAGGAAAACAGCACAAAAATGTAGTGATAGTTGTAGCAATGGTTCCCCATCACTCAAAGGGTAAAAGGCAGCTTCTCAGCTTGTCACGTGGAAATCGGTAAGACCTAGCTTCTTCGCCCCTTCACCAGCCTCATCTTCCACCTCTGCCGGGGACTTTCTGTTCGCCATTGCAAGTCCTCTCCTCCCCTTGCATTGTGAATTCCTGCTCCTCCTTCAGCCCTCAAGTCAGATTATCACCTCCTCCAGGAAGCCTTCCCCAATTTCCTAGATTGGATTTGGTGCTCTTTTGCTGGTTATCTCTAGCCACTTACACTTCATTGTAGCTACCCTATGCTGTAATTATTTTGGAGAAGGCAATTGCACCCCACTCCAGTATTCTTGCCTAGAGAATCCCAGGGACGGGGGAGCCTGGTGGGCTGCCATCTATGGGGTCGCACAGAGTTGGACACGATTGAAGCAACTTAGCAGTAGCAGTAGCAGCAACTGTAATTATTTATTTGCACTTTGTGTCCCTTGCTAAACTTGCTGCTCCTTCAGGGCAAAACCTGAATCTGATTATATCTTCATACCCTAGCACGTGTGTGGCTCACAATAAATGTGTAACAAATAAATAGCATGACATCCCATGCGCTAAGCATATCTGCCTCAGGACTTCTAGGTTTACTGTTCCCTGTGCCTGTGATGGGCGACTTCCAGACAGTCCCACCCATTTGTGTCTCTGCTCAAATTTACCACCTCAAAGAAGCCTTCCCTGGCCACTCTAAGACAACATCCCCAATCTCTCCCCCGTTGGGGCTTCCCTATAGCTCAGATGGCAAAGAATCTGCCTGCAGTGTAAGAGACTGGGGTTCAATCCTTCGGTTGGGAAGATCCCCTGGAGAAGGGCATGGCAACACACTTCAGTATTCTTGCCTGGAGAATCCTGTGGACAGAGGAGCCTGGCAGGCTACAGTCCATGGGGTTGCAAAGAGTCAGACATAATTGAGTGACTAACACTACTCTGATTCGTGGGGTTGCAAAGAGTCGGACACGACTGAGCGACTGAACTGAACTGAACACTGCACCACAGTACTACACCACACCAGTACTACTACTGCTCCCTTACCCTGCTTACTATTATCTGACATATTTTTCTTTGTTTATTGATCATCTCCCACTATACTGCAAACTCCAGAGCTCTAGGACTTTATCTCATTCATTACTGTATCCCCAGAATCTAAAATAATGCCTGGCATAGTAGATACTCAATAAATGTCTATTTTATTTATTTTATTTGGCTGCACTGCCTGACATGCAGCATTTTAGTTCCCTGACCAGGTATCGAACCTGTGCCCCTTACATTGGAACCATGGAGCCCTGACCACTGGACTACCAGGAAACTCCTCACAATAAATGTTTGTGGAATGCATAAATAGCATGGAAAGAAGTGATGGAGGAATTCTGGAATGTAGTGATGGGGAGAAGAGGTTAAAAATACTGCAAAATGGAGAAATGCATAAATGGAAGGTACAGGTCCCCAAGGCCAGACTTGGCCACATCAGGTATGGGAGTGAAGACAGAACCCAGACTCAGGAAGGAAGGGAGGGAGCAGGATGAGAGCCAGGTAGAACTCTGGAGCAAAGTCCTCGGAGAGTAGAGCTCTCCTGGGAAAGCTCCGGTTTAGGTCGAGGAAACAGGATGGGCTGGAGGCCGAGGAGTCTACTCAGATCTAAAGATAATATCCACCCCAAGCCCAGGCCTCTTTTGGCCAGATGGTGCTAGAGGAGCCTAGGCATCTGCTCCTCTGTAAATTATCCGCGCTGCCTCCTGCCTGTCTTCTCTGGTGACAGCCGGAACAATTGTCCAGGAATTCCATCTGCTACCCTGTCCTTCTCCCCTCCACAGCTCATCAACATTTCAGAGCGGAGAGGTGTCCTGTTTCCCAGGGCTCAGAGGGTTGGGAGTCGGGTTTGTCTCTTGGTGGAACTGGCCTCAAGCACTCACTCCTCGAACAACACAACAAATAAAACTTCAGCAGAGATTCCCAGGCCCCTGGAAGGAGAGGTCAGCCATTTTTCTGTCTCATCCTGTCTATGTTTTACAATCCCATGCCACTTTGTATTGTTATTAATTTAATAAACTTATACTAAATGAATCAATTATATTGGTTCTGGCAGAGCTTTTCAAATAAGAGTTCCCAATCTTTGTACATTTCTTTTCTTATTATTTGTTTTAATTGGAGGCTAATTACTTTACAATATTGTGGTGGTTTTTGCCATACATCATTGTACGTTCCTGCATGCGCNCTGTAATTATTTATTTGCACTTTGTGTCCCTTGCTAAACTTGCTGCTCCTTCAGGGCAAAACCTGAATCTGATTATATCTTCATACCCTAGCACGTGTGTGGCTCACAATAAATGTGTAACAAATAAATAGCATGACATCCCATGCGCTAAGCATATCTGCCTCAGGACTTCTAGGTTTACTGTTCCCTGTGCCTGTGATGGGCGACTTCCAGACAGTCCCACCCATTTGTGTCTCTGCTCAAATTTACCACCTCAAAGAAGCCTTCCCTGGCCACTCTAAGACAACATCCCCAATCTCTCCCCCGTTGGGGCTTCCCTATAGCTCAGATGGCAAAGAATCTGCCTGCAGTGTAAGAGACTGGGGTTCAATCCTTCGGTTGGGAAGATCCCCTGGAGAAGGGCATGGCAACACACTTCAGTATTCTTGCCTGGAGAATCCTGTGGACAGAGGAGCCTGGCAGGCTACAGTCCATGGGGTTGCAAAGAGTCAGACATAATTGAGTGACTAACACTACTCTGATTCGTGGGGTTGCAAAGAGTCGGACACGACTGAGCGACTGAACTGAACTGAACACTGCACCACAGTACTACACCACACCAGTACTACTACTGCTCCCTTACCCTGCTTACTATTATCTGACATATTTTTCTTTGTTTATTGATCATCTCCCACTATACTGCAAACTCCAGAGCTCTAGGACTTTATCTCATTCATTACTGTATCCCCAGAATCTAAAATAATGCCTGGCATAGTAGATACTCAATAAATGTCTATTTTATTTATTTTATTTGGCTGCACTGCCTGACATGCAGCATTTTAGTTCCCTGACCAGGTATCGAACCTGTGCCCCTTACATTGGAACCATGGAGCCCTGACCACTGGACTACCAGGAAACTCCTCACAATAAATGTTTGTGGAATGCATAAATAGCATGGAAAGAAGTGATGGAGGAATTCTGGAATGTAGTGATGGGGAGAAGAGGTTAAAAATACTGCAAAATGGAGAAATGCATAAATGGAAGGTACAGGTCCCCAAGGCCAGACTTGGCCACATCAGGTATGGGAGTGAAGACAGAACCCAGACTCAGGAAGGAAGGGAGGGAGCAGGATGAGAGCCAGGTAGAACTCTGGAGCAAAGTCCTCGGAGAGTAGAGCTCTCCTGGGAAAGCTCCGGTTTAGGTCGAGGAAACAGGATGGGCTGGAGGCCGAGGAGTCTACTCAGATCTAAAGATAATATCCACCCCAAGCCCAGGCCTCTTTTGGCCAGATGGTGCTAGAGGAGCCTAGGCATCTGCTCCTCTGTAAATTATCCGTGCTGCCTCCTGCCTGTCTTCTCTGGTGACAGCCGGAACAATTGTCCAGGAATTCCATCTGCTACCCTGTCCTTCTCCCCTCCACAGCTCATCAACATTTCAGAGCGGAGAGGTGTCCTGTTTCCCAGGGCTCAGAGGGTTGGGAGTCGGGTTTGTCTCTTGGTGGAACTGGCCTCAAGCACTCACTCCTCGAACAACACAACAAATAAAACTTCAGCAGAGATTCCCAGGCCCCTGGAAGGAGAGGTCAGCCATTTTTCTGTCTCATCCTGTCTATGTTTTACAATCCCATGCCACTTTGTATTGTTATTAATTTAATAAACTTATACTAAATGAATCAATTATATTGGTTCTGGCAGAGCTTTTCAAATAAGAGTTCCCAATCTTTGTACATTTCTTTTCTTATTATTTGTTTTAATTGGAGGCTAATTACTTTACAATATTGTGGTGGTTTTTGCCATACATCATTGTACGTTCCTGCATGCGCATGCTCAGTCACTCAGTCGTGTCTGACTCTGTGAGACCCTATGGACCATAGCTTTGCTGTGGCATGCAAACTCTTAGTTGGGGTATGTGGGATTTGGTCCCCTGACCAAGGTTCAAACCCAGACCCTCTACATTGGGAGCATGGGGTCTTAGCCACTGGGACATCATGGGAAGCCCCTATTATGTTAGCTTGCAGGACCTTAAACCATATTCAGTCATTTGAGTTGCAACTGACTTTATCTACCAATAGTTTAGGAGCCTGTCTTCTTGTTTGGGACCTGATTAGACATGCTGAACTCCATTTACATGTTTTTTCTGACAATGCTTTCAAAACCTCAAGAGGTGATAACTTAGTCTGCTTCCCTAGATTTAAGTTATACACATTTCATAATTCTTCTATTAATAGACTACCACAGCTGCCACCCTGGTGGATAAGCTTTTATTACCTTTAAATATCTTTTTTTCCTATCTCTGGATGTTGAATTTGGTGTAAGGCTAAGAAATGTAATTTTAAAGACCTTGAAACTGGATAGGATCTTGCATTCTTTAATATTCTTAAAGCCTCTTAACTGTTAAAGATAATGAAGGCAGGAAGTCAAACAAATATTTGTATACCGATATATAGAATAATGCTATGCATGGTAGGATTATGACAACAGCCAAAAGGTGGAAGCAACCCAATTGTAAAGGACAAACGGATTAACAGAATGTGGCATATACATACAATAGAATACTTTTTAGCCATTAAAAGGAAATTCTGANTCTTTAATATTCTTAAAGCCTCTTAACTGTTAAAGATAATGAAGGCAGGAAGTCAAACAAATATTTGTATACCGATATATAGAATAATGCTATGCATGGTAGGATTATGACAACAGCCAAAAGGTGGAAGCAACCCAATTGTAAAGGACAAACGGATTAACAGAATGTGGCATATACATACAATAGAATACTTTTTAGCCATTAAAAGGAAATTCTGACACATGCTACAACACGGATGCACCTTGAAGACACTGCAATATGTACAATAAACCAGTCACAAAAGGACAAATACTCCATGATTCCACTCTTATGAGAGGCCTAGAGTATTGAGGTTCTTAGAGACAGAAAATAGAACGGTGGTTGCCAGGTGCTGGGGAATGGGGGAGTTAGTGTTTAATGGGTATAGAGTTTCAGTTTGGGAAGATGAAAAATTCTGGAGCTGGATAGTGGTGATTGTACAACAAGGTGAATGTTGGCAATCAGTGTTAATGCCACTGAACTGTATGCTTAAAATTAGCTAAAAGGACCTCCCTGGTGATCCAGTGGCTAAGACTCTGAGCTCTCAATGCAAGGGGCCTGGGTTCAGTGCCTGGTCAGGGAACTAGATCCCACATGCCATAACTAAGAGCTCATATGCACAACTAAAGATCCTGTGTGTTGCAACTAAGATCTGGCACAGCCAAATAAATATATATATATTTTTTTTTTTTTTTAATAAAAAAAGTTTCTGTGCTCTGTTTATTCATCTCCCCCACTCCCACTTCTACCAGCAACCAATCACTAATCTTTAAAAAAACAAGTTGGCTAAAATGGAAAATGTCATATATATTTTACCACAATAAAAACATTTCCAGTAAAAAGTTGTTTTTAAATACACAACCCATACATCTTTATATGATACTGAGTTTTGTGTTCTGACTTCTGGTGGAGTCTCAGCACAGTCAGCTCTAAGGCTGGGACTCCTTAAGGGCAGGGCTTATCTCCCACCTTCAGACTTCTGGCAAATGCTTCCCTTCTCAGACTTCGGTTTTGAGTCCTGGGGAAGCTCAAAAAGGTGCAGAAGCAACAGCTTATCCCCTTTCTGGACCATACTGGGGCCCATTCATTAGGCCCTACTTCACTCTGACCCATTATCAGCTGGGTAGTTCCGCCACCGCCTGTCTCTTTGCCAGATCACAAGGGCTTCCATCCATCCCAGGTGTGCATTGACACTCAGCCTCGAACGTGTATGCTGTCCTACAGATCAGGTGATTGGGGCTTCTACATGAAATGTGAAAAGAGGTGCCCAGCTCCCAGAGGCTTCAAGGAAAACTCCGAGGACAGCTCCTTTAGCAGCTGCTGGAGGGGCTAGAGCAGGACCTGCCTGGGCTATCGCTTCCCCTANGTTCCGCCACCGCCTGTCTCTTTGCCAGATCACAAGGGCTTCCATCCATCCCAGGTGTGCATTGACACTCGGCCTCGAACGTGTATGCTGTCCTACAGATCAGGTGGTTGGGGCTTCTACATGAAATGTGAAAAGAGGCGCCCAGCTCCCAGAGGCTTCAAGGAAAACTCCGAGGACGGCTCCTTTAGCAGCTGCTGGAGGGGCTAGAGCAGGACCTGCCTGGGCTATCGCTTCCCCCACCCCTTCATGAGCACTGGGTGCTGTGTGAACACTTGGTACCACTGAGCTTTGCACTCATAGTTCTGGATGTGGGTGAGCCTCTTGTCCTTCCGGACTTGTGCACAGGAACTACACACTCTTACGGTTCCAAGTAGAGGCATCTCCTCTCTTGACATGTGGACATGAGCCATGTGACTGCACTTAGCTCATCAGCAGGCAAAGCATCCCCCTCTGCCACTTCTCGACTAACCCCGAGGCCCACAGTCAGCATCAACCCTAGTCCAGCTTCCTCCCTTTCCCTGAGCAGGTATCCCAGATACCCCAAGCATGGCATCTGGGGCCTGAGTCTTGGCACTCCATCCCCTGAGGCACATAATAAGCCCTTCCCTCCCCCACAGTCAAACAAAGCCAAAAGGAGGGGCACAATAGGTGGTTTAGTTTTCAGGCCTTGAGCAGCTGCCTCCACTCCTGCTCTGAGGGAGAGGTAGGAGTGGAGGACAGGAAGCATCCAGAGAGGGAGGGCATTTGTGCAGGGCCCTGGGCTGGCAGAAAGCCCCAGTGAAGGGTGGGACTACACAGACATGCCTAACTCCCTGCCGGCACAACTCAGCTTCCACCTACAGCCCCCACTCGGTGGACTGGCCAGAACTGGCTTGGGGAAGCAGTAGCAGGATGGAACAAGCAGGCAGATGATTGTCCCTTACCTGGTGAGGACAAGGGTCAGGCCTGCATGCCCCTGGGTCTCCATGAGGTCTTAACTCTACAGGTGCACCTGGACCCCTGTTTACATGGAGTGTGTGGGTGGTGAGTGGGTGTGCCTGCCCTACTAGACCGTCAGCTACTTGAGGTCAAGGCCCAGTATCTGTGTTCATTCGTATTAATTCATACACACATTTGACTGATGCTTACTGAGTGTGTGGGGTCCTTGTCCAGCTCCTGACCACATGGTAGGCTCTGACAGGGAGAAATATCTGTGGGTGGGCCCATGAATGTGCAAATAAATGAGGCTCTCCTCTTATTCCCCATTCTCTTGTCTCTGTATCCTCATTTGGTGTTGGTAATATACAAAACTTTTGGTTTGAAAGGAGGTTAGGGAGAGAGGAAGGGGACTTGGGGACCTGCCCCCAAGGTGATAGGTGGGAAGGCCCAGAAAGATGAATCCACATGGTTGGGGGCCCTGGAGGAGAGGTTGACTGGCTGGTACTCAGAAAGGAAATGCTCAGGAAAGTGGGGAATCCAGAAGATTGGAAGACTGAGGTGTTCTAAAGCAGTAGTTACTGGTAGGGTCTGGGATCAAAGCCAGAAATGAACCTCAGATGTCCACTGGCACCCTTCTAAAACAGGCCACTCACTAATCAGGCAGGCTTAGGAGAACCCCAAAGTCATCATGTTTTTAGCCTAACTGTTCCCAAAGTCTTCCAAAGAGTAGCCACTAAGTTGTATTGTGAAGCAGAAATCAAAGCCAAGAGTTGATTAGCACCAGATAGCCCATACCAATCAGTTTTCACAAGGATAAGAGCAGGGCTGTGATGGACTTTCCTGGTGGTCCAATGGGAGCACAGGTTCAATTCCTGGTTGGGGAACTAAGATTCCGCATGTCACAAGGTGCAGCCAAAAAAGAAAAAATCAAAGTCCTTGCCCTCACAGAGTTTATAATCTAATGGAAGGAGCCAGACCATATACAAATATGCTGATAGATATATAGGCCAGGTGGGGATAAGAATTATGGAGAAAAATTAAGTAGGGGAGTGGAAATATGCCTGGGGTAGAAATGGGGTTCTTCTATAGTGTAACTGGGGAGGGCCTCTTTACTAAAATGAAATTTGAACAGAGGACTGAATGAAATGAGGGAGTGGACTATGAAAATATCTGACTAAGAGCATTCCAGGCAGAAGGAACAGCTCGTGCAAAGGTCCTGAGGCAGAGAATATGCTTGATGTGTTCAAAGATCAACACAGATGCCAATTCAGCTGGAGCAGAGCAAGGATGGGGAATGTAGGGGGCAAGGTCAGACGAGATCCCCTGGAAGGGTTTGAGCAGAGATGTGACAGTCTGACCTCTACCTTTTAAATAAACGTTTTAAGGACTTCCCTGGCAGTCCAGTGGTTGAGACTCCACACTTCCAATGCAGGGGATGTGGGTTCAATATCTGGGGGAACTAAGATCCCACATGCTTCAGGACATGACCAAAACAACCCAAACTTTTTATTTTGAGTAATTTGCAATTTACAGGACAATTGTAAAGTGAGTTCCCATATAGCATTCACCCAGTTTATCCTAGTATTAACATACATTCAGTTCAGTTCAGTCGCTCAGTCGTGTCCGACTCTTTGCGATCCCATGAATCGCAGAAGGCCAGGCCTCCCTGTCCATCACCAGCTCCCGGAGGTCACTCAGACTCACGCCCATCAAGTCAGTGATGCCATCCAGCCATCTCATCCTCGGTCGTCCCCTTCTCCTCCTGCCCCCAATCCCTCCCNACCGAGGATGAGATGGTTGGATGGCATCACCGATTTGATGGGCGTGAATCTGAGTGAACTCTGGGAGTTGGTAATGGACAGGGAGGCCTGGCGTGCTGCCATTCATGGGGTCGGACACGACTGAGCGACTGAACTGAACTGAACTGGTACTAAATCAAGAATCACCAAGAGGGACTGCCCTAGTGGTCTAGTGGTTAAGACTTCGTCTTCCAATGCTGGGGGTACAAGCTTGATCCCTGGTTGGGAAGCTAAGATCCCACATGCCTCAAGGCCAAAAAACCAAAACATAGAGGCAGTATTGTAACAAATTAAATAAAGACTTTAAATATGATCCACATTTTAAAAAGTCTTTAAAAAAAAATCACCAAGAATTTGGCAGAAGGAAGGGTGAAGAGAGTGACATGCCAGGTGCTAAAATCTTCAAAACATGTAGTAAGTGATACAATCTGATGCCATCAACTTCCAAAGCTTCAAGTATCTTTATTGTTTCATCAGTGATTGCCAGTGAATTTTATTCATGGAAAGCAACTATTCATTTTTCACAAATTCTTTGACTCAGTCACTCATCAATTCAGACTCCATCTTAAGGAAGGAATCTAAAAGATGGAAAAAAAACTATATGAAAATGTGTAGCACTACTATTTATCTTGGAGCTGTAGCTCAGTGTCTAGGATGATGTCTGGTATGGAGTAGTAGCACATACGCGCTGCATGAGTGCTGTGTGCTAAGTCGCTGCAGTTGTGTCTGACTCTTTGCCACTTTATGGACTCTAGCCCAACCAGGCTCCTCTGTCCATGGGATTCTCTAGTAGCAGATAGGTGCTCAGTAAATATTTGTTGAATGAATTTATAATGATGAAAAGTAAATACAACCTAAGTATCGAGTAATGAAGGCTAGGTTAAATAAATTGTGTGTGCTCAGTCACTCAGTTGAGTCTGACTCTTTGTGACCTCATGGACTGTAGCCTGTCAAGCTCCTCTGTCCATGGAATTGTCCAGGCAAGAATACTGGAGCAGGTTGCCATTTCCTACTCCAGGGTATCTTTCTGACCCAGGGATTGAACCTGTGTCTCTTGTGGCTCCTGCATTGGCAGGCAGATTCGTTACCACTGTGCCATCTGAGAATCCCAGGTTAAATAAATTAGGGTGTATCTATTTAACAGGCTATTATGCAGCCATAAAAATTATGCTTTTAATTTATTTTAAAATTTTTCATTGGCATATAGTTGCCTTAAAATGTTGCGTTTGTTTCTACTGTACATCAAAGTGAATCAGCTACACATATATTCCCTCTTTTTCGGATTTCCTTTCCATTTAGTCACCAGAGAGCCCTTAGTAGAGTTCCTTGTGCTGTAAAGTAGGTTCTCATTAGTTGTATTTTTATACATTGTATCCATAGTGTAGCTTTTGAAAACTATTGATATATGATGCCTGAAAAAAAAAAAAACCCATATAACATTACAGGTTCTGGATAAAAACAGCTGGATAGGAAAAAGAGTCAAACAACAACAGTGGTTTTATCAAGCAAATAGGATCATGGGTGATTTTTAAATTTTTATTTTATTCATTTATTTCTTGGCTGCACAGAGAAGCTTGTGGGATCTTAGTTTCTCAACCAGGGATTGAACTGGGGACAGGCCAGTGAAAGTGCCGAGTCCTAACCACTGGACCACCACGGAATTCCCCAAATTTTTTACTTTATTCTAAAAGTTCTTTAATGTTATTGAATTTCTTTTACAATAAGAAAAAGTTAAACATGCTCATTGTGGGAAAAAGAGAAATGTTGAAAAGCATCAATAAGAAAAAATTACCTGTAATTCCATCATCTGGGGAAAAATAATCACTGCCAACATTGAGACACATTCTGTTTCTTGGTTTCTTCCCTCCACATAATATATTCTTATCTTTAAAAAAAAATCTTTAGACTTCCCAAAGGTGACTTTCAATAGTCACATAGTGTGTTGGTATACCATAATTTGTTTACAATCATTTTGGACGGTATAGGTTGTTTACAATTTTTCAGTAAAAAAAAAAAGTAAAACATATGGTCAGAGCTATGGCATTGTTAGAAAGCTCTGGAGGAAAGAGGTGATCAATGTTTGGGGAAGATGGCTAGGCAGATAGGGTGGGTGTGGCTACGTTCAATGAAGAATGCAAGAAAAACTAGTTCAGGGGCTCCGACCTGCGGGGGTTGTCTGTAGAAAGCTGCTCTGCACGGGCTAGGGACTACTTCTTACCACGAATTTAAGGATGGTGAAATCAAATCTTGATTTGAGGGACTAGAGATGGGGACAGGTGGTCCTGATTTCTGCTCTCTTGCCTTGGGCAAACAAGAAACGGTTTCTTGTCCTTTCCCGGGACAGAGGTCTCTGAGCCATTAGCCTGGAGGCACAGAGCTTCCCTCTACAGAACACTCAGTCTAGCTCTGGGTTTGGACAGTAGACGATCAGTCTGAGGTCAAGAATGGAGGTGATCCGGGGTACAGAGGAGGGAACTTGGGGTGCACATTTACAGAGCCGGGGGCGTTTCCAGTGCACGGAACCTTCCCAGTAGTGGTAGCGGAACGCAAAGAGATAGGAAAGACAGACCTGGCGGGAGGAGGGATGGAGGGGTGGGTGAGTGGGCCACGCTAATACCTAGGCAGGGATCGACCCTGGAAGGCTGTTGATGGCCACGAGGGGAGAAAGAAGCGGACGGCCGGGAGGAGGAGAGTAGCCGACAGATTAAGCAAGTGATGTAGGATTTACAAATGGAGGAGGCGTGGGCTGGTGACAGGAGGAGGGCCGGGAGCGTCAAGTGTGCCCTGAGCGTGCGCGAGATTTATCTGAGAGGCGTGATGGGCGGCGNGAAGCGGACGGCCGGGAGGAGGAGAGTAGCCGACAGATTAAGCAAGTGATGTAGGATTTACAAATGGAGGAGGCGTGGGCTGGTGACAGGAGGAGGGCCGGGAGCGTCAAGTGTGCCCTGAGCGTGCGCGAGATTTATCTGAGAGGCGTGATGGGCGGCGGACTCGGAAGAGCAGAGGTGGGGCGCGGGGTGAGCTGCTCGGGTCGCAAAGGCGGAGATGCGAGATGGAGAATAACGGCTGCGCACACTCGGCCGACCCTTTACAGTCGGCTCCCATTTAGCCTCCCGTAATTTCCTCCTTGCAGCGGAGAAGGCGAGGTTCGGAGAGGTCGGGTGACTGCGGCGGGCGGGGGCCCAGGGGAGCGCGAGGCCCAGAGGAAGGAGTGACTGCTGGGGGTGCGGGCGCCGGGCGCGGGCGGGTGGGGGGCGGGCCGGCGGCGGCAGCCTGGGAGCCGAGGGGGGAGGCGGGCTCCGCCGGCACACGCCGCCCCTGGCAGGCGGCCTGAGCGCGTGCGAGGAGCCGCCGCAGCCGCTCGGGGTCGCCTCGAGGCCCAGATTCCCCAGCGCTCGGCTCGCATGGCAGCCGCCTGGGCGCCCGGCCCCGCGACCCGCTAGGGGCGGCCCCGCGCCCTGGTCTGGCCCTTCGGCGGAGTCCGTCGGATCCCGCCTCGCTCTGCGCCCCGAGGCGCGCCGCCTCCCAGCCCGAGGTGAGGACCACGGGACAGAGCCGAGCTGGGGGCGCGATAGGTATCCGACGCCCCGCGCCGCGGCCGAGCCCAGCGCGGCGGAGACAGGAGGGGGACGTGGGGAGTCAGAGGCGGGGGCAGAGACTGCGCGCCGCCGGGTCCCCATGTCGCCTCTCGGCGGTATCCCAGTACCCCTCCGTCCCGATCGCGTTCCCAGCCCCGGCCCTTCCCGCGTCCTGACCGCTCTCACGCTGTCCATCCTTCACCTCCTTCCCACGTAGCCGGCTCCGCGTTTCTGTCTCCAATCCCCTCGCCTGCTCACACCTTCCTCGCCCCCGCCCTCTCGCTGCACCACTCCCCCGGCCTTTTTTTTTTTTTTCCCGTCTGGACGCCCCTCTACCCCTCGGCTCCTGTCACTCGGAACCGAACCGGAATCCTTGCCGCTATCTCCACGCCCGGCCGCCTCTCAGCCCGTGCCATCCCACAGGTGTCCGCACGTCCGGCGATCCATCCGTCTGTCCGTCCCGGGGCCGGCGCTGACCATGCCCAGCGGCTGCCGCTGCCTACATCTCGTTTGCCTGTTGTGCATCCTGGGGGCACCTGTAAAGCCTGCCAGAGGTGAGCGCTCCTCCGGGGGGCTGTGGTCGCGGCCCTGTCCGGCCGTCCCTCGCTCGCACGTTGACCTCTGCCGGCCAGAGATAGCACTGCAAGCCGCTCCGATCGCGGGCTTGACGACACCCAGTACTTTCCTTCGGAATGCAATTAGTCTCTGTTCTACCTTGCCCCAGAGCTGGGCCCCTCCAGTTACCGGGACCCTGCGTCCTCTCCCTGGCCCGGCATCTCAGGCAGCCGAACCCTGACGTCCGGGCTCACCCCTCTCACATCAATATTTTGCAGGCAATGACTGCAGCTCCCTCTGTGACCTGGCTCACGGCTGCTGCGCGCCTGACGGCTCTTGCAGGTACCTCTCCGTGGAGCACGGTGCTCCCAAACCCTTTGTTCCGCATTTCCAAGGCCTCCATAACCACAACCGAGGCAAGCCCCAGGCTTGATCCAGAACGTCTAGGGCCCTCCCCATCCCCTCAAGGCCGTGGCACACAGGGCAGATGGGCAGCCCAACACAGTGCCCAACCAACCCCCCTTCCACTTTGCCTTGCCTCTCCTTTGCGTGTTCTAACTACCGCTTCCCACTTTACTCTCCAAAGTCTGATCTAGGAACTCTAAAACTTTCCTCTTCAAGATACCAGGAGAAAGATCTTAAGCTTAAAGGAGTGTAGAGAGTGGGAGCCATGAAGCAAGGGGGAGGAGATAAAGATAAGACAGACGGTTAGCCTGGAAAAGAAAGGCTTTGCCAGGGTTGTTGGGGAGATGCACTTATTCAAGGGGGTCTTTCTTTGATGAATTTAAATAACTGACACACTGGGGTAGGGGGTCGGGTAAATTCTGCAGCAGGAGGAAAGTGTGTCTGGATGTGAAAACATGAGCTGACAGGCAAGCTGCTGGAGGGGTTGGGGGTGTTGGGGACTCTCTAAAGCAGGCCTTGCCCTGGAATCAGGGTAGGAAGATAGTCCTGATGACCTTTAAAGGTCACTCTTCTTTCGAAAATGTTTCTAAGCACCTCAGATATACCAGAAATGGTGCTAGGGGCACTTAAGAGACATCATCTTTTCTTTTTTAAAATTATTTTTGTTGTTGTTGTTGGCTGTGCAGGGTCTTCAGGCTGCACATGGACTTTCTCTAGTTGCCTCAAGTAGGGGCTACTCTTCATCGCGGTCCTCAGGCTTTTCAGTGAGGGGTCTCTCTTGCTGGGGAGCACGGACTCTAGGGTATGCGGGCTCAGTTTGCGGCACATGGGTTTAGTTTGCTCCTCATCATGTGGGATCTTCCTGGGCCAGGGATTGAACCTGTGTCCCCTTCATTGGCAGGTGGATTCTTAACCACTGGACCACCAGGGAAGTCCCTCATCTTCATTTCTTCCTCAGCACATCCCTGCCAGGTGTCACCCCAGGTTACAGATGAGAAAACTGAGGCTTGGAAAGGTTAGACAGAGTGCGGAACCAGAACTCCAACGCTGGTGCCTGGTGACCGGTGCAGCTCTCTATCCACCCAGGATAGGCCTGCTTTCCCTTAGGGGCTGTCCTGTTTGTCTCCTGTTTTCTGGAATCTCTGCACTTGCCTCCTCCCTGTCTTCGCCTCCTTCTACCCAGAGCCCTGACCCTGTGCTTCCCCCCCGTCAGGTGTGACCCAGGCTGGGAGGGGCTGCACTGTGAGCGCTGTGTGAGAATGCCTGGCTGCCAGCACGGCGCCTGCCACCAGCCCTGGCAGTGCATCTGTCACCCTGGCTGGGCAGGCAAGTTCTGTGACAAAGGTAGGGAGTAGAGAGGGTAGCTGTTGGACTGGGGGCCCCACGTGTCTTGGGAGAAACATCCATCCTTATTTGTTGAGTGCTTCTTATGTCTGGCTCAAACCCTCAAATATGTAGTATTTCATATACAGTCCATGGAATTCTCCAGGCCAGAATACTGGAGTGGGTAGCCTTTCCCTTCTCCAGGGGATCTTCCCAACCCAGGAATCGAACCCAGGTCTCCCGCATTGCAGGTGGATTCTTTACCAGCTGAGCCATAAGGGAAGCCTGTAGTATTTTATAGTTGTAGACTTTATACCTATCTGTTATCTGAACTGGTCCTCAACACAACCCTCTGTGGTAGGTAAGACACCTCCAGGAAACTGTCCTCATGTCGCAGATGAGGAAACTGATATCCACAAATGAGATACAACTTACCCAAAGGCACATTGAGACAGACTGACAGGGCTAGGACTAGGCGCCTCCTGACTCCAAATTCAGTGTTGTTTTCTGTCCAGGTTGGGACTGTAGTATAAGCCAGCCCCACAGAGCTCTGGGTGGGGCCTGGGCAGGTCTGGGTGCCAAGTGCAAGGGGCTGTCCCAGAGCCCTCCCGGTCTCCTCTGCAGATGAACACATCTGTACCACGCAGTCCCCCTGCCGGAACGGAGGCCAGTGTGTATATGACGGGGGCGGTGAGTACCACTGTGTGTGCCCACCAGGCTTCCACGGGCGTGACTGTGAGCGCAAGGCCGGACCCTGTGAGCAGGCAGGGTGAGTGCTGGCCCCGGGGTAAGGTGAGAATCTGGCAACAGAGGAGAGAGGACTGTGGAGGAGGGTGGCGGGGCAGTGTTAGGGCTGAGGGTCCCACATGGGGACATTCGAGGATAAAACTCCAGTCTGCTGGAGTATCCCAAGGGCTTCTCAGCTTTTTTGACACCATCTGAACCATTTTTCCAACGACAAAAATTGACAGGGGCTGGAGGTGTAACACCTCACTGTGTGATTTGCCTAGTCGGGGAGGCTGTGGGCCTAGGACCCCCCTCATCCTCCCAGGAAAGCTGGCGTGCAGCCCCTGAAGTTGTTCCATGCGGCAGCCTAGGCGTCATGGTGAATGAGGAGACAGCCTGTGGGGCTGGACTTGTCCTCATTCCCGCCTCGGGTCTAAGAGGACACGAACAGTACACTCGCCTTGGTCTTGACTCTAGGTCAGGCCCTCTGCTACCTGCTTGACCTCGATCATCTCATTTAACCCTCACAACCTGAGAAGCCAGGTACTGCTCTGATGCCATTTTTAAAGAAGGCATTTGAGGCTCATAGAGAGCAGCTCAAGGGGACAGAGCTAGAGAGGGGTGGTGGTAGCAGGGATCCGGATGTCGACCTGGTCTACCCTGCAGGTGGCAGTTGATAAAACACCCTCCCCGCCTCCCCCACCAGCTCCCCATGCCGGAACGGTGGGCAGTGCCAGGACGACCAGGGCTTTGCCCTCAACTTCACCTGCCGCTGCCTGGCAGGCTTCATGGGTGCCCGCTGTGAGGTGAACGTGGATGACTGTCTGATGCGGCCTTGTGCTAACGGCGCCACATGCCTGGACGGCATCAACCGCTTCTCCTGCCTCTGCCCCAAGGGCTTCACTGGGCGCTTCTGCACCATCAACCTGGATGACTGTGCCAGCCGCCCCTGCCAGAGAGGGGCCCGCTGTCGGGACCGGGTCCACGACTTTGACTGTCTCTGCCCCAGCGGCTATGGTGGCAAGACTTGTGAGCTAGTCTTACCCATCCTGGGTCCTGCCGCCACAGCGGACAGCCCCCCAGGGCCCACCTTGGCTGTGCTGGTACCCGCCACGGGGCCCATCCCTCATAGCGCGGGCGCCGGCCTGCTGCGCATCTCTGTGAAGGAGGTGGTGCGGCGGCAAGAGGCTGGGCTGGGCGAGCCCAGCCTGGTGGCCGTGGTGGTGTTTGGGGCCGTCACTGCCGCCCTGGTCCTGTCCACGGTGTTGCTGACCCTGAGGGCCTGGCGCCGGGGCTTCTGCCCCCCTGGACCCTGCTGCTACCCTGCCCCACACTATGCCCCAGCGCGCCAGGACCAGGAGTGTCAGGTGAGCATGCTGCCAGCAGGGTTCCCTCTGCCGCCTGACCTGCCCCCTGAGCCTGGGAAGACCACTGCTCTGTGATGGAGGTGGGGGCTTTCTGGGCCCCTCCTTCACCTCCTAGGGCTCTTAGACTGGAGTGGCCCTTTCTCGCCACCCCTCAGCTGGGGTACACACACTAAGAGACCTCAGCCTCATGCCACAAATATTATTTTTTTAATACATAGAATGTAAAAATGGGAATTTTATCAAATAAAACTATGGACGTGCACATGGGCTCCTTTGCCAGAAAAAGTCCACCTGGAGTCCCAGATGCCAGAGCGTCAGAGCAGAGGCCTGTCTCTGGGGAAGCCATGGGACTCTGCCCACAAAAGGATGGCTTGGGAAGAGGAGCCCAGGGCGCCCTTTCCCCTCTGTGGAGGAGGGGGAGAGGTAGAGACACGGAGGAGTGTAAACCATCGGCAGTGGGGGCCAGGCCCTCACGGGGAGGAGCGTGCTCCCCGCGGGCTGCTCTGCAGCAGCTGCTGGAACAGCGAGTGGGGCTCAGTGCGCAGGGCAGCAGGGGAGCCCAGCTCCGCCACCCTCCCCGCGTGCAGCACCAGCACCCGGTCGGAGTTCAGGATCGTGTTGAGCCTGCACGGGAGGGAGTGGTCAATGTGGGGATGGAAGACAGCACCCTAGAGAAGGCTGACCTCCTCTTCCTCCTCTTCCCTCCTGGACAGCGCCCCCCCTGCCCCACAGGCTTCAGCCCCCAGGCTCTGTGCTAGGGGAGGGGCTGCATGTTCCCTGAGACCGCGCCCTCCAAGGAGCCTGGTGGGAGCCTAGAGAATGAGGAGCTGAGAGTCACAGGGGTTGGAATTTCCAGAGCCCTGACTCCGGGGTCCCTGAAAGGAAGTGAGGCTCTGGGTCCATGACACCCCTGATTTAGATTCTCACTCTGGATGCCACACACCTGTGGGCGATGGTCAGCACTGTCTTGTTGGCAAACCGTTTGCCGATGGTTTGCTGGAGCAGCTGGTCTGTCTTCTGGTCCACGCTTGCCGTGGCCTCATCAATGCACAAGATCTGGAGCGTGTGGGGAGGGTTAGGGAGGACAGGGGAGAAGAGGGTGAGCCGAGGCTGCTACCCAGCCTCCAGCCCCCACCTCCTGGTCTGGCCCAGGCCAGCCCACAGCTCCCCACCTCTAGCTCTAAAAGGAAAATGAACTTGGTCCCTTGAGACCTCTCCCCAGTCTANGTTAGGGAGGACAGGGGAGAAGAGGGTGAGCCGAGGCTGCTACCCAGCCTCCAGCCCCCACCTCCTGGTCTGGCCCAGGCCAGCCCACAGCTCCCCACCTCTAGCTCTAAAAGGAAAATGAACTTGGTCCCTTGAGACCTCTCCCCAGTCTACTTCCTCAGCCCTTACCTATCCCCTGCCTTCTTCCTGGCCCTCTCGAATGGCCCTCCCTCTTGTCTTACCTTGGCATCTGTGAGGAGAGCCCTGGCCAGACACAGCAGCTGCCTCTGCCCCAGAGATAAGCGCCGGCCCCCCTCGCCCAGCTCACCATCCAGACCACCTGCAAAGCATAGCATCTTCACCCTGGGGTTCCAGGCCTCCTCCAGCCCCTCTGATTGCTCCTCCCGCCACCATGCAGGACAGGACACTCACCCATCGACTCAATCACCTCACTCAGGTGGCACTCCTCCAGCGCCTGCCATAGGGCCCCGTCCTCATACAGGCCCTGGGGGTCCAGGTTTTCCCGCACGGTCCCACTGAACAAAAAGGGTTCCTGGGGGATGATCGCCAGCTGGGATCTGGGGGGACAGGGGTTGAGGCTGGAGATGTGACCACTTCTGCTCCCAGCACAGGTCTCAGTTATAGGTCCAGCCCTTCAGGAGAGCGTGGGGTAAGACTTGATCACAACCCCCATCCTGCTCCCTGCTTGGTCAGCCATGAACCTAGATTTGTGCTGGTGCTATGAGGACCACCAAGGAAACCAAAGGCCTGAGGGGCAAAAACAGAACAAGCATAAGCCAAACGGTGCGGCATTGACGCCAGGGTCATGGGGCAGCAGTGGATGGCAAGGAACGGCCAGAGTGCGACTGGTTGGGCACGCTTCCAGGTCGAAAGCAGGCCTGAGTCGGGTCCTGAGGCGCTCTCTGGTCAAGCCGTAAGGGGAGGCCAGCACAGGTTAGAAGAGAAGGCAGGAGGACAGGGCCAGGGCCCGGGGTCAGTGATGCTCTAGGACAGCGCTTCCCCACCTTTTCCCACATCATGGAACTAAGAGAAAATGATAACAGAGTAATGCTGTTGGGGGAATGTTTGGCTCCAGATGAGGCCACTTGTGGCCAGGGGCTACTGGCCCAGGTCACCAGCTGTCCCAAACCCCAGGGCACAGCACCTGGGAGGCTCTGATTCAGGAGACAGTGACCAGTGGTCTAGAGTGGAAGGCATCGTGTGCTGGGAAGTCCAAGATGAAGCAGGGAAGGTGAAAGCCTTAAGGCCGCAGCTTTGAATCCAGGCCTGAGTGCAGGGAGCTCACTATTCTAGCCTGCTTATCCCACCCTCTGTCTCACCTCCTGATCCACCCTGGCTGCTGAGTGTTTATATAAACCCTTCCTGGCTGGGCCTTCCTCTCCCTGCCAGTGGCTGTGTCCCCTCTTCTCAGTCGCCCACACCTGAGCTCGGCCAGCTCTAGCTGGCTGGTGTCCACGCCGTCCAGCAGCACTCGCCCAGAACTGGGCTCCAGCAGCCGGAAGAGCACCAACAACAGGGAAGACTTGCCGGAACCTGTGCGGCCCACGATGCCCAACTTCTCTCCAGGCTGCACGCGGAAGGTCACGCCATCCAGGGCGTTGGGCAGCCCTGGCCGGTACACCAGCACCACATCCTGGAACTCCACGCTCCCCTGGCTCAGCCAGCCGATGCCCAGCTGGTGGGGTCCATACATGGGAGAGGGCAGGAGACGGGTGAGATGGCGGGGAAGGGTGGAGGGACAGGTTGGAGAGTGGAAGGGAGGGACGGATGGTGTGAGAGGAGAGGTGGGGAGAGTTAGGAGGGACGGGGGACAGGCACGTAGAATGGGGAGATCACAAGGGACACTACAGGAGTGGAGAAAAGTTGGTAAGGGGCACAAGGAGAGGAACTGGGGGTGCCTTCAGGGTGCCAGCGACCAGGCTGGGGCTACCTGTGGCCGCTGGCCCCGGGGCTCCTGGGGCAGGTCACAGGAGTACTCCTCCAGCCGCTCGACGCTCACAAGCATGGCTTCTGTCTGCGTGAAGCTGCTCACTAACCCTGAGAGCAGGCCCGTCAGGGACAGGGCATAGGACAGAGACAGGCCCACCAGTCCTGGGGGAGGGGACAGAGGACAGAGCGCTAGGGCAGGCTTGGACACTGGGATGTGTGTAGGGAGGGGGTGGGAAGAATGGGGGAACCCTAAGCTGTGGACCATGGGCATTTAAAGGAAGATGCAGGAGCCAGGCCAGGCCCACAGAAGGCGGGATGCAAGGGAGATGGTGAGCCTGGAGAGGCTATGCAGGGGGACAGGGAGAAGGCAGGTGGACTGGGGTAGGGTACTAGGCTCTGAGGATGGGGTGAGCAGGCATGGGTGGTGATCAGAAGACCTGTTTAGCCCCAAACCCACCACTACCCGGCAAAGGACTCCTCGAGACTCAGCGTCCTCAACCCTGAAATGGGGGTCTTGAGAATGATAACACATCCTCACAGGGAATCCTGGTCAAGAGGTGAAAATCCTTGGCAGTAAAGAGAGATGTCATGGTAGTCGGGGGGGTGAGGAATAACAGGCTTCTGAGGTGAGACTGAAGGGCCCTGGGGTGTCACCTGGGTTGGCGAGGCCCTGCTGGTGCTGTACCAGAGCGATGCCCGCAATGGCGCTGACCACTGCGGCTCCCATGAGCTGTAGCCGGATGTCCAGCCACTGCATCGTGGCACTGGCAGCAAACTGGCACCTCTGGTTGAGCTCCAGGAGTCTCTGGTTCTCCTCTTCAAACCTGGAGCAGGCCATGCTGTGGCTGCATTGGCCCGCCCAGACTTCCTACAGAACACCCCCTCCTTGGCGCTGGCCTGCACGCCCACAGGCCTCACCTCAGAGCTATGGAGGGACCAGTGCACTTTCACAGGGGGCCTTCTCGGCCTCACTAACCTGTTTTTTCCGTTTCCTTCCTCTCTCCCCTAGTGCCATCACCCACCTTTCTCTTCTCAGGGGACCCGAGATCCACCGCCATCCCCCTCAACTTCACCCCCCGACCATCCCAGCATCTCAACACCCGTGGCTCTGGCTGGAAGATGCACTCACACACCTGTAGGTGGCCCCGGCGGCCCGGAGCACAGGGAGGCCGGCCAAGGTGTCGGCCAGGTGGGTGTAGAGGGGAGACAGGCTGAGGCTGCCCAGGCGCCGCAGCTCCCGCGAGGAGGCCCTGTAGTGGCTCTGCACGCGATAGTAGATGATGCTCAGAGGCGGCAGCAGCAGCAGCAGCCAGGGCAGGCCGAAGCCCAGCACAGCTAGGAGCCCCAGCAGGCCTGCTGCGTTGGCCAGCAGGATGTTGAGGATGAAGGGCAGGCTGTCATCTGCACAGGCCACGTCAGAGGAGAAGCGGTTGAGGACCCGGCCCATGGGCGTGGAGTTGAAGAAAGTCACCGGAGCCTGGGAGAAGAGATATGGCTGGGCCAGGGTAGGACAAGGCAGAAAAGCAGCAGAGGCTGCCCCCGGGGAAGGCGGGCTGGGGGGAAAGGCCCAAGGTAGAGGACAGGAAAGCTGTAAAGTGTTCCCAGAGCTCAGGGCACTGAGGAGGGGCTGGAAGAGCTTAGAACAATACCCCAGGGTGGGCAAGATAGAGGCTCTCTGTCCCTCTTGCTGGTGGGGACCCTGAGAGGCCAGGCTGGCCACCCCTCTACCTCTGTGCTGCTGCTGCTAAGTCACTTCAGTTCTGTCCGACTCTGTGTGACCCCATAGACGGCCTCTTACCAGGCTCCTCTGTCCCTGGGATTCTCCAGGCAAGAACACTGGAGTGGGTTGCCATTTCCTTCTCCAGTGCATGAAAGTGAGAAGTGAAAGTGAAGTCACTCAGTCGTGTCCGACTCTTAGTGACCCCATGGACCGCAGCCCACCAGGCCCCTCCGTCCATGGGATTTTCCAGGCAAGAGTGCTGGAGTGGGGTGCCATCGCCTTCTCCACCTCTGTGCTATGTGTGCCTCCTCCGCTTTCGACTTCAGGCCATGAGTATGATTTTGATGTCAGAAGGAATACCCTGACTGCCCGTGGCTGGACAGAGTGGTGAGGACAGCGGTCAAGTCAATACTGTCTCATGGTCAAGGGCTCAGGCTCTGGAGTCAGACCGCTTCTTGGATGCCAGCCCTGCTGCTTACCAGATGTGAGACCCCAGCCAAGGAGGCTTCCTCTCAAGGCCCCTATCCCTCATCTCCAAAAGGGGGACGGTAATGGAACCACATATCCTGGAGCTGACTGCATAGACAGCAGTCAGAGGCTCAGGGGAGTCTGCCTGCCATGGAGCAGGGGCTCAGGAGCTATTTAGACTACTCATTACTGGGAGGTACCGTCTCAGAGCCAATCCTTTTCCTTTCCCTGCCTTCTCTGTCTCCCAACTCTCTGCCTTTACTGGGAGAACAGTCCTACCTTAAGGCAGGGAACTAGGTCAAAGGGACTTGCGAATGTCACCCCTAATGTCAGCTTATGATAAAACCAATTCCTTCACAGCCTGAAGATGTGGCCAGACAGTGGGCAGCTGCTTCCTGAGAGGCAAGGGCAAGACCCACACAGTCCTGGGTTCATGGCCACAGGACTAGCTTGCCCAGGTCACAGGACTAGCTTGCCCAGGTCACATACACTCTCAGAGCCTGTTTCCTCATCTGTAAAAAGAGGACAGTACTCACTTCACAGGGTTATAAGGAGGCCGTAATAAGATACCAGACAAAAAAGAGCTGTGTAGTAATAACAACATCGTTAATAATAATAATTGCTAATTGAGCACTCAGTATATGCCAGGCACTATGCTAAGTACTTTCCGTGTACTGATGAATCCTCATAATGTACTACAGGGCAAGCAACAGACAATATGCAGCAACAGGCATGGATCTTAAAATGAGCTCTAAATAAAAACTGAAGGAAAAGTGTCATTTATAAAACTGCTGCTGCTCCTGCTAAGTCACATCAGTCGTGTCAGACTCTGTGCGACCCCACAGACGGCAGCCCACCAGGCTCCCCCGTCCCTGGGATTCTCCGGGCAAGAACATGGGAGTGAGTTGCCATCTCCTTCTCCAGTGCATGAAAGTGAAAAGCGAAAGTGAAGTTGCTCAGTCGTGTCCGACTCTTAGCGACCTCATGGACTGCAACCCACCAGGCTCCTCCATCCGTGGGATTTTCCAGGCAAGAGTACTGGAATGGGGTGCCACTGCCTTCTCCGCACATGAACTAAGGGGTGGTTAACTCAGTCCTCTGAGCTTGAAGTCCAACTGGAGGTGACCCAGGAAGAGTCTCTCCTCCTCACGTTACAGACAAGAAAGCCATAGGCTTAAGTAACTGAGTTTGAACCCAAGCAGCTGCTCTGCTCTCAGTCTCTCCAGGTCTCAAGGTGTCAAGTGCTGCACCCATCTGAGAGGAGCTGATTTCTCCTGAGGACTGGTGGATGGGACGGGCTCCACAATGGAGCCCAGGTACTGGGAGGGACCCCCAAGGCCACCTCCACCCTCCCGTCCCCTCACCATGAGGACTCGACCCAGGAGGCGGCGATGCAGGGTGGCGGCCGCTCGGAGGGTGCCCGCCGCGAAGAGCACAGCCCGGAGAAGGGTGCAGAAAGAGTTGACACCAGCGATGGTCGCGTACACAGTGAGGTAGAAACGGAGGTCTGAGGAGCCGTTGAGGGCAGCTTTGGGCAGTGGGAACACTGAGGTGCTGGGTGGTGGGGAGGGGGCTGTGGGTAACCAAAAGTGGGGCCACTCAGGGTTCCCTTCCCCACCCCCATGCCACCTCTCCCCACCTTCCAGAAGACACGGCCCTGTAACGCCAGCCCCCAGCTCACTCCCTGCCCGGGAACCAATGAGAGCCCCAGACCTGTGCCCCAGCCACTCACTAGAGGCTCCCAGGGGAGAAGAGGAGCAGCTGGGCGGATAGCAGCCCCGCAGAGCCCAGCCTGGTGGGGGCCGGTGCCTCCTGGGAGCTATTCTTGGCTGCCTTCAGCTCAGAGATCCAGTGGGAGAGCCACCAGTCAGCGGCGTTCCTGGTGGCTGGGGGGATGGGAGAGAGAAAGCTGCCAGACAGACTCACCTTCCTCGTTCCATTCAGACACCCTCTTCTGCCCTTGACTCTGGTTTCTGCCCTCCTTGGCCTCTGGCCCTCCCCACCTTGCCACCACCCCATGTCCTCCCTAGTGCACACATCTTTCCTGGGCCCGTCACCCTTCAGCTCTGGGGAGAGTGTGATCTTGAATTTGTAGAATGGGAAGTCAGCCTTGTGGGTAGGTCAGAAGATGGCTATGGAGCCCTCCTTCCCTGCCCCTCGCCAGTCACCAGGACTCTCAGAATTAGGGATGTGGCTCTGGTCCCAGCTGCTGCCCACGCCTGGTGAGTCTCTGGGCTTTGTCACGATTAGCACAAGGTGAGGGGAGTGACAGGGACCTAGGCAAAGGGCTGGTGGGGGAATGAAGGGCTGCAGAGATTGCTCCTACCTTGCATGAGGAGCAGAGAGAAGAGGATGGCGAGAGCCATGCCCCAGCCCATGGCCCTCCAGTACGCGCGGTACACGTGGAAGGCCACGGCGCCCTCCTTCTTGCTTTCCTCCTGCCGCAGCTGGCCAGATGTGCTTTCCTCCACCTCCAGCCCCTCCTTTGTCTTCTTTGGGTTCTCCATGGTCCAGGCTGTGGCTGCGAGGATCAGAGAGGTGGCGGGGTGGGGAATTCAGCTTACAGAATGATAGCCGAAAACCTCAGTGTTTTCAGGGGCAGGCAAGCTTCCTAGAAGCCTGTCTCTACAAGCGTGGTGGGGAAGAGCAGGCCCTTTCCTCCCACCCCCAGATCGTACCTGGGTCAGACTCTTGTCCATCCTCAGCCCAGGCTCTGGGGGCAGCTTGTACAAACGGCAGGATCTCAGAGGGAGGCCCTGGAAGGCAGCAGGAGAGATCAGGAGGGGGCTTTTTGGGGTGCAGTCTATGTGTTTCTAAACATGTCAGCCAGTCCACCTTCCATGATCTTTGGAACCCCTACCTGACTTCCCCTAGCAGGCCTCTGCCCTGGAACCCCAGACCCTGAGCAGAACCATCAAGTTCGGCCCTCCCTCTGTATCTGGAGCCTGATCAGCAGAGACAGAAAAGGTCCACCTCTGGGAGGAGAGTTATGGCCACCTGTGAACACCCAGTCCTCTCACTACTGCTGGGCTTTCTCCTCATAGTTCCTACAGCTCCTAACACTGCCAGAGCTTCATTTCCTCCTGCTTCTATCTCGTGAACCTGAAGATGGTCATGTCCCTCTAGATAATAATCCATCAGTTTCTGTGTATCTATTTGTAAATAAAATGACTGTTCTAAACCTGACTGTCTCTTCTCTGAGGACATCAGAGAGCCCTCAGAGATCCTAGTACTCTAGGTTTCCCCAAGCCCTGAGTCCCAGATCCACGGCTCCTTTTCCTCCTGTTCTCCGTTCTTCACGCCACTTCTGTGACGGCAGAAGACAGAAGGATGAGGGGAACCCAGGACACACACGAGGCGGGTGGCTGAGTCTCCCCTTGATGATCCATCTGTTGCACCCAGCAGGTGGCTCCCACTCAGCCCAGCTCCCGCCTGGCCTGGTGGCCCATGTTACCGGCCTGGACGAGGCGCCCGGCCTCCAGCAACAGCACCATGTCAGCCTGCTCCAGGTACTCGGTGCGGTGGGTGCACAGCAGCCGNCCCTGAGCAGAACCATCAAGTTCGGCCCTCCCTCTGTATCTGGAGCCTGATCAGCAGAGACAGAAAAGGTCCACCTCTGGGAGGAGAGTTATGGCCACCTGTGAACACCCAGTCCTCTCACTACTGCTGGGCTTTCTCCTCATAGTTCCTACAGCTCCTAACACTGCCAGAGCTTCATTTCCTCCTGCTTCTATCTCGTGAACCTGAAGATGGTCATGTCCCTCTAGATAATAATCCATCAGTTTCTGTGTATCTATTTGTAAATAAAATGACTGTTCTAAACCTGACTGTCTCTTCTCTGAGGACATCAGAGAGCCCTCAGAGATCCTAGTACTCTAGGTTTCCCCAAGCCCTGAGTCCCAGATCCACGGCTCCTTTTCCTCCTGTTCTCCGTTCTTCACGCCACTTCTGTGACGGCAGAAGACAGAAGGATGAGGGGAACCCAGGACACACACGAGGCGGGTGGCTGAGTCTCCCCTTGATGATCCATCTGTTGCACCCAGCAGGTGGCTCCCACTCAGCCCAGCTCCCGCCTGGCCTGGTGGCCCATGTTACCGGCCTGGACGAGGCGCCCGGCCTCCAGCAACAGCACCATGTCAGCCTGCTCCAGGTACTCGGTGCGGTGGGTGCACAGCAGCCGCGTGGTGTGGCTCAGCACTCCCAGGATGCACCTGTGCAGCAGGTGGGTGGCCACGTCTGCATCCACAGCAGCCAGAGGGTCATCGAGGAGGTACAGCTCCTTTTCCTAGGGAGGGGGGTGGGGACACCATGGGCACCAGGTCCTCTGGCCAGAACCCAGACCTCTCCAAGCACGTGATCTTGAGGCCGTCATGCAGGAGGGTTGAGGGGAACTCTCGGGGCTACCCCTATAGCAGTAAAGAAGGAAGTGAGACCAGAGGGTAGACTTGCCTCCAGTAAAGTGAGGCCAGTGCTCAACTGTGCTGGTTCTAGTGCCTCAGGCCACAGGGTCTTTAATGCTGCCTTGAATCAGCAAAAGAAGGATGGGATGGCCAAAGGACCAACACCTTAGCAGCACAGAGGAGGGAGGGAAGAAACCGGATGCTGATGGAAATATCCCCACACCACCCCCCAGCCAAGCTTCTCAGTCCTGAGGCTCTGGACACCTCTGTCTTCAACTTACCTGGTAGACAGCACGAGCCAGGGCAATCCGGGCCCGCTGTCCCCCGCTGAGGGTCACGCCTTTCTCCCCCACCTCAGTCTGGTCCCCAGCAGGCAGGATCTGACAGGACAAGCCTCCCAGTGTTGGTCAGTGAGCTCCCAGTACCTTCTGCCCCATTTCTCATCCCTCCATTTCCCATCGCCATTGGGAAGAAATGGCGGGGGTGAGAGAGCCAGGGAGTTTGAGGAGACCGAACTTGAATTTGGGGTGTCAGAGCCAGAGGGGGCAAACCACAACTCCAGCAACAACAAGCATGTGTTGGACACTTTCTATTTTTCTATTTCGGCCATCCCTTGTGGCATGAGAAATCTTAGTTCCCCAGCCAGGGATCGAACCTGTGTCTCCTGCAGTGGAAGCGCAGAGCCCTAAACACTGGACAGCCAGGGAATCCCCTGTTGAATACCTTCTATGTGCTGAGCAGTTTACATGCATCCTCTCACCCAACCCCACAGAAAACTTAAGATGTTGATACTATCTCATTTCACAGGTAAGACCAAAGCTCAGGGTACATACGCTGTCCAAGATCATTCCACAGCAAGTAAAGGGCAGGACACGAATGCAGATTCTTAACCATACTCACTACCCTGACTACAGGTAGTCACACTCACTACCCTGCCTTTTTCACAGGCAAGGATGAAGATGGGCAAATTCAAAGTGAAACTTCCCTAGGCTTTTAGAGGAGGAAGGTACCTGAGCCTCCCTGTGGCCTGGGGAGTGGTCTCCTTTGCTAAGGGGTCCTCATACCAGAGGAAGCACTTGTGGTCCACCAGACACTGGCTCCCCTGAGGGAAAACCTTTGTGATTCACCTCTTTTTCTTAGTGCTCAGAGCAGTTCCCTGCACCCAGGAGACATGCGGGAAATGTCTCCGAGGTAGAAGCAAATGAGAAGTGGACAGAGGATGTCCCACGGTCAGTCAGAGGTCTTCCTTTCCAGGGATGTTCCACATCTACCTGGACAGGGTAGTGCTGACCACAGTCCTGCCAGGGAAAGGTCAGGGGACAAGGCTGGACTCTCATTCCCCCTAAATTCAGCATTCTGGATGTGGGGATTCTAGTGGCTTGCCAGACTTCTCTAGAATGACCATGACTCTTTCAGGGGGAGGTGGGGGAAGGCCTCTTGAATCAGAGCCATTAGCCAGATCTGCTAAACCTCATAGGAAACCCGCCCCTAGTCTCAGAGACCCACAGAGTCCCCCGGCTGCTGTGTGGAGCACCTGGTCCCCAGCCCCCATCCTTGCCAGGTGCTGTGCAGATACGGGACACTCCGCGAGGACCATAGCCTGGCGGCCAGTCCTGGGTAAATGAAGCCCGAGTACAAGCAACCCCTTCCCAGAGAAGCAAGTCCCTGACCTGCGGTGTCAGGGACATGGGGAAGCGGGTGGTCAGGTACTCACACTGAGGTCCTCATCAAGGGCACAGGCCTCTAGCACTTCCTTGTACAGCTGGGCGTCAAACGTCTTCCCAAAGAGAATGTTGTCTCGGATGGTGGCAAACTGGATCCAGGGTTCCTGGGTGGCCAGGCCGAAGCCTTTGGACAGCCCCCACACTGCCACCTGCCCACAGAGCCTGCAGAGACCAAGGCCAGCAGTGTGGGGGGCCGGATCCCTGCTGGTCCCCTCCCAGCCCAGCCCCTGCCTCTCAGAAGCTTCTCCTGATGGCTATCTTTTGCACGGGGGCCCCCTTCATGTCACATGGCTCTCTGGATTGGCAGCCACTGAGGTCAAGGGGTCCTAAGGAGGCTGGAGGGCCCCTGTGGACTGGTAGGGCAGAAACTGCTCTTTGACTGCAGTCAAACAGCTGTCAAGGTCAAGGTGCTCAGAAAAGAGTGTGGCCAGTACCCCGCACACGTTCACTCTCACAGTGAAACAAGTAGGCCCTCCCTCACTTCTGTTTCCCTCTGGATCCCTTCTGACACACTCTCTGAGAGCAGCTGATGCCAGGTGTTTCCATTTATTTCTTCACTCATTGTTACAGTACTTCTAACACTCTGCAGTGATGGTTATNTGTGGCCAGTACCCCGCACACGTTCACTCTCACAGTGAAACAAGTAGGCCCTCCCTCACTTCTGTTTCCCTCTGGATCCCTTCTGACACACTCTCTGAGAGCAGCTGATGCCAGGTGTTTCCATTTATTTCTTCACTCATTGTTACAGTACTTCTAACACTCTGCAGTGATGGTTATGCTGCTGCTGCTAAGTTGCTTCAGTCGTGTTCGACTCTGTGCGACCCCATAGATGGCAGCCCACCAGGCTCCTCCGTCCCTGGGATTCTCCAGGCAAGAACACTGGAGTGGGTTGCCATTTCATTCTCCAGTGATGGTTATGAGAACCCACTTCCTTGACTGCCTTTCCCTTTCCAGACTGAAAACTATCCCAAGAAAAGGACCAGGTCTTGCTCATCTGGGCATCTCTGGCCCCTAAAATAGTGTCTACTACATAGTGGGGGCCAGGGAGGCACTGGCAAAGGGCAGAACTAAGGATGGGGGTTCCGGCAGTTGCTTACCTGTGCAGCTCCCCGGTGATGGCGGCCAGCAGCGAGCTCTTCCCGCAGCCCACCTTCCCCACGATGCCCACCAGCATTCCCTGCGAGGAAGCCACAAGCATGAGTGTCAGGCCTCCCTCCAGAGGCCTTGGGCTGCCAGTCACCCCATGGCTTCTCTCTAGGCCCCAGTTAAGCCTGAGGGGAAAGATTTCCCCAGCCCACAGACTGAGGTGTGCCTCAGTGATTTATGCGATGCTGGCCCCAGGGGAGCAGTGTGTTTTATTCTCCACTCAGAGAAGCATCAGTTTCACTGTGTGAAGAGCCTCTGGAGAGGAACAGTGTGCCAGAGAGATGGGAGGAAAACTGTCCTTAAACTTTCCAAGAAAGCACTGAGGCAGGCAACTCAGGATGGGGACAGGGGAAGGGACTCGAGGCTTTGGGGCCTGCATAGTGGGCTGGCTAAGTCCACCTGCAGCCAGGCTTCTAAAGGCTCAAAAAAAAGCAATGTTTACACAGATGCCCATTTCTGTGACCTGCAGTTTAAAATTTTCTGTGCTCCCTTCCTTATTTGGCTGTAACATACATTCACGGAGCTATCTGTGTGTATGTCTGTGTTCAGTCATGTCCCCCTCTTTGGGATCCCATGGACTGTAGCCCACCAGGCTTCTCTGTCCGTGGGATTTTCCAGGCAAGAATACTGGAGTGGGTTCACAAAGGAAAGCAATTGCTTCTCTAGAAAAAGGTGAGATCCTAGCAGCTGTCTGTGGTGCCCACCCTGGCAGCCAGGGTAAGCCTGTCTTTGAGTGGGTACCAGACCAATCTGAGACCTATCCTTGGGAATCCCCCTCCTTCTGTCCAGGGCCCGAAAGTGGAAGGGCTCTCTGCAGGCCTACTTCTGTTTGGGGGAGAGCAGATCCACAGAGGGAATGAGGCAGATCTAGAAGGAGCGAACAGAAGGACCAGCTCTGCAAGTCGAGGCCTGGCTCCGAGCTGCTGCTGAGATCTGCCCAGGTGCTTGACTGTGGATTCTGTAATTCATCTCTATATCCGTCTTACAAATTCTTGTTGGCTTAAGCTAGCTCCAGCGGGTTTCTATGACTTAAATCCAAAAAAGCCCCAACTGACACGTTAGTAAAATTCCTTTGAAAATTTCCAGCCTTGTCTTGCCTGAACTAAGACGAAAAACAAAACATGTAGCCCAAGCCAGAAATGTGAGCCAAATGTGGTTGAGGCGGTTCAGGAACCGCTGGAGAACACTAGGTTGAGCTGTGGGGCAAAGGGTTGGACACGGGTCAGGGGAGAGTGAAAACTTTGGACTTGGCGAGCAGGAGTTGCCGTCTTGCCAGGAACGTTCTTACAAGTGCTCCTTTGATGATGTGTGCCCCAGTGTGAGTCACAGGGTGTGATGCCTTTTCACCAGGCTAAATAGAGGATTATCTAAACCATTTGCAACATCCTTCTGAGAAGGGGTGGCTGGGGCTCCCCAGTCTGGAGAAGATGCTGGACAAGTTATGGGGTCTGTTCTGAACTTGACAGCCCCTGCAGGACAGAGAGAGACAAATGCAGTTGCTGGTCCGGACTAGGTGGACATGAGCGGTCTGGCGACCAGGGATGGATGTGACTGCTCTGAAGCAGCTAGGTGTTAGAAAAATGACATCCTGAGATAAAATCTCATCACCTTTCCAATTCAAACATGCCCACCAAAACCTCTCTGGTCTTCCCCTCGGTAATAAGAGCCACAGGGGCCGGCTGCTATGACTGGGTCTGTCCTTGTCCATCAGTCACTGAGCTTCCATGTCTTTCTTTAGTCTGGAGACTTTCCTAGGGCGTTTGACCTACGAACCTTTTTCACTTCGAGGTGACTGATGAAGGTTTCCTGGCTGGTTCCAACTGGGTCCCAGGAGAACAGAGCTTCATGTAGCTCCAGGGCTGTAGATGGCTCTGTCGGGGGATCTGTACAAGGAAGAAGCCGCTTACCTTGGGCTTCTAATCCACAACCTACCTGCCCAGGGATAGTCTGGCCTCAGTCTTGGTCTGAGGATTTTCCCTGGGGAAATGACCACCTGCCCCACCTAGACTCTGCTCCTCTGGCTTCTCTTGGCAGCATCTGTGTACCACAACTGAGGGGCTACAGATCTCTGCTCCTGTGCCAGTTTCTGCCCACCAGCTTTCCATTACCTGGGCTGTAGTAGGCCTGGGGGTCATGGTTGGGAAGGTCGAGGAAATGCTGGATCCGGTCCAGGGACACTTTGGCCTCAAGGAGGCCGTTGATCACCCAAGGGAAGTTGTTGAGGGGAAGAATGAGCATGCGCACCAGTGCCAGGGCAGTGAACACCTAAGTGGGATCAGAGGTCGGGGGGGAGGGGTTGAAGCATCACCTAAAGCTTAGGAATTATCTGAAGGCCTGCTCTATGGGTGGCCCTGCAAACAGGTCTGTGGAGGGGAGAACAGGCAGCAGCAGAACTGAGGGCTTAACTGGCTGATATTTGGGTTACAGATGGTAGAGGTGGCCACTCTAAGAATATCAGAAATCCCAGATACCCTCCAGGGACCCAGGTCACTCCCTGATAAACACACATGCCCAACTCACACTGAGACCTTCTCAGAATTTCTAAGGGGCAGTATCTCCTGGCTGGACCCAGCACCTGGTCCATCCTGCACTGGATCATGAATTTTTCCCCCAGGGCCATCAGAATGAGGCTAAGGGGACCTAACCAGAAGTTGGAGAGGAAGAGGTGGGGAAAAGAAGTAATTCCTTCATAGAGGGAAGGGTCATATATCCAAGGCCCCAGATGAAAGGTCCCTTCAGAGAACTTCCCCTCAGTAGGGGAAGGAGAAGGCAGACAGGGACCCTCCCCTCCTCCTTCCCAGCAGCACGAGGCCCCCAGCCCACCCCCCCCCCCACTCCACTGCGGTCTCTGTGCTGCTGCTTCCGTCTCATATCTCCCTGCAGCCATCCCCCGCTTCCTGGTCCTCACCTTGGTGGCAGTGAGCTGGTGCCCCGTGAGGGCATAGGTGATAAAGATGACAATGGAGATGACGACCGGCAGGGCAGCCCACAGGTACACACAGGCCGCATCCAGGTACTTGATGACCCGGAGTCGCCCCAGCTCTCGAGCTCGGCAGGCCTCCACACGGGCCCCCAGTGCCTGCTCCCACCCGAAGAACTTGATGACACGCATGCCACTCAGCAGCTCTGTCACGAGCTAGGGATGGCGACAAGAGAGCAGGGAGAAGTGGAGACACCGCTCACTTGTGTTCTCCTCTGCCCAGCTTCCCCCAGGCTCCTGGCATGCGATGTCAAGGACTTGGAGCTCCCCTATGCCCCAGCTGGGGGCAGGCTGGAGCTGGAATCCCCCCACCTTCTTAGCAGATGAAGTGGTGGAAAGTACGGGGGCAGTGGGGGGAGGTCACCACACTGGGGTAAAAGCACTCCTTCCATTAGACGAGGGACTAAGAACCATTCCCAAACCCAGAAGGTGTGGGCTTCAGGGGCTGGTCACCAGTCTGGCCCCACAGCTTGGGGGGTATAGAAATCATTCCTGTAGGAGTACACACCACAGCCCAGGGTTGGGCAGGCTGGTAGACCCAGGTAAGATGGGCAAGGGCGAGAGAAGCTCCTTGGATCCTAACATTCAAAACATCTCCTGCCTGCAAGCCAGGGAGGCACTGGGAGCCTTCCCAGGAGGCCCTAGAGACTGGTCAGTAGCTGTCATGGGTAGGGGAAAAGGCCATGCCATAACCAGCTATCAGGGACACCCCTTCACCATTAGCACTTGGAGCTATGCCAGTGAGAGATGGACAGCTATGCTGTATGGACCCGAAGCCCACCATCCCCTCTGAAAAGGTACCACAATCACTGTACATTCCAGAACTGACTCAGCCAGACCCTCATACCTAGAGTTGGCCCAGGCAGGGGAGATGGCTGCTCCTTTCCCCATAGCCCATCCCGAAGAGGCAGCTGGGGTTCTCCTAGGACTCCACATGTGGCTATGGGGCACTCTATGCCTGAGATAAGGAGGAGGCTGGAGACTTGGATCCTGGCTCTAACACTAAAATCCCATTTGGCCCCAGACAGCTCAGTTCCCACCTCTCTCAGGGTTACAATTAGGGTTGCAGAAGCTAATACTATAATATTACTAACAGGCCACATTAACTTAGTGCTTACTTGGTAACTGGCACCGTGATGAGCACCATCTTGCACGATCCTCCCAACTGTGCTATGAGGCAAGCTATGATTACCCTCATTTCACAGATGAGGAAACGGGAGTCTCAACGAGGTGAAGTGACTTGTCTGAAGTAATTGAACTAGTAAGTGGTAGAATCAAGATGTGAACCCCATCTGTCTTTCTCTAGTCTGAGCTCCTAACTTTTAGAGCACACACTCACTCTCTCAGGTACTGTGCATGGGAGACCTGGGCACCGGAAGGCTGGGTGGGGTCTCTGGAAGGCTGAGGGACCCCAGGCAGCCCCTCACCTTAACTCGTGCGTCTTTGTGCTGTAGCATCTCCTGGTTGCTGGCCATGATGCGGGTGGCAATCACTTTGTTGACGGGTACCAGCAGCAGTGCCAGGATCAGACCACCCACAAAGGCCACACCCACCTGCTGGTACAGCAGAGAGAGGGTGATGGCCAGTTGCAGGGGCAGGCCCCAGGCCTCATGAAAGCTCCCAGCAAAGTTGAGCAGCCGCTCAGAGTCGGTGCCTAGTAAGTTCAGGACCTCCCCGGCAGGAGGGCGTCTGGGCCCCAGCTGTAAAGCCTTTCGGTACAGAATGTTCAGCACAGATCCCCGTGCCTGAAGAGCCACCTTCCGAACTTCGTATCCATACTGATTCTGCAGCACGGCTCCCAGAACGGCTCCTCCAGTAAGCCCCAGGGTATATAGCAGGCCGTGGTTTAGTGGCTCTTGCCCCTCCTCCAGGAAGCCCACCAGGAGGGACAGCAACAAGGGCCCTGAGAATCCCAGCATGGTCCCCACCAGCTTGAGCAGTCCAAGAGCCAGGTAGCAGTGCCCAAAGGCCCCATACAGGGTCCTCCACAGCCGGGCCCCCTCGTGCCACTGCGCCTGGAAGACACGGGCTAGGTAGGTCGGGTGCAGCCTGCGGGGGAGGTGGCAAGTGTCCTGGGGCTGCTGGAGCTCTCCCCGGGCCCCACGGGCCAGCAATGGTGCCAGCCAGGCATAGGAAAAGCGGGACAGCCAGCTCTCCCCATCTTCAGCCACCTCGGGCTCCTGGCCCTCAGAGAGGAGGGGCTCATGGGCCCAGGGTTCCCGTGGCCGCCCGGGGACTGCCCAGCCCAGTCCATAGGCCAAGAGAGCAGCCAGCTGCAGGATGAGGAGACACAAGCGGGAGAGGGGCCCTGCGAGAAGCGGTGGCAGGAGTGTGCCTCGCTGGCAGTGCCACAGCAGGGTCAGCACCAGGGCTGGGGCCGGCAGGAAGGCAGCCAGAGCCAAGGCCAGGGGCCCCCGGGAGTGGCTATATGGGGCATGAGCCAACACCCACAGGGCCAGGCTGTGGCTGATCCAGGCCATGGCCGCCACGCTGCCTGCCAGCACCTCAAGCCCTGTGGGCCCTGGGCCTGCCCCTGGTGGTAAAATGACTGGAAGCAGGTCGAGCAGCGGAAAGACGGCGAGCAGGACAGAGGTTGCGAGTCGGAGGTGCCAGCCGGGACTGCAGTGTGCGGTGTAATCTGGATTCCTGGGGACAATGGAGGGAAAGAGAAAGGAAGGCACATCACAGCTGACTCAGGGACCAGAGAGACCTCCAGAAACTCACTCACGGAGGGAATCAATTCCCTTTCCTGCTTTGTATACCTTTTCATCCCATTTTATCCTGGAACTCATGGTCTTTTCTCCCAGGAAATCTTCCTGGATTAATCTAATCCATTTTCTCATTTCTATACCATTTCTGATCATTCTTTCACCACAGAAATAAAAAAAATTCTGAGATAAGGTTGTACTGAACATGAAGACCCTAATTACAAAACAAACAAATAAAACACACACACACACGTCACCTCAACCTAAACTTCCTACAGATAACCTCTATGGTGTGAGTTTTCACTTTTACAAAAGTATCTACTCAAAAGAGCCCTTTTGCAGCCATGAAATTAAAAGACGCTTGCTCCTTGGAAGAAAAACTATGATAAACCTAGACAATGTATAAAAAAGCACAGACATCACTTTGCCGACAAAGGTCTGTCTAGTCAAAGCTATGGTTTTTCCAGTAGTCATGTATGGATGTGAGAGTTGGACTGTGAAGAAAGCTGAGTGCCGAAGAATTGATGCTTTTGAACTGCAGTGTTGGAAAAGACTCTTAAGAGTCTCTTGGACAGGAAGGAGATCAAACCAGTCCATCCTAAGGAAATCAGTCCTGAATATTCATTGGAAGGACTGATGCTGACACTGAAGCTCCAATACTTTGGCCACCTGATGCAAAGAGCCGACTCACTGGAAAAGACCCTGATGCTGGGAAAGACTGAAGGCAGGAGGAGAAGGACGACAGAGGATGAGATGGTTGGATGGCATCATTGACTTGATGGACATGAGTTTGAGTAAGCTTCAGGAGTTGGAGTTGGGGAAGCCTGGCAGGCTGCAGTCCATGGGTCACAAAGAGTCAGACTTGACTGAGTAACTCAACTTAACTGAAAAAGAGCCCTTAAATTCACCTGAAGCACTATTAGATGAATAAAAATTTGATTTACACATAGCTTCTGAACTCTATTGCTGCTGCTGCTGCTGCTAAGTAGCTTCAGTCGTGTCCGACTCTGTGCGACCCCATAGACGGCAGCCCACCAGGCTCCCCCGTCCCTGGGATTCTCCTGGCAAGGACACTGGAATGGGTTGCCATTTCCTTCTCCAATGCATGAAAGTGAAAAGTGAAAGTGAAGTCGCTCAGTCGTGTCCGACTCTTAGCGACCCCATGGACTGCAGCCTACCAGGTTCCTCCGTCCATGGGATTTTCCAGGCAAGAGTACTGGAGTGAGGTGCCATTGCCTTCTCCATCTGAGCTCTATTAGTATAGCTTAAACTTGCTGAAGCCTCAGGATATTCCACTGTCTCTCTCATGGGTGTAGAAAACAGTGTGGATCATTTTTGCAGCTCCATTAGCTGAAGAAAAACATCTTTTGAGTTTTGACTGTATCTTCTTGGCTTGCAAAAAATGTTTTTAATAAACAAGAGTGAACTATTTGCATTAAAAAACACTCCCTTTGTTGTTGGCAGGGCTGGGTGACCGAAAATTTTAATTGTAGAGTGAAACATTTGGAGTTTCCTTTAAAAAGCTCAGTGATCACAGTTATACAAAAGGGTTTATATTTGAGTAAAAGTCAATCTTTCATAATTCTATTTCTTAAGATGCAGGACAGAATAAGAAACATTGTGAGCCCTTGGAGGCTGGTACACTGGCTCCAAGCCTGGTCATTAACCAGGTTTACGAACATGGGCAAGCTGCTGCTTCTCTGCATCTCATTTTTCTTATCAGCACAGTGAGCAGTAAGGAGTCTGGGCCCAAAGCCCTCTGAGATTCTTTTCTGTCTGAGATTCTGGATCTCTCTTACCCATTTGAGCACCTTGCAAAGAGTCTGTTAAGTGAAGTGAGATAAACATAATTTCTATGGATTACATATTGGTCTTTCTTGCCTTTTCCTTACACTGTGAGTTCTGAAGGGACTATGCCCATTTTAAAAAGATACTTGTCCCAGCACAGTCGGTCTCCCTCTGTGCCAACTCCAGACTTTTGTCTCTGCATAAGGGACAAAGCAGGATTCCTCCAAGACCAAGCAGATCTGAAGCTTCTCCTACTCAAGGAAGGGATTTGCCATCCCTGTAACTCATCTTAAGTAAGGACGCATTTGTCCGTTAGACTAGACAAGTTAGACTTTCCTCCTGCCTTATCTGAAGCCAAAGTGAGATTAATTTTACCATATCCAGCTATACAGGAACTAAGCACAAAATCAAGGTGAGTTCAGCACCTGCATCTTATAGTCCCAAATGGAGGCAGGATTAAGGTCCTAGTTTTGGTCTTCTTTTCTACCTACCCCTTCCTGTCCAGATGAGTACCTATGCTTTTCTTGGCCTAGAAACACTGAAGTTTCCTAGATGGCAGGGGGAGAAACTGGTCCAACAACTTCAGCACACATTAACCTTTCTGGCTTAAAAACACTGTTCACTCACTTTCGTCTCCAATTCATGACAACTGTGGCTGGGCATCTGACAATCTACAAAAGTGATGATTGCTACCATGCATTGGGTGTTTAAAAATGTGCCAGACTCTGCACTATATGCTTAAACGTATTATATAATTTAAGTTTCTCAACAGTGATATGAGGCGCAGGGAAAACAGGTTAACTTGCCCTCAGACACAATGCTGCACAGTGGTAATGCCCACATTTTATTCTCCTTTTCCCCTAGAGACCTCACTGTTTCCGTTACACTTCCGCGGAGACGTAGGTTTCAAGTGAAGTCTGCAGGCACACACGGACAGATATCTGCACCTGTCTCTACTCACCTCGGGTGGCCCCAGTGGCAAGCACTGAGCACGGCCAGGAGCGCGTGGGGCAGGGCGCTAAGCACCAGCTGCGTGAAGCAGTGGCCGGTGGTGTCCCCCTCCCACACCGGGAGCGGCTGCAACGCGCTGGTGCCGCACAACCGGGCCAGGAACCTCTCCATCGAGGCCTCACCTGCGGGGAGAGCCGAGGGTGGAGGGAGGGAAGGTCCCTTCCAGAAGGAGGGAAATCCGCGTTCCCAAGGACCCAGCTCAGGCTGGGAACCTGCACCCGAGCAGGAGGGACGCCGACCAGGAAGCGGGGTGGAGCCAGAGTGACAGCGCGAACCCTGACTGACCTCGCCGCCTCCAACCCCGCCCACGAACTCCCCCTCCCCACCCCACCCCCGCCGTCCCCGCCCCGGGACCTTCCCTTGCTTCAGCCGGGAGTCTGGACCCCGGCAGTTCTTGCGTTACCTCAGCGGTAGAAAGCAAGTTGCTTTGGCTCCCAGAAGCTGCCGGCTTTCTGTACTGGTCCCCTAGCCGGGTTCCGCTTTTCCCCACTCCTTGTGTCCCCATCCCTAGAGATCCGGAACGTTTAACTTGAGAAAAAACTGGTTTCCACCGGATCCTGAAATCCCGAACACTGGTGGAAGCGAAAGAGCCTGCGGCCGACGTGGGACCCTGGCTAAGCTCGCTTGGCACCCCCTAGAGGCCGGATGACCTCCAAGTGCGCACCGATCCTCCTATTCTCAGGGCTTCTGTGCGCGTGCGCCCGGCTCTCTGTGGGGTTCTCTGTAACAAGGCGCACTGATGCAGGTCTCACGGCTACACTGCTGTTTACCTGCGCTTCTGCTGCCTCACTTGCAAACAGACTGATCTCAGCTCTAGTGCAGCGTCAGCCTATCACTTGGAGTACTCGCTCCCATCTGTTTACTGTTTACTAGCAGGCACATGCATTTCATAGTAATTCTGAAAGCTTCCAGCCATGTGAAGCTAGACGGGCGAGATACGTGCCGCTTTTTCTTGTCCTTTAGTCCCTAAGTCGTGTCCGACTCTTCGCGACACTATGGACTGTAGCCCTCCAGGCCCCTCAGTCCGGATTTCCCAGGCAAGAATACTGGAGTGGGTTGCCATTTCCTTTCCCAGGGGATTTTCCAGACACAGGGATGGAACCCGCGCCACTTAGGGACACTTAAACCATTTCCTTCCTTACAGCAAGGCTGATGGCCTTTGGGAAGTTACCTAACCTCTGTGAACCTCAGCTTCTTTATCATTAAAAGGGGGCAATAATATCACTACCTGGAGAAGGCACTGGCACCCCCTCCAGTACTCTTGCCTGGAAAATCCCATGGACGAAAGAGCCTGGTGGGCTGCAGTCCATGGGGTCGCTAAGAGTCGGACACGACTGAGCGACTTCACTTTCACTTTTCACTTTCATGCATTGGAGAAGGAAATGGCAACCCTCTCCAGTGTTCTTGCCTGGAGAATCCCAGGGACAGAGGAGCCTAGTTGGCTGCCGTCTATGGAGTCGCATAGAGTCGGACACGACTGAAGTGACTCAGCAGCAGCAGCAGCAATATCACTACCAAAGTACTGTTGACAGAGTTGAATAATTTAGAGTGCTACTGGGCAAGTGTCTTGCTTAGAGTAGCAACACAAGAAATGAATCTTTTAAGGAAGCAGAGGAAAAACATAAGTTTTATAGTTCAACGGACCTGAGCTTGAATCCTGAGCCCACCAACTTTTAGTAGAGTGATCCTGGGCAGGTTACTTCTGTATCTTAGTTTTAGTATTTGTTTAAGTGGCATTCCCTGATGGCTCAGCTGGTAAAGAAGCCACCTGCAGTGTGGGAGACCTGGGTTTTATCCTTGGGTTGGGAAGATCCCTTGGAGAAGGGAACAGCTACCCACTCCAGTATTCTGGCCTAGAGAATTCCATGGACTGTATAGTCCATCCGATGGCAAAGAGTCAGACATGACTCAGCAACCTTCACTTAAGGGGCATGGTACTGGTAAACACCTCACACAAGTATATGCGGCACCCAAAGAAAAGTAGCTCAACAGATAACTAAGATTATCCCTTTTAATCTCAGTGAGAAGCCTAGAATCTCTAATGTCAGCAATTAATGCTCCTAACACAACACTGTAAGTCAGCTGTAAATTAATAAAAAATTTTAAGTGAAATCAATGGTCCTGTTTTTACAAATTAAGATGTGAGAGTGTGCATTTCATACCCCCTAATAATTTATGGATCATTTAGGCATTGATCATCAATGGCAGCTAACTCACAAAAGGAGAGATACCCAGAGGTTGTGTGCCTCCTTATCAAAAATAAAATATTTTTGCCAAAAGAAATCTTAACTTGAATTGACCAAGACACAGACTCTAATTGTGTAGTTACAAGAAATACAGGACACAGCTAAACAATACTACAGAGCTACATGCAAGTTACATTAGTCACTGTAAACAAATATGTCATCCCAGACAAAGATAAATGTTTTTCATTGCATGGGTACGAGCAGGCTGGTGTGAAGTTAATTGTGGGGAATCTAAGAATCCGAGGACAGGAGGGCTGTTTAGAGAGGCCACTTCTGAAATAAAAAGATGCTTTCTCCTTGGAAGGAAAGTTATGACCAACCTAGATAGCATATTCAAAAGCAGAGATATTACTTTGCCGACTAAGGTCCATCTAGTCAAGGCTATGGTTTTTCCAGTGGTCATGTATGGATGTGAGAGTTGGACTGTGAAGAAGGCTGAGCGCCAAAGAATTGATGCTTTTGGAACTGTGGTGTTGGAGAAGACTCTTGAGAGTCCCTTGGACTGCAAGGAGATCCAACCAGTCCATTCTGAAGGAGATCAGCCCTGGGATTTCTTTGGAAGGAATGATGCTAAAGCTGAAGCTCCAGTACTTTGGCTACCTCATGCAAAGAGTTGACTCATTGGAGAAGACTCTGATGCTGGGAGGAATTGGGGGCAGGAGGAAAAGGGGACAACCGAGGGTGAGATGGCTGGATGGCATCACTGACTCGATGGGGATGAGTCTGAGTGAACTCCGGGAGTTGGTGATGGACAAGGAGGCCTGGCGTGCTGTGATTCATGGGGTCACGACTGAGCGACTGAACTGAACTGAACTAACGTTAGGAGTGTTTCTGTTAAAGATCACGCGTCCTCCTTTACCACCTTTTACTGCCAGCCATGGCCAGGTTGATGCTCAAGCACATCTGAAAGGCTCTAGTTCCCACTGACCATCCAGAGAAGGTAGTGCAGAGTGCGGTCCCCTCATTTTCATAACCCTCCAGGGTCCTAATTTTCAGTAAGAATTTTGGCCAAGGAGTCATACAACCAATAGGATCCTTTCTGACTGCCACAAACAAGCAAGACAATTGACCAAAACAGACCCTTAGTTCCACCCAGTTTTCTGGAGAAATTTTACACCATGGTTTCTAAAAATGAGGCCAAAGGTACAATTTTGTCTCCTTCCTTCCACTTTGGGGAACTGTTGGAGTAACAGCTAGGTGACAAGAAGAGAGCTGAAGAGGGAGAGGAGGAAATCATTGGTCGCTAGATAATTGCAGTCCCTAGAGCAGAAGGATGGCCAACTTTTCTAAGACCTGAATGGCCAAAGAAAGACTCTACAACTTTGCAAACTGACTTCAGTTTTGAGACTGATGTAAGCTGAGCACATCAGACGCTCCTGGAGCTGGTGGGAGTGGCAGTGGGCAAAGGCAGCTGAGTGCCTGGAAGAGGCGCAGGGAAAGGAGGGCAGTGGAGGAGCTCTGAGGAGTGAAGGAGAGTTCTCCTAGGTGTTCATTTTCCAAGGTGGTAGGTTCTGCAGCGGGGGCGTCCCTGGTGGCTCAGTCGGTAAAGAATGCACCTGCAAGATGGAAGGGCCAGGTTCAATCCCTGTTGGGAAGATGCTCTGGAGAAGGAAATGGCAATCCACTCCAGTATTCTGGCTTGGGAAATTTCATGGACAGAGGAGCCTGGTGGGCTCCAGTCCGTGGAGTCACAAGAGTCGGACACGACTTAGTGACTAAACCGCCACCACCACCAAGCTCGGTCTTGCTAGTCCCCTTTTGGCTCACTTTCTCTTTTCTGCCTGCACTTTGCTCCCTGATTATAAGCAAGATAGTTTGCTGGAGGGCAAGGGGGCAAGTGTGGTTAGGACTGAACCTGGGCAAGGCCCCTGACACACCCAGGTTCACATCATCTTACTGCCAGTTCACCGTGTGAGTGGTCGCCTGGAGTGGTTCTAGTCTTAAGACTGGGAAGGGAACAGGAACTAGGCCTGCCCACACCACCTGTCCTGCTTTTCTTTCCCCCAAACCACCTTTCATATAAATGGGGCCTTTCAATAAGTGGCCTTTTTTTGTCTGACTTCTTTCACTTAGCACAATGTTTTTTCATTTCGTTTTGTTTTTAGCTTATTTATTTGGCTGCCCTGGGCCTTAGTTGTGGCACTTGGGATCTTCAAACTTCTTTAAGGCATGTGGGATCTTTAGCTATAGCATGTGGAATCTAATTCCCTGACCAGGGATCAAACCCCTGCATTGGGAGCCCAGAGTTGTAGCCACTGGACCACCACGGAAGTCCCTAGAACAATGTTTTTGAGATTCACCAATGTTGTAGCATATATCAATAGTTTATTCCTCTTTTTTAAAAAACAACTCTAGTGAGAGATAATTCACATAAACAGTTCACCCACTTCAAAGGTCTTTAGTGTGTATTTATAGATACAGTCAACCATCATCACAGTCAACTTTGGAACATTTTCATCACGTCAAAAAGAAAACTTGTAGGAGTTCCCTGGTGGTCCAGCGGCACTTTCACTCAGGTGGTGGCCCCAGGTTCAATCCCTGGTCAGGGAACTAATATCCTGCAAGCTGTCCAGCACAGTTAAAAGAAAGAAACCTTGTACCTTAGCTATCGGGCTTCCCAGGGTGCACTAGTGGTAAAGAACCTGCCTGCCAGTACAGGAGATGTAAGAGCCTCAGGTTGGATCCCTGGGTGGAGAAGACCCCTTGGAGGAGGGCTTGGCAACCCATTCCAGTGTTCTTGCCTGGAGAATCCTATGGACAGAAGAGTCTGGAGGGACAGACCATAGGGTAGCACAGTGTTGGACACAACTGAAGTGACTTAGCATGTATGCCACTTAGCTATCGGTCTTTCATTTCTCATCACCCCCTTCATTTCTAGCCCTAGTCTGTCTCTATAGATTTCCTTATTTTAGCCTTTCATGTGAATGTGTGTGTGTTAGTCATTCAGCTGTGTCTGACTTTGCAACCCCATGGACTGTGTCCTACCAGGCTCTTCTGTCCATAGAATTCTCCAGGCAAGAATACTGGAGTGGGTTGCCATTCCCTTCTCCAGGGCATCTTCCAAGGTCTCCTGCATTGCAGGCAGATTCTTTACCATCTGAGTCACCAGGGAATTTTCATGTGACTAATATGAATAATTTTATGAATATTAATAATATGAATAATATTCCTAATTTGTTTTTTGGCTATGCAGTTCGTGGGATCTTAGTTCCGTGTCCAGGGATTGACTCTGGGGCCACAGTGGTGAGAACACCAAGTCCTAACCTCTGCACCACCAGGGGACTCCCTCTATGGACTTCTGTGATTGGTTTCTTTCACTTAGCATAATGTTTACAAATTGTTGTAGCATGTGTCTGTACTTCATTTGTTTTTTATTTTTATTGTGATAAAATAAACATAGCATAAGTTACCATTTTAAATGTGTTAAGTGTACGGTTCAGGAGTATTAAATACATTCCCTTACATAACCACTATCCAGTGACAGTACGTTTTCCATCTTCTCAAACTGAAACTCTAGACCCATTGAATACTTACTCTCCATTCTACCCCTCTCTCCAAACCCTGGCAACCACCATTCTTTCCATTTCAATGAATTTAACTAGTCTAGGTATTTCATGTTAAGTGGAATCACACAATATTTGTCTTTTTGAGATTGGCTTATTTCACTTTTGTAAAATGTCTGTCCACAATGCGGGAGACCTGGGTTCGATCCCTGGGTCGGGAAGATCCCCTGGAGAAGGAAATGGCAACCCTCTCCAGTACTATTGCCTGGAAAATCCCATGGATGGAGGAGCCTGGTAGGCTACAGCCCCTGGGATCACAAACAGTCGGACATGACTGAGCAACTTCACTTATTTCACTTTTTTATAGATATTTACTTTCATCTGGATTGTCCTGTACAGGAGTATAAAAATAAAATTGATTTTTTGTAGTGATCTTGTGTCCTATAAACTTGCTGAACTTGTTTATTAGTTATGATAATTTCTAGTGGATTTCTTATATACAAGATGATGTCATCTGTAAATAGAAATAGTTTTACTTTTTTCTTTTCCAATTTGGATGCCTTTTTTTCTTTTAAAAATATCTTATTGGCTTTATTCAACAATTCGTGGATCAAATAGAAATAGTTTTACTTTTTTCTTTTCCAATTTGGATGCCTTTTTTTCTTTTAAAAATATCTTATTGGCTTTATTCAACAACTCGTGGATCAGGCAGCATCCAGCCTAGCAGACAGAAACACACTCCGAGGGGCTGTACAAAATGAGACTTTTATTGGCCACATGAAGCGGATCAAGGAACTTACGCTATACCAAAAAGCAGGTTTGTTATCGCACTATCGCTTTCCTTTAGAGGATGGCGGGGGTCTATTAGGCAAAATGATGTCAAATCTTTTCTCTCTGTGTTCTGATGCCAAACAGAAATATGGAAACAGAGTTGTGGAGGAAAAAGAAATAGTGGTTTTATTTCTTTGTCAGGAAAAGGGGGAGTACATCAGACTAGCACCTCAAGAACTATGCCTCCCACCTTTTATTTCTTTTTCTTGCCTAAATCAGCCTGGGTAGCGCCTCCATTACTGTGTTAACTAGAAGTGGTGAGATTAGATATCTTGTCTTCTTCCTGATCTTAGAAGAAAAGCATTCAGTCTTTCACCATTAAGTATGATGTTAGCTGTTTATTTTTCATAGATGTCCCTTATCAGATTGAAGAAGTTTCTATTCCTAATTTGTTGAGTTTTTTAAATCACGAAAGGGTGTTGGGTTTTGTAAAATACATCTTTTGTCTATTGAGATGATCACGTAAATTTTGTTTTTTATTCTATTGATAGAATGTATTACATTAGTTGATTTTCAGATATTGAACCAATCTTGCATCCCAGTTCTTTCCTTTTGATTCCTGAATAGTATTACATTGAATGAATATATCACATTTTGCACATCTGTTCATCTTCTGGAAGAAATCTGGGCTGTTTCCAATCATGCTAAGTCACTTCAGTTTTGTGTGATTCTTTACGACCGTATGGACGGTAGTCTGTCAGGCTCCTCTGTCCATGGGATTCTCCAGGAAAGAATACTGGAGTGGGTTGCCATGCCCTCTTCCAGGGCATCTTCTTTACCCAGGGATCCAACCCTAGTCTCTTATGTCTCTTGCACTGGCAGGCAGGTGTTTTTACCACAATGGCACCCCACTCCAGTACTCTTGCCTGGAAAATCCATGGACAGAGGAGCCTGGTAGGCTGCAGTTCATGGGGTCGCTAAGAGTCTGACACGACTGAGCGACTTCACTTTCACTTTTTACTTTCATGCATTGGAGAAGGAAATGGAAACCCATTCCAGTGTTCTTGCCTGGAGAATCCCAGGGACGGGGGAGCCTGGTGGGCTGCCATCTATGGGGTCGCACAGAGTCGGACACAACTGAAGCTACTTAGCAGCAGCAGCAGCAGCCACCTGGGAAGCCCCTTCATTTCCTTAGGGTAAATACCTATTTATGACATTGCTAAGTCTTATGGTAAACTTATGTGTATCTTTTTAAAAAACTGACAAACTGTTTTCCAAAGTTGCTGTACCATTTTACATTCCTAGTGTCTAAGATTTCCTATTTCCTCACATCCTGGCCAACATTTGTTATTTTCTCTCTTTTTTTATTTTAACCATACTAATGGGTATGAGATGGTATCTCATTTTGGTTTTAATTTGCATTTCCCTGACGGATAATAGGGAGCTTCCCTGGTGGCTCTAATATTGAACAGGAGGGAGGGCCAAGCATATCCATATGGGCCATATCCATATGGCCCTTATAGGGATTTCCATGGGAAAGGCAAGGAAGAGCAAGAGAAACAGTTTAAGATTAGCTAATTTGAATAATTTTGGTGTCCAGCAAGCTGTAGGATTAGTCTCCAGTTAGCTTGCATTTAGACCTGACATGATTTAGGGTAGGGGAAATATTGGTTTGGTGCGTGAGAGTTAGATAAGAAGGTAACTGGGGATATAAATCCTGGATTAGTTGGTTTGCATATGAAAGGCGTGCTTGTAAGCAAGTTATTTGTTGTTATCTAGTTGCCAAGTCACGGCTCACTCTTTTGCAACCCCATGGACTGTGGCCTGCTAGGTTCCTCTGTCTATGGAATTTTCCAAGGCAAGAATACTGGAGTGGATCGCCATTTCTTTCTCCAGCGGATCTTCCTGACCCAGGAATCAAACCCAGGTTTCCTGCGTTGAAGGTGAATTCTTGACCACTGAGCCACCTGGGAAGCCCAGGCAAGTTATTATCTTGCTGGGGCAGTTTCTCCCAGCAAGATAGTCTTTTTTTTAAGATGTAAAATCATCATAATATACTGAACAATTTAAATATTTACATTACAATGTGTTTATCTTTATATATATATATATATAGATGTATACTTATCTTTATATGTGGGTCCTTGGCAGTGAATGCGTGAAGTCCTAACCACTGGACCGCTGGGGAATTTCCTGACACATTTTAAACATACATTTTTTTTGGTCCACATCTTGTAGTGTACTTTTAAACTCATTCAATATACTGGCAAAGTCAGTTCCCTTTGTCAAATAGTTCACCTTCCAATTAAAATAAGCAAGTTAATTGGGCTTCCCTGGTGGCCCAGTGGGTAAAAATCCACCTGTCAATGCAAGGACATGGGCTGGGTCCCTGGTCCGGGAAGACACCACATGCCGAAAGGGCAACTAAGCCTCTGCGCCACAACTACTGCGCCCTCACTCTCTAGAGCCCACGAGCCGCAACTAGCGAAGCCTGGGCATCCAGAGCTCACACTCCACAGCATGAGAAGCCACCGCGTTGAGAAGTCCACTCACCGCAGCTAGAGAGCAGCCCCAGCTCGCCGCAACTAGAGAAAGCCCAAGCACAGCAATGAAGATCCAACAGCCAAAAATAGAATAAATAAAAATCAATGACTCTTAAACAAATAAAATAAACAGATTAGTAATGGCCCTGTGATGACACCTCACTCCGAAGTTTAATGCTAAATAAATTGAGAATATATGCCCTCTTGCCATGAATTTACTCTTGAATGAAATAAGGTGATGTCATCCGCTGTGCTTCTTGCCTACGTTCTCTTTGTTCTGTTCTCACAGGACCTCCACTCTGGAGGGTCTCTGATGGTAGTCAGGGAGCAGAAGAGGGGAGATGGGTGGGTAAAAATTACCATCCGTGCAACCACACTCCACAACATATATGAATTCAGAACACCTCATCATGGGCCAAAATACTCTGTTCGTAATCATGCTTGCACACGACAGAAACAAACACAATCATCCCTCTCATCTGCAGAGCATTGGTTCCAGAATCGCCATGGATTCTAAAACCCAAGGAGGCCCAAGTCCCTCTGTATCTGGGGTTTGGCATATGTGGATACATAGCCCCTACTGTATAAGTCAGAAAGAGGCAGCAAGTCCAACCTAGAACCCTGAGTAAATAGGATGTTTTTGTTCTTGTTCCTCAGAGTTTTACACACTAGGGAATTAAACCATGTTTTTCTGTTGATTTTTTTTTCAATTTTTTATTTTGAAATAATTATAGATTCACAAGACGTTGCAAAGGATGTACAGAGAAATCCCCTGTATCCTTCATTCAGTTCTCCCACTCCCATGGCTACATTTTACATAACTATAGTACAATATCAAAACCAGGAAACAGGTTGGTACTATATGCATGAAAAGTTTCATATCATTTTATCAAGTGTAGATTTGTGTAACCAGCTTTGCAACCAAGATACAAAACCACTTACTTATCAAAAAGATCTCTCTCCTGATACTCTTTATAGTCACTGCACCCCCAATTCCTATCCTTAATTTCTGGTAATTAACTTTCTACCTCTGTAATTTTGTCATTTTGAGAATGTTATACAAATGAAATCATGTGAAATTTTGAGATTGTTTTCTTTTTCAGTCAGCATAATGCCCTTGAGATCCACCCAAGATGTTTCATGTATCATTTGTTCCTTTTTAATGTTGAGTAGTACTTCATGATATGGATGTACCATGGTTTGTTTTTACCATTCACCTACAGGGGGACACTTGAGTTGTTTTCAGTTTTTGGCTACTACAAACGAAGCTGCTATGACGTTCACACATCAGTTTTACGTGTGTGAAAATTGCTACTTGGGAGGCATAAACATATAGGAGTGTGATTGCTGTATTATAGGGTGTGTGTGTGTGTGTGTGTGTACGTGTGTTCAGTTGCTAGTCGTATCCCACTCTGCAACCCCATGGATTGCAGCCTGCTAGACTCCTCTGTCCATGGAATTTTCCAGGCAAGAATACTTCAGTGGGTTGCCATTCCCTACTCCAGGGGATCTTCCTGACCCAGAGATCAAACCCTTGTCTCCTGCATCTGCAGCTTTGTTAGGTGAATTCTTTACCACTGCACTACCTGGGAAGCCTGTGTTATATGGTAAATACATGCTTTGTTTTTTTGAATAACTGCCAAACTATTTTCCAGAGTGACTACCATTTTATTTTCTCATTAACAATGTATAAGACATTTGGAAATTCAGTTTCTCTGCATCATCACTAGCGTTAGGAATTGTCATTTAAAAATAATTAGCTGTTCTAACAGGCCCCAATTTTTTTTTTTTTTTTTGGTCACATCATGTGGCTTGGAGGCTCTTAGTTCCGCTCTTAGTTCCCTAAACAAGGAACCCCTTGCCCCCTGCAGGGGAAAGGTGGAGTCCTAACCACTGAACTACCAGGGAATTCCCTCTCCTCTCATGAGAGTCTTAATTTGTATTTCCTTGTTGGCTAGTGATGTTGAACATTTTTTCTGATATACTTATTTGTCACCTGTATATCCTCTTTGGTGAAATAGCTCTCATGCTTTCTGCTCACTTTCTAGTGGGTTATTTGTTTTTTACTGTACAGTTCAGTTCAGTTCAGTCACTCACTCATGTCCGACTCTTTCTGACCGCATGGACTGCAGCATGCCAGGCCTCCCTGTCCATCAGCAACTCCCAGAGTTTACTCAAACCCATGTCCATTGAGTCGGTGATGCCATCCAACCATCTCGTCCTCTGTCATCCCCTTCTCCTCCCGCCTTCAATCTTTCCCAGCATCAGGGTCTTTTCAAATGAGTCAGCTAGTTATATATTTTAGATAGTAGTATTTTTGTAAGATATGTGGTTTGCAAATATTTCCTCCCAGCTTGTTTTCTCATTCTCTTGATGGCTTTTCACAGAGCAAAAGTTTTTAAATTGATGAATTCCAATTTATAGATCTTTTTTCTTTGTGGAGCATGTTTTTGGTATCAAGTTTAACAACTCTTCTCCAGGCCCTAGGACCCAAAGATTTTCTCCTGTGCTTTCTTTCTAGAAGTTTATTAATTTCATATTCTACCTTTAAATCTGTGATACATTTTGAGTCAATTGTGGTTTAAGGTGGGAGATTTAGATTGAGATTCAATTTTTACCTTTTCTCCTATGTATATCCAGTTGCTTCAGCATCGTTTGTTGAGAAACTGTCCTTCTGGACTTCCCTGGTGGTCCAGTGGTTAAGACTCTGTGATTTCACTACAGGACGATGTGGGTTCAGTCCCTGGTCAGGGAACTAAAGTCCTGCACGCTGCTTGACAAGGCCAAAACATATACATAGGTACATGTATGTACGTATGTATGTGTGTGTGTGTGTGTGTGCGCACACTTGTGCTCAGGCATGTCTGATTCTTTGCAACCTCATGAACTGTAGCCGCCAGGCCCCAGTGTCCATGGAATTCTCCAGGCAAGAATACTGGAGCAGGTTGCCATTTTCTTCTCCTATATATAAATATATAGTAAAGAAAGCTTTTAGAAAAAGACTGTCCTGTTGATACCACACATTCTTGATAACTGTGGCTATATAATAAATCTTGAAGTAGAGTGATTCCTTCCACTTATTCTTTTGTTTCAAAATTATTTTAACTATTCTAATTCCTTTGCCTTTCCATATGAGTTTTAGAATACTCTTGTATACATTAAAAAATATTTGCTTTTTGGTGAGAATTATGTTGAACTTGTATACCAGTTTGGGAAGAATTGACATCTTTACATGTTAAGTCTTCTAATGCTTGAAAACAGTATATCTCTCCATTCATTTAGATCTTCTTTGATCTCTTTCATCAGTGTTTTAGAGTATTTAGCATCAAGTCCTGTACATGTTATGTTAGACTTCAGTTCAGTCGCTCAGTCGTGTCCAAATCTTTGCAACCCCATGAATTGCAGAAAAGACAAGTCTAGAGAATGTGTGTGTGTGTGTGTATGTGTGTGTGTATGTATAAATCAAGTTAATTATTTTAGGAGAGAGCTAAATTTATGAGTGATTAATTTGTTTCATTTTGAAATACAATTATGTCTAGACTGTAACTACTTAGAATTAAGGCCCTTGATTCTTTCTAATTCAATAATTATTTTATTCGTAAAATTTTTTAAAATGAGGTGATAATCTAGAGAACAATGAAAAAAATTATATATAAAATCCTATAGGACACAGCAGAAGGAAATCAGTTCAGTCGCTCAGTCGTGTCCAACTCTTTGCAACTCCGTGAATCACAGCACGCCAGGCCGCCCTGTCCATCACTGACTCCTGGAGTTTACCCAAACTCATGTCCATCAAGTTGGTGATGCCATCCAGTCATCTCATCCTGTGTCGTTCCCTTCTCCTCCCGCCCCCAGTCCCTCCCAGCATCAGAGTCTTTTCCAATGAGTCAACTCTTCACATGAGGTGGCCAAAGTATTGGAGTTTCAGCTTCAGCATCATTCCTTCCAATGAACACCTAAGACTGATCTTCAGAATGGACTGGTTGGATCTCTTTTCAGTCCANTCCCAACCAGTAATGCTGAAGAAGCTGAAGTTGAATGGTTCTATGAAGATCTACAAGACCTTTTAGAACACCCAAAAGAGATGTTAGACTTACACCTATTTAATTTTTGTGAGTGATTGCAAATTATATTGTATTTAAAATTTTGTTTCTATATATTCATTGCTAGATTATAGAAGTACAACAGAATTTTGTGCAATTACTTTATATCTTAAAACTCCACTGAATTCACTTATTAGCTCTAGGGGTTTTTGTAGATTCCCTGAGATCTTCTATGTAGATATTGGGTCATCTGCAAATAGAAAGAGTTTTATTTCTTCCTTTCCTGTCTGTATACCTTTTGGTTCCTTTTCTTGCCTTATTGAACTCTGTAGATCTTCCAATACTAGTACTGTGTTGAACAGACTATATATAGTTTAACAAGAAATCTATACATTTTACATTTTTGTTTTAAGCACTTTACAAGTATTAACTCATTTAACACTCATAACAATCCTGAATCAGGTTCTATTGTGTTACCATTCTTATTTTACACATGAGGAAACAGGCTCAAAGAGGTCGAGTAATCTGCCCTACAGTTATCTGTGATAAGTTGCTCAGTTATTTCCAACTCTTTGCGACCCCATGGACTGTAGCCCGCCAAGCTCCTCTGTCCATGGGATTCTCCAGGCAAGAATACTCAAATGGGTTGCCATTTCCTTCTCCAACAGTTATCTACAGCTGTGTAAAAATTAGTCCTTGTGGTTGAGTGCTTAAACTAAATGCCGGTTCCCTCCCTGGGTGCACCAAAACAAGAACTACAACAACAACAACCCCCTCCCCACAAAAAATCCAGAAAGAGGGAAAAAATTACCCTCAAATGTAGTGACTTAAAACAACAAGAAATATTTATTATCTTTCACAGTTTCTGTGAGTCAGGAATTCAAGAATGGCTTGACTGGGAGATTCTGCTTAGGGAGTCGTTTATTCGACTTCAGGCAGATATTATCTGGGTTCTTGTAGCTAAATGCTCTATTGGAATAAGGGAATCTGTCTGCAGGGCAGGTCACTCCCATCGTGGGTGAGTGGGTGGTGCCTGTTAGCCAGAGGTCTCAGTTTCTCTCCACATGGACCTCTCCTAGGGCTGCTTGAGTGTCCTTATGATCGCCTGATTGGCTTTACCAAGAGCAAGCCATTCAAAAGAACAAGGTAGAAGATGCAATGCCCTTTTATGACCTAGCCTCCATAGTCATACATTAATCACATGGACCAGACCTGAATCACTGAGGTACAGGACAACTCAAGGGTAGGAATCTCAGGAATCAAGCTGTCTTGGAGACTGGCTACCACAGTTGATAAATAGCAGATCTGAGACTGAATTCAAGGAAATCTGACTCCAGAGTTGGAAGTCATAATCACTGTGTCACACTGCCTAACTATGGGGAGATTTGGGCCGGTGAGAAGTATGAGTTCTATAAAATGGGTGAAGGGCAGTTGAGGAATGGCAGAAAGAAAGATAGTAAAGTCACTCAGTCGTGTCTGACTCTGCGACTCCATGGACAGTAGCCTACCAGGATCCTCCATCCATGGGGTTTTCCAGGCAAAAATACTGGAGTGGGTTGCTACTTCCTTCTCCAAGAGACCTTCCTAACCCAGGGATTGAACCCAGGTCTTCTGCATTATAAACAGATGCTTTACCATCTGAGCCACCAGGGAAGTCCATTGGCAGGTTGGTATAAACCCCTGACAGGGTTTCTGCCATAAGCCGTATGAGGTCATCGTGGAACTGCAAAGCAGGGCTGCTTCACTTGCTTCTCGCAGGGCATGTCATTCATTCACACAAGCACACTGTAGAGTTAGTAAAGCACAGCAGAAAACATGTTCGCTAGGAGAACAAAGAACTAGAGTTCCAAGCATCCTTACCTTGTTCTGAAAAATCCTGGACAAGCCCGCAAGAGGAAAGGTTGCTGCTGAATTACAAAAGACGCCGGGATTCTTGGCCTCCAGAGGAGAAGAATTCAATCCGGGGCCAGTGACGAGGCTTGATCGTTCAGCGCTTTTGTGTAATAAAGTTTTATTAAAGTATAAAAGAGATAGAGAAAGCTTCTGACACAGACATCAGAATGGGGCAGAAAGAAGGGCAGGTGGCATCTTATTGTTGTTGTTCAGCCACTAAGTTGTGTTTGTTTGCAACCCTGTGGACTGCAGCACGCCAGGCTTCCCTGTCCTTCATGATCTCCCAGAGTTTGCTCAAACTCAAGTCCATTGAGTCAGTGATGCCATCCAATCGTCTTATCCTCTGTTGCCCCCTTCTCCTTCTGCCCTCAGTCTTTCCCAGCATCAAGGTTAAGAAAACAGATCAATTTTAGGAAGATAACATTTGTAAATTGAGCATCTGGAAACTGAGTCTCTTAAAATTATCCATACTGTGACCCTCTTGAGAGGTTGCCTTATTCCCCAGACTGCAATCCTGAACGACAGTCCTGTGACTTTTCCAACCTCCTACACTTTCTCCCCTTCTCATTCTCTGCTGATGACACTGCTTCCTAATCTACAGAGAAAATGAAGGCAACCACCAACCACCAACCATCTACCCACTGACAGCATCTATACCCATACACTCTGCTCGCCCTCCTCCTCTGCTCCCAAGGCCAACTCCTTGACTCAAGCTATGGTTGTTTAGTTGCTAAGTCATGTCCAACTCTTTTGCGACCCCATGGACTGTAGCCCACCAGGCTCCTTTGTCCAAGGGATTTCCCAGGGAAAAATACTGGAGTAGGTTGCTATTTCCTTCTCCAGAGGATCTTTCCGACCCAGGGATCAAACCCTTGACTTGAGTCCTAGATCTCATTTTGGGAATTCCCTGGTGGTCCTGTGGTTGGGACTCCTTGCTTTCATTGCTGAGGGCCCTGGTTCAATCGCTGGTTGGGGAACTAAGACCCCACAGAAAAATGGTGTGGTCCAAAAAATAAAAAAAGAAAGAAAGATCTCTTTTCCTTTCAACTATCAAGGACATTGGGCCTGTCAGCCATTCACCACTCTATCTTCAGTTTGTCCCATTCCCATCAGCAAATATGTAAGGTTATGGTATTATTCACCTCTAATTGTTCTCATGGTTCATGATGTGGTTGGAGAGACTTAATTTAAAGGCTCAACAAGGTTTATAAATATATATAAACAACATATGAAAATGAAAAATTTAAGTACAGCAAACGATAATGTACTAAATTGCACAGATTCTTTAATAATGCAATAGAAACTTAGAAAATATAGAGAAAAGTGTGGTTTTAGGTGGGGTAGAAAAAGAGAGAACTGAGGACAGCCTTCTAAAAAGCTATATTTGTCAGAGTTCTCTGTTGCAAGCAATGGAAATAGACTCTGATTTTAAGTTAAGCTAAAATAGCTCATAGAATCACTGGGAAAGCTGGAAAACCAGGCTCAGAGCCTAAGCAGCTATCACCACAGCCAAAACCACTCCATAAATGGTGTCTGGTGAGGACAGCACTGTCCACTAGATGTCACACCTCACACTGTTGACACCATCAGGCAGGGACCTGAGCTTGGCACTGTTGCCACAGCTGCCATAGAAATGGAAAGCTGCTGCTGCCAGGAACACCGTTCCATTGACTCTGCCGCTTTTCACCAATAACTCCAGAGTCAAAGTCTAAAATAGCTGTGTCTGTTTGACCCAGCCTAGGTCAAGGCCAGCACTCAGCTTTCAGAGGGGGCTGGGAAAGCAAATATCTGGCATTTTCAGCTTCTGTAGTGAAAAGTAGGGTCTGCTTCATAGAAGACTCATTAGATTGGACATTCTCAGATCCTGAGCAGCCTTCACCCACCCGCCCACCCCAATAGAAGTGTCCACTTACAGTTGGCTGAAGCTAGAGGGCAGAAAAACAAAGGGGATGATTAGTTAAGAGATGAAGAAGTGGTCCAGGGCAGCAGGAATGACACTTGAAGAAGCTTGGGAGGAGCACTTGAGGAAGGAAAGGCTAAAGGCCAAGAGCTTTGGAAAGTTCTAGGGAGAGTACTAGTGTATAGTATTCAGATAGAGAGAAACATATTGAGACCAAGGGCATTTCCAGTCAAGTGTAGAGGTAGAAACCAATTATAGGGAATTATGGAGAAAATGCCTGGAAAATCCCATGGACGGAGGAGCCTGGTGGGCTGTAGTCCATGGGGTTGCTAAGAGTCGGACACGACTGAGCGACTTCACTTTCACTTTTCACTTTCATGCATTGGAGAAGGAAGTGGCAACCCACTCCAGTGTTCTTGCCTGGAGAATCCCAGGGATGGGGGAGCCTGGTGGGCTGCCATCTATGGAGTCACACAGAGTCGGACACGACTGAAGTGACTTAGCAGCAGCAGCAGCATGGAGAAAATACGTATAAAGACAGGAAGGAATCTGGTATTGAAAATGCTTGTCTCTTTTAATGAAAGCAAAACCACAATTCAATGTGTGTTGATGATCATCTTTTAGTGGTTTTATTCATTTTGGGGGCAACTATATTTCTCTTTTGTGAACTGCCCATTCATATATTTTGCTTATTTTTCTACTGAGGTCTTTATTTTTCTCCCAACAAATTGTAGGTTTGGTTTTTTTTTTTTTTTATAGATTAAAGGGCTAGATTGAGGGTATAAATTTTGAGGAAAGGAACTTTTTTTCCTGCTTAGCAGTAAGAGTTTAAACAAGCAGTTTTCCTTATAATCTTCTGTGAAAAAGAGAAGATTTACTTTATTTTTCAAAATAACAACTTTATCAAAATATAATTCACATACCATAAAATTCACCTATTTTAAAGTTTACAATTCAATGGTTTTAGTATATCCACAGAGTTGTGCAAACATCAGCACTGATGCCAGAGACTTTCTTCCCCCTAAAAAGAAGCCATGATGATCAGTAATCTTGATGTTGCTATTGATCAGCCTACTCTGGACATTTAAAGTAAATGGAATCATATAATATGTGTCAGTTTGTGTCTGGGTTATTTCATAAAATAATATTTTTAAACTTTATCCCTGCTGTGGCATATATCAAAACTTCATTTCTTTTTATTGCCAAATAACATTTTATTGTAAGTGTATACTACATTTTGTTTAATCATTCATGAGTTAATGGAGATAATGATATTAACAGACTATTGTTCATGGACTAGAATAGGAAACCACAAGTCTATAGTGATGTAAATGAATTGAATGTACAATGAGGAATAGGATATTTACAATTTCAAATGCCTCTCCACAAAATACTTATTAATTACTAAAAAAATAATAATAACTTCACAGTGGAGATTCCTGGTAGATACTACCTTAATCAAGCCACAGAAGCAGACATTATCAGTACTGGGAGGGAATGTTTGAAATCTTGCACCACCTGAGAGGATGCAATGAGAGAAATGCTTCGTCTATTTTATACCATTCCAACCGAAAATGCATAGTCTGAAACCAATCACAAGGAAACTTCAGCAAACCCAAATTGATGGATATGAAACAACAGACTTGTAATCTTTTAAAATTTCAAGGTTAGGAATGTCAAGCAAAGAGCGAAGAATTATTCTTGATGAATAAGACTAAAGAGATAGGACAACAAAATACGATGTATAATTGAGATCTGGATCTTTGGGGGATAACTAGAGACTCTGGAAAGGAGCCTGAGAATTAAATGGTATTTATGTATCAGTGCTAATTTGTTTTGAATTGGAGTTATGTAAGAGAATGTCCTTATTTTGGAAAACATCTGCTAAAGTATTCAGGAGAGGTGGGTAACAGCAATTTACTCTCAAATTACTCAAAAACAGGAAAAGCTCTACAATTTGTACAATTTTCAGTGTTTTCCAAAATAAAAATGTGCAAGAAATACAAAATAAGAAAAAAAAATCAACAACAAGAAGAAAAGCAGCACGTGCCTTAATCATCTTTGGATCAAGAGGAAATAAAAATTGAAATGAGGATTAATTAGGAAACATGGCTAGCCTCAGGAAATTGTTGCTTAGTCAATAAGTCCTGTCCAACTCTCTTGCGACCCCATGGACTGTAGTGCACAAGGCTCCTCTGTCCGTGGGATTTCCCAGGCAAGAACCCTGGCTGCTGTTTCCTTCTCCAGGGGATTTTCCTGACCCAGGGATGGAACCTGTGTCTCTTGCATCCGCAGGCAGTTTCCTTTACCACTGAGCCAAGAAGGAAGCCTCAGGGAATACCTATCTGTTATTAGGCTAAATAGCTAGTCTATTATTGGGATAGATACCAAGTGTGCTAAAAATAAGCTAGATTAACTCAGGTTTACAGTCTTAAATCAAGATTTATTTAAATCACAGAATAACACTTTATTTATTTATTTAGAATAACACTTTAAATTGGAATTTCTATAGGAAAACTCTTTGTTACTGCAAGGGTGAGATCCTTTAGGCCTGTTTACCCCTGTGCAGACAATTAGTTTACTGTTGCTAATTCTTAATACATCATGGTTTCTGAGGTGTTACAGAAAAGAAAGGTCTAGAGAATGTTTGTGTGTGTGTGTATGTATGTGTGTGTGTATGTATAAATCAAGTTAATTATTTTAGGAAAGAGCTAAAATTATGAGTGATTAATTTGTTTCGTTTTGAAATGCAATTATGTCTAGACTATAACTACTTAGAATTAAGGCCCTTGATTCTTTCTAATTTAATAATTATTTTATTCATAAAATTTTAAAAAACTAAGTGATAATCTAGAAAACAATGAAAAAAATTATATATAAAATCCTATAGGACACAGCAGGAGGAAATCAGTTCAGTCACTCAGTCGTGTCCAACTCTTTGCAACTCCATGAATCACAGCACGCCAGGCCTCCCTGTCCATCACCAACTCCCGGAGTTTACTCAAACTCATGTCCATCTAGCTGGTGATGCCATCCAGCCATCTCATCCTTGGTCGTCCCCTTCTCCTCTCTCCCCCAATCCCTCCCAGCATCAGAGTCTTTTCCAGTGAGTCAACTCTTCCCATGAGGTGGCCAAAGTATTGGAGTTTCAGCTTCAGCATCATTCCTTCCAATGAACACCCAGGACTGATCTGCTTTAGAATGGACTGGTTGGATCTCCTTGCAGTCCATGTGACTCTCAAGAGTCTTCTCCAACACCACAGTTCAAAAACATCAATTCTTCGGTGCTTAGCTTTCTTCACAGTCCAACTCTCACAACCATACATGACTACTGGAAAAACCATAGCCTTGACTAGATGGACCTTTGTTGGCAAAGTAATATCTCTGCTTTTGAATATGCTGTCTAGGGTGGTCATAACTTTCCTTCCAAGGAGTAAGAGTCTTTTAATTTCATGGCTGCAATCACCATCTACAGTGATT
>SJYA01002804.1:483211-560301 GCA_006410615.1 Neotragus moschatus
CTCCCCAGGTCAGTAGGTGCCCAATATGCTACTGGAGATCAGTGGAGAAATAACTCCAGAAAGAATGAAAGGACGGAGCCAAAGCAAAAACAATACCCAGTTGTCGATGTGACTGGTGATGGAAACAAGGTCCGATGCTATAAAGACCAATATTGCATAGGAACCTGGAATGTTAGGTCCATGAATCAAGGCAAATTGGGAGGGGTCAAACAGGAGATGGCAAGAGTGAATGTCGACATTCTAGGAATCAGCAAACTAAAATGAGAATGGGTGAATTTAACTAGATGACCATATATCTACTACTGTGGGCAGGAATCCCTCAGAAGAAATGGAGTAGCCATCATGGTCAACAAAAGAGTCCAAAATGCAGTAGTTGGATGCAGTCTCAAAAACGACAGAATGATCTCTGTTCCTTTCCAAGGCAAACCATTCAATATCACAGTAATCCAAGCCTATGCCCCAACCAGTAACAATAAAGAAGCTGAAGTTGAACCATTCTATGAAGACCTACAAGACCTTTTAGAACTAACACCCAAAAAAGATATCCTTTTCATTATAGGGGACTGGAATGCAAAAGTAGGAAGTCAAGAAACATCTGGAGTAGCAGGCAAATTTGGCCTTGGAGCACGGAATGAAGCAGAGCAAAGGCTAATAGAGTTTTGCCAAAGAACGCACTGGTCATAGCAAACACCCTCTTCCAACAACACAAGAGAAGACTCTACCCATGGACATCACCAGATGGTCAACACCGAAATCAGACTGATTATATTCTTTGTAGCCAAAGATGGAGAAGCTCTAAATAGTCAGAGAAAACAAGACCGGGAGCTGACTGTGGCTCAGATCATGAGCTCCTTATTGCAGAAGGAAATGCATAGCCTTAAGTATTTCACTATGAAAGATTTTTTTTTTTAATTCATTGCCACTTTATGAAACTAGAAAAAGAATGACAAAATAGACCCAAAGAAACAATAAAGACAACAACAACAAAAATAATGAATTAGAAAACAAAAAGGATAGTAGAGAGGAAAAAAATAAGTTCAAGTGTTAATTATTTGAAGAGACCAGTAAAATACATGAATATCTCATGAATCTGGTTGGGGGAAAAAAAGAGAGCAAAAATATCATGGTTAGGAATAATGAAAAAGATACATTCACAAACACAAAAGAGGTTGAAAGCTTTGTTCAACTATATGGCAACAAATGCGAACAACTAGAGGAAATGGATATTTCAAAGAAAAAAAGTTACTGAAACTGACCTATGAAGAAACAGAAAAGGAAAAGAGGAGTTATCACAAAAGAGATCAGAACCATTGTTACAGATTTACCCTTAAAGAGAGCACCAGAACCACATGGTTTCATAGCTGCATCACATCTATCTTTTAGCAAAGAGATGATTCCAATGATGTTTAATTATGCTAGAATATATGGAGAAGGAAATGGCAACCCACTCCAGTGTTCTTGCCTGGAGAATCCCAGGGACAGGGGAGCCTGGTGGGCTGCAGTCCACGGGGTCGCTAAGAGTCGGATACAACTGAGCGAATTCACTTTCACATAGAGGGAAAAAGTTTCACTCTTTTTATAAGCAGATCTTGAAACTACTGCTTTAATTTCTTTAATGGTTATAGGTTTATTCAGGTTGTTTATGTCTCCTTGATATAATTGGGTAAATTGCATTTTTAATGGGAACTAATAATTTATGTAAATGGTCAGATTAATTGGCAAAAAGTTCTTCATATTGCCTCACAGCTTTTTAAACTGATCCAGTACGGACAATATGGTTGTGTAGGTGGTTTTCTCCATGAGCTTATCTGGACAAGGAGTGAGTGGGAGCAGCCTGTATCCACCTTTCCAAGTGGCAAGCCCTAGATTAGGGTTGCAGCCACCCACAGGCAAAGTGAAAGTCGCTCAGTTATGTCCGACTCTTTGCGACCCCATGAACTATACAGTCCATGGAATTCTCCAGCCCAGAATATCGGAGTGGGTATCCTTTCCCTTCTCCAGGGGATTTTCCCAACCCAGGTCCCTCCATTGCAGGCGGATTCCTTACCGACTGAGCGATCAGAGAAGCCCCCCCCCGCAGGCGAAACCTTTTCCTAATTCTCACAAAGGCACTGTGAGGGTTAGTGATAGCCAGGCTATAACTTAATCCATCTTCCCTGGTGGCTCAGACAATAAAGAATCTGCCTGCAATGCAGGAAACTGGGGTTCAATTCCTGGGTGGGGGAGATCCCCTGGAGAAGGGAATGGCTACCCACTCCTGTATTTTTACCTGGTAAATCCCATGGATGGAGAGAAACCTGACAGGCTATACAGTCCATGGGGTCACAAGGAGTTGGACACGACTGAGCGACTGAACTGAACTGAGCGACTCTTTCCATTTTTTTAAATCCCTCTTTTTAAAGATTGTTTTCTTGCCCTCTTTTTTCTGTTGATCAATCAGTTCTGCTAGTTTTGCTTGTTTTATTAGTTTATTTCAAAGAACTTTCTTTTGTCTTTTTAAAAATTTTAAATTTGTTAGTACGACGATTAAAGAAACATCTTTTGTCTTTTTACCATCTTTTTATTCAATTAATTTCTGCCTTCATTTTTATTACTGCCACTCTTTCTCTTTCTTCAAGGTTATTGTGTTTGTTTTTTTCTTTAGTTTTTGAACTGGAAACTTAGCTGAGCAATTTTTTTTAACTTTTCTTTTGTCATATAAATATTTAGGACTATACATTTTTCTCTATAAATCACTTTATCTGCATCTAATGAAGTTTTGGATGGAGGAATTGTTTCTATACTCATTACTTACTGAAGCATAGTTGATGTACAATATTATATAAGTACAATATAGTGATTCACAATCTGGTGAGGCTTTTACTTAATTCTGAAAATGTTCACACTTAAAAGTTTAAAGACTTGTACAGTGATACCCAATGCTTAACACCTAATTTCTACAGTTAAGATTCTACTTTATCTGCCTTATCATGCAGTTTTCCATTTATTCATTCTTTCTGCTATTGACTTCAAGGGTCTTATTTTTTATTCACTTGGAAGGAAATGACAGATATAAGCACATTTCACTCTTAAACATTTCAGCATGCATATCATTACCTAGAGTTCATTATTTTTACTGATTGAAATTTTAAGGTCAGTTTATTAAGCTCAATGATAAAAGATGTCAGAAGATTTTTTTCCTGAAAATTATTTTTTCTTATGAAAAAAAGAAAAGAAAATCAATACACACCCTCAGCATAGACACAGATGCTGCGGCAGTCAAGCCTCTTTAAGATGAGGATAGTTTACTAGTTGGCCAAGTCACTCTCTGGTCAGCCGGATTGTAGTCTGGATCATCCTCCTTATCTTCTGGCTGCAAGTCATTTAATTTCTGGACAAGTGACTCATCAACCTCCACGCTGTATCCAGCATCCTCCAAGAACTGGGTATTAGCTGAGTCAAGATTATGATCTGTTTCAAACAGCTGTTTCCCACTTAATTTACTTTTTCCTGCTTGTTCTTTTACTTTCACTCATTTAAAAAAATTTCCAAGAGTGCTGTATCAAACTTGACCTTCCAACTTAAGAAATTTTGAATAGTAATAGGAGTACCATAAAATAATTGTTTTTCAGCTTCTGCTCTTCTTGTCTTCAAGTTTCTATTTGACCTACCATTTCACTTAATTTTATTGGACCGCTATTGCTAAAGATCATAGTATAGAAAAGCTTTCTTCTGCCTGTAATGCTAGTAACTTTAAAAATATCTGAGACTTCATTACCTTCTAGGTTTTTCTGGGAGAGTATTTCCTAGAGGGGAGCTTCATCTGGGTGCTTTTCCCTATACGTAAACTTGAGGAGGGCGGGCAGGACAATGTCATTGTTTCCTCCAGCCTTATGTGTCACAGGAATGGTGAGCCTGGCTGGATTTTTCTGATACTTAGCTGAAATACTACCAAAGGAGAATATGGTATCAGGAAAGTTCATTTGTATTTTGGAAGACCAGTTGTTAAGAGGGTTGGATCAACATACAATCAAGCTCTGAAGGAGTCAGGGTAGATGGACTCCAGAGATTCCAGTTTATATATATATATATTTAATATTCTTTTCCATCATGGTTTATCACAGAATATTGAATATAGTTCCCTGTGCTATACATTAGGACTTGTTGTTTATCCATTCTAAATACAACAGTTTGCACCTACCAGCCTCAAACACCCAATCTATCCCTCTCCCTAACATACAGAAAAGTGCAAAAATCGTAAGTGTATAGCTTGATGAATTATCACAAAAATGAATACATCTAAAGTAAGAAATAGAAAAGGATTCCAGAAACTCCCCTCATGTAACCACTACCTGGACTTCAAACACTGCATTTTGTTTACTTTTTGAACTTGGTATAAAAAAAATCATATAATTTTTATTTTTGCGTGTGTGGCTTTCTTTAGTACAACATTGTATCTGTGAAATCCATATAGTTGCATCTAGTGAGAGTCTTCTTTTTCATTGGTATATGGTATTCCATTGTATGAAGCTACTACAGTTGAAATTCTACAGTATTCATTCTACAGTTGAAATATTTACTACTATAAATAATGCCATGAGAACACTTTTGTGTGTCATTTTTATTGTGCTAAAACATACATATTTCCCCTTTTATTCATTTTAAAATATATAATCCAGTGGGATTAAGTAAATTCACAATATTCTACAACTATCACAATTCATTTCCAGAACTTTTTATCTTTTTGATGCACATATGTGGATATTTCTTATGGGTATATACTTAGGAAATGCTGGATCACACTGTATATGTTCAACTTTAAAAAATATTGCTAGGTTTCCCTGGTGGCTCAGTGGTTAAGAATCCACTTGGCAATGCAGGAGACACAGGTTTGATCCCTGATCCGGGAAGATCCCACAGGCCACAGCTATTGAGCCTGTGCTCTAGAGCCCAGGAGCCACAACTACTGAAGCCTGAGAGCCCAGAGCCCATGCTCTGCAACAAGAGAAGCCATCACAATGAGAAACCCACATACCGCAACTAGAGAGTAGTCCCCATTCACCACTAGAGAAAACGCATGCAGCAATGAAGACCCAGCACGGTAGAAAAAAAAAAAAAGAAAGAAAAAATTATTGCCAATGTTTCAAAGTGCCCATAACAACTTACATGCCCACCAACCCTGTATGATAGCTCCCATGGCTATATGCCCCTTAAATTTTAATTTTAATTATTTTAGAAATTTGTTTTGTATCTTTTCTCACTTCTCTGATAACTGTTTAGCACCTTTTCATATGGCCATTTAGACAATAAAAAGGGCTAAAGAAACAGAGAAGACAAAACTATATCTTATGAAATTTGAAGCTCAAGTTGTATTATTTGTGTGTTAGCGAGTAGTTTTCATTTCTAATAATATGTCTCCTATTGACTAAAATCAACCCCACAGGGCAATATCTCTCACACTTCCACACTGCATATATGAGATTATATCTTAAAAAAGAAAATCCTTTACAGTCACTTGAGTGGTGTTTAGGGACTTAATAGTGACAAAGGCATGAACTGAATCCACATGTTTAACAGAATATCATGCTAATTACAATTATTACCAAAAAGCGGGGTCTAGCTGCTCCCCGCTCAAAAACCAATAAACAGGGCAAGCTGGTGGAAGGGAAGGTTTGCTTTATTTCAGACGTCAGCAACTGTGGGGGAAGGGCAGACGTCTGTCAAAGGCAAACTGCCCCCTCCCCGCCACCGCAAGCAGGGGGTAAGAGCTTTTATAGTCAGGGAGAGGGGGTTCTGTACACAAAGCACAGTCAGCTCATCTTCAAACTGGTCATTGGTGGTCTTACCAGCATCATCTTGGTTATTTTACGTACACTTAAGCTTCAGTTCCAGGGTCCATTTGTTCCTGTTTCTTGAAGCCAATTCTTGGAATTGTAGCAGCTTATGTCATGGGTACAGCCTAATTATCACGCAGTTAGCTTCTTCCACCTGCCGTTTTTAAAAAATTAATTTATTTTAATCGGAGGCTAATTATAATATTGTGGTGGTTTTTGTTTTAATATTTATAAGACAGCTCATCTATAAGCTATATAGATATGGCTCAGAGCATTTTCTATAGCCCTTGCTGCTGCTACTGCTGCTAAGTCATTTCAGTCGTGTCCGACTCTTAGCGACCCCATGGACTGCAGCCTACCAGGCTCCTCTGACCATGGGACTTTCCAGGCAAGAGTACTGGAGTGGGGTGCGATTGCCTTCTCCACTGTAGCCCTTGAGGAGGAACTAAAGGTCCTTAACTATGCTCAGTTAGTACATTATTATTATCTGGTCTTCTTTGACTGTTTTCCTTTGTTTCTGCATGTTCTCACTTCTCTGATTAAACTTACTCTTTGCCTAAGTTTTTCCACAGACAAAAGGCAGGCAGAGGACATGGGGGGCAAAGACCGTAGGGTCCCGCTCTGTTTCATTATTACTGATATGTAGGGTGTCACACTATTGCCATTCCACTCACAGGGAATGCCTAGGCTCAGTTCTCATCTAAAGACTGTCAACATTTTTGTCCCACTCTCAGTATACAGCTTTTCATAAGGCTATAGCCCCAAGCAGAAGGTTGACGATAGTTTTGTTCAGCTTGCATGTAGAGGTAAGGGTGTCCTTGGCTTCAAGCTGAAAATCCATCCCAGGTTCCCCATCTCCTGGGAGGCACAAATCTCTGACTGCTACCCTTGCTTCCAGACTTATTTCAGAGCCCATGGGCTCTGTGACTTTAGCAAATTCACAGAGGTGTTGATGTTTTAAAGCTTAGATCTCTTTACTCTTTTCAAGTTTTATCTATCATTGCTATATGTCTGCTATAGGGTGTATGTGTGTGTGTGTGTGTAAAAGCTGTAAGCTGTTTTCATCTACCTAATAAGAATTTAGTAAGTTTTTCTCTTTTTCCAGCCACCCCATGCAACATGTGGATCTTAGTTTCCCAACCAGGGATCAAAACTGCACCCCTTGCATTGGAAGTGCAGAATCTTAACCACTGGACCATCAGGGAAGTCCTAATAAGAGTTTCTTGAATTTACGACAGACAGGAGTTGTGACAGGATGTTGTTAGATGCTCCCTGTCGTCTCTGGAGTTTCAGCAAAGGTCTCAAAGGCAGAAAGGAACACAATAGATGCCAGACAACCTCTTCTCCCATCCACTTCAAAGGGAGATGGGATGAGATTGTAAACCAGTCTGCCAGCATTACTATTACTAATTATCCACACTGAATCAATACAAGGGAAAGAGAATTGTGTTGCGGAGTTCCCTGTGAGCTCTATATTTCCTCTCCCACAATTCTGGGGAGGGAGAGGGAGGTTTTCCCCTTTGCCTAAAGCCAAGTGGGGACTTCCCTGGTGGCTCAGACTGTGAAGAATCTGCCTCTAATGTGGGAGACCTGGGTTTGACCCTTGGGTCGGGAAGATACCCTGGAGAAGGGAATGGCTACCCACTCCAGTAATCTTGCCTGGAGAATTCCAAGGACAGAGCCTAGTGGGCTATGGTCCATGGGGTCACATAGAGTTGGATATGACTGAGCGACTAACACACACACACACACACACACACACACACACAGAGCCAAATGAGATAGAGACCTCCACTAGCACCTCGCAGAATGTTTGGCTTAGATCTCCTGAGTTTAGAAAGTCCACAGGGACTCATGTCCTAACTCCCACCTGAAGAAGTCCATATGAAAAATGCTGGCTGACCAGCTTTGCTGGGATGGTGAGTAAGGTGGGTTGCATGGAGAGTGAGCTGCATTGCCCTTGCCAGGAGGGCAAAGATGCATGAATTGTCCTGTGGGACAAGTATACCTAGAAGGAAACGACTTAGAGTCATTAAAAAGGTCCTTCCCATTAGGGATGCTCTGAGAGGAAAGGAACTTCAGGATAGTATATTTTACAGAACCTGCAGAAGGCCATGAACTTGGGGGCGGGGAGAGAGGAGTCATAGGCAGTTAACCAGAGGAGAGGCATTGCCTAGGTCCTAGTAAGAGAGCTAAAAAAAAAAAGCCCACCTCAGTGACACACACAAGAGAGAAAGAGCCAACTTTTGTGAGTCCTCCAAGTCCACAGAGAACCAACTTTTGAAGATAACAGCATCCTGCTCCAATTGGGAAAAGCTGTGGCCCTTTCCCCTAAGCTCTTCTCCTCTTATACCAAACCCTGGGCAAGGGGTTCAGAAATAGCAGCTGGCCAGCAAGACAGGAGGAGTAAACTCTGACAAGTAAAGCCCAGGAATGTGGAGAAAATTGACACACCTTCCTTTATCACACCAAGACTCACACATGAAGCAGGCAAAAGCTACAGGAGGGCAAACCTTTAGCTTGAATGATGTTGAGAGTTGAATATGTTTAGGGCAGGTGTGAAGAGGAAGCAAGGGAGTTTTCCAATTATCTACCCTGGGGGCCAGCTCCCCTGATAAAAATAATTATTCAGTATTAGAGAAGGATTGAAGAGGGAAAGGTGAAACAGTGTACCTATTCCTGACTTAGCATATATCGACTCCAATGAGCTATAAACACCTATTCACATTTTCTTCATATTTGCTTAGATCACACCGAAAGCAATGGGTAACCAAAACTCATACACAGAATAATAAAGACCAAGTGTACACCTCTGACAGAGTTTTAATTGGTACTCTGCTCCACATAGTCACTTAGGACCCAGGCTGACAGGCTGTACCTCCTGGAGCACGTAGCTTCTTCAGTTCCACAGCAAGGAAAGAAAGAGCATTTTATAACTACTCTTTCCTGATTTCCCAGAGGCGATACAAGGTGCTTGCGTTCACAGCTGTAGTGACTAGAAATAGCCATAAGATCCCCTTTTTGAAATGGGGAAGGAAGTACTCTTTTCTTGGTGCTAAGCATGAGAGGAGCCCCAGATACGGTGCATGACTGCTCAGCCACCCAGTTGCATCCGACTGTTTGCAACCCAACAAACTGTAGGGCAAGAATCTACTGGAGTGCGTCGCCATTTCCTCCTCCAGGGGGATCTTCCCAACTCAGGGATCAAACTGGCGTTTCCAGCATCTCCTGCATCGGCAGGTTCTTTACCATTCACAGATGAAAGTGAAAGTGAAGTCGCTCAGTTGTGTCAGACCCTTTGCGACCCCATGGACTGTAGCCTATCAGGCTCCTCCGTCCATGGGATTTTCCAGGCAAGAGTGCTGGAGTGGGTTGCCATTTCCTTCTCCAGGGGATCTTCCCGACCCAGGAATCGAACCCGGGTCTCCCGCATGGCAGGCAGAAGCTTTACCGTCTGAGCCACCAGGGAAGCCCAATTCACAGATGACTAGCACCAATTTCCAGGACATTTTAAATGGCAGCCTCACTTACAGAGGCTGTCACCCTTATCTGATAGGACTTTTACCTGCTGAGCTAGTGTATCTAAATCTTTGATTGCAGGTCTCTGTCACACGTATTATGAAACATGTTTTTAGACCTCTCAGAAACCTTGTACATAACTCATATTTTCTGTTTAAGAGCCATCACTTTCTCAGATTGCTTTACTTTCTTTTACTACCATCAATCCTGGTAGTTTTCTTTTCACAGAGAAATCACATTAAAGAAAGCTCTTTTCTGTCACATTACACAGTTAAAAGAAAACAACAGAACTGGATTGAGATGTGGATAACTGGCATTTGACAGCGTTCATTCATTAGCTGATAACTCATTCCCTCATACAGAGAAGGCACTGGTGACCCACTCGAGTACTCTTGCCTGGAAAATCCCATGGACAGAAGAGGAGCCTGGTAGGCTGCAGTCCATGGGGTCCCTAAGAGTGAAAGGCTGTTGTTGAATTACGATCCTGGGATTCCTGGCCCCCGGAGAAGAAGAATTCAATCTGGGGCCAAAGACGAGGCTTGATCGCTCAGAGCTTTTGTGTAATAAAGTTTTATTAAAGTGTAAAGGNCGACTTCGCCAGGGACGGCCGGGGAGACCATCCAGGCGACAGCGGCAGCCGGGTAATCCCACCCCTCCACCCGGACTCTGTCTGTGCCCCAGCCCCCTCGCTCGCGATTCCCGCTTTCAGAAACGCCAGCCGCCGGGACTCGGAGGCCTCCAGGCCGGGGTCCCCACATGGAAGGCCCTTCATCCCCATGGGCCCCCTCAGCGACGCCCGAACCAGGGGGTTTCTGGTCAGCCCTGGGAACTTAATTTGCACGATAACGGATTCGGGACGCGGCCGGGCGCCGGCTCGGGACGCCGTGCTGCGTTTCCTGGGAATAGGCTGGTTCTCTCCCTCTGTGTGAGGTGTGAAAAAGTTTGCCGGGCGAGGGGAAGCTCCTCCACGCCGTGTGCCTGGTACTTTTTCAGTAGTTGGTGTCCTTAGAGTTGGATGGTTTTGTGTATGTCCCGCTAGAACTGAGCTGCGCCCTGGATCTGGAAAAGGGTGAAATGTCTTTGTGGCGACTTAAGGTGGCTTGAACAGTTCCCAGGGTAGACACCGAGAGAATGTAAACTTTTAGTACTCTGTGTTGGAGCTACTTCTCCGAAATCGAAGTGTGGGTAATAGCTGCCTCCACTTAACCTAGCTGTGTGGCAGGAATGATGCTCAGCCCTTCACTGTACATGTTCTCTGTGAACATTCACGTCCTTTGGGGGGGGGCGGAGCGGGGAGGGTTCCTCCTTATCTAACAGCTGAGGAACTCACAGAGGTTTAAAAAACTTAATCAAGGCGATGCCTGTAAGAAGTAGTGGAGTGTGATTCAGTTCTTTACCTGATTCCTAATACCCTGAATTTAACTGTTATGTTTCCCTGCTGAAGGGACAGAGCATGAGGTTAAGAAGGTTAGTTTAGAGGTAATACTGACTTTTCATGCATCTCTCCGTTAGTAGAGCCTCTGGGCAGGATCTGGTGTTTTGGTATTTGTTTTTTATTATTAACCAATCCTTTTAAAAAAGTAACAAAGTATCTGTTTTATTTAGTGGATCTCTAACAGTATCTGGGTACTCTGGTCATAGGTGAATTGACTTATTAAGATTTTAAGATTTTCATAACCGAGTATGATAGTCAGAATGTTAATCACTACAGAGAAAGTAAGGAAAACAAAAAACAATGAATTTCCATAACTTCCTCTTTCTTCTCCAATGCACAACCTATTTGCTCCAGTCTTTTGTCTCAGTAAATGACATCACCCATTGCTCAGCCAGAAACAGTGAACATCTCCCTTCTCCCAGTCTGTAAGGATAACTTCATCTATCTAAACTATCAGCTCTACCTCCAAAATACATCCTCCAAACTCTTGTCTTCCTGCCATCATTCTTATCTAAACTTTATTATCTCTTGCGTAGTTTATTGCATTAGGCTCCATTACACTCCACTTTTGTTATCATCCACTTTTTTCTATACCTAGAAATCAAAACGATTTTTAAAGACCTCCATTTTATGTATTTGAGAAATATTTATTGAACGCTTACCATGCTGTTCTGGGCACTGGGAATATAATAATGAACAAACCAGTCAAAAACCTTGCCCTAGTAGAGCTTATATTCTGACAGGGGGAGTTGGATAATAAGTAAAATGTCTTGGCATGTTAAATATGATTAAATGCTAAGAGAAAAAACAGGAGTTACAATTTTTGGTAAGGTAGCCAGAGAAGACCTGGAAGGTGATTTCTTAATAAAGACCTGAAGAAGATAAGGATGTGAACAGAGTGGGCATCTAGAGGAAGTATGTAGTAATGTCACTCCCCTGCTTGAACCCCTTCTGTGGCTTGTTAAACTAAGAATAAAAATCCAGATTTCCTAACTGTGGCTTCTGCCTGTTTTGTGTCACTTCACTGCAGTCACACTGGCCACCTTTCTGTTCCCCCAAACATGCTAAGCTCATTACAGAGCATGCTCTTTTTGCCTGAAACATCTTCCATCTGTTCCTTGCAAGACTGATATCTCATCATTCAGGCTCCAGATTAAACGGTGTCACCTCAGAATGCCTTTTCTAACCATCTCATCTGAAGTAGCTCCTTTTCCCCAGTCTTTAATGTTATCATGTTTTAATGACTTTGTAACACTTCACAGTGCCATCAGAAATAACTTCTTTTTTCTTAACCTGTGTTTGGCTTGTCTCCTTTAGTGGAAATGTAAAGATTCTGGTAGCAGACTTAATTCACTCCTCTGGCTCCATGCCTGGTGCCAGGAAATTAAAGAATTTGGGAGGATTGGAAGTATGGACTTTCATCTAAGAAAATGATAATTAAAAAATATATATATATATGTTTATTTATTTGGCTGTACAAGGTCTTAGTTGGAGCATGGGAATACTAACTGTGGCATGTGGGATCTAGTTCCCCAACCAGAAATGGAACCCAGGCCACTAGACCCACCAGTGAAGTCCTTGATAATTTTTTTAAAGTCCTTTATTTTTGGAGTAGTATCTTACCATAATCATCTCTTACCCTGTAGGACTATAGCTTTAGGAAGGAGAACAGTTTTGAGTGTAGGAATGTCTTGACCCTGTTGACTGTTAATATCTTTTACTCTTGTAGAGACGCTCTCCAGGTCTGAGATCTGACTCTTCTTTGGAACAGAGCTTACGGATCACTGTTGGCAATGACCACTTCTGTGTTGGCATACCAGAGCGGAGGTGGCTTAGTGATCGACTGGGGTCACCAGTGGAAAATCTGGAGGATGCAGACAGGTAGGCTTCATCTGAAGCAGGGCACGCCATACGAGTACTTGAAGGTAGAATTGTTGCTGTTTTCCGAATGATGTTTTTGAAAGAGTGGTGCCAGCACTGAAGTTTATGCCCTATGTCCAGTACAAAGTATAACATTGGAAAGAGTAGGGTAGACTCTGTTGCTGAAACAGTTATGTAGAAAAAAAGACTTTAAAAGATCTAAGACTTCCCTAGTGGTCCAGTGATTAAGACTCTGTGCTTCCACTGTAGGAGGCATGGGTTCAGTCCCTGGCCAGGGAACTTTGATCCTGGGTGCAGCATGGCATGGCCAAAAAAAAAAAGTCATCCTGGCCCCAACTGGAAAGGGGGAAGTTGAGGGAATATAAACAGTCCCCAAAATTAAGAACAGTTGAGGTGATACAGATTCTAAAATAGTGGAACTAGTGGAGTCTCTTCTATAAAGGAAAGTTCTAAACAAAATAGAGTATCTAGGAAATCTACTTACTTATGGCTGCACTGGGTCTTCCATGCTGCAATCAAGCTTTCTCTAGTTGCATTGAATAGGGACTACTCTAGTTGTAACCCACGGGCTTCTCACTGTAGTGGCTTCTCTTGTTGCACAGCACAGGCTCTAGAGCTTGGACTCAGTAGTTGGGGTACACTGGCTTAGTTGCCCCACAGCATATGGAATCTCCTGGACTAGGGATCAAACCTGTGTCCCCTGTGTTGACTGGCAGATTCTTAACCTCTGGACCACCAGGGAAGTCCTTAGAAATCTTTTTTTAAATGGTGTTATTTTTCAGCTTGTCCAGGCTGAAATATATATAGATTCAGAAAGGGTTTAGATAAATTCATGTTAATTGTATACACACACACACACACACACACACACACAGAGGCATTAATAGAAAGTTAGAGATCTTTAAAAGTGTTTAATTTCAGTTATTACTTTATACCCACTGAGGGCTAAGGAAGGGCAAATATACTCCACAGAGTGTTAAATATAGATCTCAGGTACTAGGAACTTAGGTATGTATGGGAAGTAAATAATGCATTACGTGTTTTTCACCTCGCAAAAGTAAAAGAGCTAGAATGGGAGTGCAGGGAAAGCACTCTTTCTGAGAGCCGAGAACCATGTCTGTTAGTGGTTTCTGCCAAGTATATTGGGGAGTTTTCACAAATGTTTAGTAGTAGCAGTAAATCAATATAATGTTCTTTTAAACTGTGACTCTCCGTGAAGTAGTGCACAGAATATAGGCAGGCAGGTGGGGGACAGCTGGGCAGGAAGTGTGAGGACCAGTGTTGCCCTTTAGTAATATTTACTTCAAAGCTTCAGTTGCTGTTCAATGCAGTGAAGCAAGGCAAGACAGTCATATAACACTGAAGCTTCTGAAGATAAAGCTTCAAGGTATGTGACTATATCTCTTAATTGAGGCAACAGCCCATGCCCTTCTAGCTGCTTCTATTTTGGGAGATGATTGAGTAGGCAGTCCGAGTAGGTGGTGCATGATGTGATTCTCTTCCTTCCTTAGGAGCTCAGGTTTTTGTGTGACTTTAGCATTTCCTCTTGCTGGTTCTAGGGTGTCAGCTCCCCTTTCCATAAACTTTGTTATGCATGTGTGCTTAAGGTAAACAATTGCCTGTTTATAAGTTATAAAAATTAAAAATTTCCTCTCTGTATTTGAGGTAGTAATTTTCTCTCTTGAATCCTATTTCAGAGAGAGAAATTTATTTTAGAGAAAGTGAGATTAAGGTTCTAAAAGGAGGTTCCAGGCCATTCTTTAGACTTTTTTGCCCTCAGCACTCTTGCTCAATCTGCTTTGTGTCGATAATTACTGTCTGCTAAAACCAGGCCATAGGAATGTTGGCATTCACAAAGTGTCTTCCTGACTGTGAGTCCAGTCTTCAGCTAATGAAATAGGCCATTTCCATCGTTTGTATGTAGGTGTGCGTTTATTTTTTCCTGAGACCCTGTATTCTTTCTCTTCCCATATTTGATCTGTTAAATTTTATACCAGGTTTGGGTTACAGCCAGATTGCCAGGGTTGTCAGTCTCCTCACCACAGCAGTTCTCTGTGCAGGACTGTAACTTATTCTCTTAAAGGAAGTGTGAATAGGTTGTGTGAAGACTCTGAGCTTCTGAATAAGTGTAGACATGAGGTTGGTTTCCCTTGTTTATCAGAGTATTCTGCACATTATACATTCCATTCATGGTATTCTCATCTCCTGACTTCTCCTTGCCTTGATGTAGGGAGTAGGATTTTTTCCCTGTTACTTGCCTTAGGGAAAAGACAGAAGCACAACAGCTTTCTAAAGGCATTTGAGGATTCAGCACAGGAAAATAATGGGAAGTTTGAGCTCTGGAGAACCTTTTTTCTCTTACCATATATATTTTTTAAAAGCTTTTTTATTTAGCCATAGTTCATATACCATGCAATTCTCCCATTTAGAGTGTACAGTTCAGTGATTTTTAGTATATTCATAGAGTTGTACATATACCACTGTGATCAATTTTAGAATTTTTCTTTTTGCCTTATCCTTAGTCTCACCTACCCACCCCCCAGCCTATCACTAACCTTCTTCTGTATTTATTCTGGCCATTTCATATAAATAGTATCATACCATGTGTGGACTTTTGTGACTGGCTTCTCTCACGTAGCATAATGTTTTTAAGATTCATTCATGTTTTTACATATAACAGTGCTTCATTTTTTTTTATTGCTGATAATAATTTCATTGTATATATTTTGTTTATCTGTTACCAGTGTTGAGTGGATGGATACCATTTTAGTTGTTTCTACTTTTTGGCTGTTATGAATAATGCTGCTATGAATATTGGTGTACAAATTTCTGTGGACACGTGTTGTTTTTTTTTTAACTTGCTTAAGGGAATTTGTAAACACAGAAAAAGTAGAATAGTTCAGTGAGCCTCTAGGTACCCATCACCTACATCATTCAATCAATTTTTTAAGAAAAGAGTTGGACTTGACTAACGCTTTCAGAGAGAGTTTGTCACTGGACTATTCTGAGCTGCAGGAGATGGCACCCTTTTTAGGACTCACTGTTATTGCAGTCAGTTCTCTCTCATCCTTTGGGAAAACTAGGGAAGGAGGACATGAGCTTCTAACAGACAACCTGATTTCTGCCTGTATTTACACATTAGCGCATTCTTTTAACTGTTTCTATTCCTTCTTTTATTGGTTTTTGCCTCCTTTTGCAGGAGACTGCAGGTTTGAATTGAGTCTTTCTGAGAGCCATTTCATTATTTCTGGCTTCTCGATGTTTAATGTTGGATAAGATTTGAGTCTAGTATGGAGAAAGCTGAATGTAGGAGCAGTGGATGAACTTGCCTACTAGCTATGGAGCCTGTAATTTCTCCCTATGCTAATGTGATCAGAGACTATGTATATAGATGGTGTTTTGGCAGTGGAATGACTCAACTCATGGACATTCCTCCCTGAAAAAAAATGTGTTCATGGCTGGCAGACCTGCAAAGTAAAATATTTTACTCTATTTATGTTTGATTTCAGAGATCATCTTTGGTCATTCTCATTCTTTCCTATTATTTCATAGTACATTGAGACCACAAAATTCCCTAAATTCTTGGGGAGGAGGTGAGTAACAGGAACCTTGATTCCCATAGATGACATTCTTATAGAAGAGGTGATAAAATTTATCCTTTATAGTCTTTCATAAAGTTACTTATAGCTGTGTCCTTGGTCTAAAACTGAACAAGGGCTGTGCTAGTGAATGAGAAAAAGCAGCTCTTCGATGTTCTACTAACTTTAGTCCCAGAAATAGGAAAACAATTATTATTTTAAAAAAAAGTCATTTTTCGAAACTTACAAAAAGCAGAAATAGCTCCTAGAAATTGTAGAAGATAGGAATAATTACCATCCTGTGGATAGTAATTCACTCTGAAATGTGAGTGACGTGTAAGTTTTTCTAAGTTGTATGCTTAAAGTACTTCGTTCTTGTTTAGTTGCTCAGTTGTGTGCAACTCTTTGGGACCCCATGGACTGCAACCTGTCAGTCTCCTCTGCCATGGGATTTCCCAGACAGGAACGCCGGAGAGGGTTGCTGTTTCCTTCTCCAGGGCATCTTCCCAACCTAGGGATACAACCCAAGTCTCCTGCATTGCAGGTGGTTTCTTTACCACTGAGCCACCAGAAAAGCTTAAAGTGCTAGGGGATCTTTGTTTCTGTGATTTAAATCAGAAAATTTTAGGAGGCAGTAGAAGCTCCCTGGGGCTTACCCGGTAACTCAGTGGTAAAGAATCCACCTGCCAATGCATTAGATGCAGATTTGATCCCTGGGTCAGATGGATCCCCCGAGGAAGGATAAAGCAACCCAGTCCAGTATTCTTGCCTGGAGAATTTCTTGGACAGAGGAGTCTGATGGGGCTGCAGTCCATGGAGTCTCAAAGAATCGGACAGGACTTAGCAACTAAACGGCAAAAACAGAAGCTCTGTGACCATAATGCCCCAGAAGATTAGGATACTGTGTGTGATGTAGAGATCTAAGCTGAAAGGACAGATGTTCCATCCTGTATTTTTACCTTCATGCCTTAAAAGTCTAAGACCTTTTCATTTCTATAATAATTCTGTCTCACTGTAATAGAAATATCAAGTGAAATAACCGTCACATACTTTTTTTTCTGGGCTCAGTATTAACAAAATGCTTATGGATATTCAGGCAAGGCAGGAAAGAGTATAACAAAACAGACTGTGAGGGAGTTTTATGGTTTTTAATATATGAGCCAGTGAAACGAAGCAATTGCAGAACCTTCTAAAACTTACAAGAAAATCATGCCAATTGGGTAGATTTTTTTTCCTACAGTGAAACTTTTTTTTTTCCAAATGAAATCTTCTGTAGAATTTAACAATATAAACAGGTAAAGTTGGCCTGCTCTAACTCAAATTTTGTTTTTACAGTTTTTGTTTTACACCTTAAAAAATTTTTTTGGCTGTACCTGGCATGCAGGGTGGTACCTGAGAATCTGCATTTCTAAAGTTCCTGGGAAATACTGATGTTGCTTATTCAGACCACAGTTTTAGTAGCAAAGAGCTAGTGTGAAGTTGTGTGACTCAGGACTCTTTGTAGTCTGGTAGTGGTATTTTCACATCTCCAAGACCTTTGCATGAGACTCTGCATCCCCAAAGTCTAATTAAAGAAAGAATTCTGTCCAGATAGATTAGCAGTCTCTTCCATTGGTTAGAGGCTGCAGCTGCTTGTATTCTGGGAAAAGGGAGAAGTGTTGGATGTATATACATAGATTTGTTCTGACCTCATGATTACTGTCTTTTGTTCTAAGTATTCTACAGCCCCTTGCCAGATGTCATTCTCTCTTAGCCTTGTCTGGTCTTGCTCTTTCCAAGTCCATTATATTCAGTGATGCTTGTCTCTTTCCTCAGGGATGACCTGACTGATGATTCTGTCTTCACTCGAAGCTCCCAATGTTCTCGAGGTCTTGAACGATATATTTCCCGGGAGGAGGCACCTCTCAGTCCCTTCTTGGGACAACTTGATGAGGACTACCGAGCAAGAGAAACTTTCCTGCATCGATCTGATTATAGCCCTCATATCAGTTGTCATGATGAGCTGTTGCGGGGAACAGAACGGAATAGAGACAAACTCAAAGGCTCCTATTCTATACGACCTGAGGAAAGTAGCCGAGAGGCCAAACGGCCCCGCTATGATGACACAGAGAAGATGCACAACATGGGAAGTGATCACCCGAGTTTTACATCAGGGACTCGCAACTATCGACAGCGTAGACGGAGCCCAAGCCCTAGGTTTTTAGACCCTGAGTTTCGAGAGCTGGACCTCGCCCGGCGAAAACGAGAGGAAGAGGAGGAACGAAGTAGGAGCTTGAGTCAGGAGCTGGTGGGAGTTGATAGTGGCGGCACTGGTTGTCCCATCCCTGGATTGTCAGGTGTCCTTGCAGCATCGGAGCCAGGATATTCTTTACATCGGCCTGAGGAAGTACCTGTGATGCCCAAGAAGTCAATTCTGAAAAAGCGGATTGAGGTGGACATGGAGCCTTCCTTGCAGGTCTATGCTGTGTTTCTTCTAGGGTGTCTTGCTTGTTTCTCTCAATATTTTAAAGCCTACTTACTCTCCTGGGGGCTGTGTCCCTCAGATATCTTTGGAATATATGTTGGCGCAACATTGTTATGCATATGAGCTGTACCTTTCAGGACTCTCAAAGGAAATTGTAGGCCTCATAATGCAATAATAGAGGGCTTCTGTTGTTATGTATTAGGCTTCCTAAGGGGCTTTCCTGGTAGCTCAGACCATGGAAGAATCTGTCTGCAATGCAGGATACCTGAGTTTAATCCTTGGGTCATGAAAATACCCTGGAGAGGGGAATGTAAACCCCACTCCAGTATTCTGGAGAATCCCATGGACAGAGGAGCCTGGCGGGCTGCAGTCCATAGGGTTGCAAAGAGTCAGACATGACTGAGTGACTAAGCACACAGGCTTTCTAGACAGATGTTTTGGAGAGTATCTATTATATAAAGTTTTTTTTTTATTCCCTCTAAGTTGGCTAGTCCTGTAGGATCTTTGAATATGGGTTTCTTGGAAATGAAGCTTGAAAAGCAAAGGGAGGAGCTGATTGAATTTTTCTCATCTCTCTTTAAAGAGAAGAAAAAATGTATGAGTGATAGGACACTAGACCAGAAATCAGATATTCTAATTTTGGATCCATCTCTATCACCAACTTGCTATGCGATTTTTAGACAAGTCATCTAACCATTTTGGACTTTGATATTTTTTCCTCACTTTACGGAAAGATGGTCAGGCACTTGTTTTTACTTGTTCTCTTAGGAGCTAAGTAAGAGAAGGCTGATCAGTTAGGGATCAGAGTTTCCTGACTGCAGTCAAGTAGCTCTGCTTGTATGTTTTTTTCTTTTGAAGATTCATAAAAAGAGATAGCAAGTAAGCTAAGGCATCTCTAAAGACCTTTTGAATTCAAATTCCTTGTTAAAGACTACAACAAATGGGCAAAAGTTAAGATTCAGTCTGCCTTCTTTTCTGTTTCCCTTTGCTACAGTGGAAAAATGGGAAACCATATATTGAACCTGGCTAAGGACCTCCCTTTCATCCACATGTATCTTTGCCCTGTTAATTCAAGAACAACAAAGTATTTATTTTAATCTCAGTTACTATTTTCTGAGATTCTATGTAGAGGCTAATTTAGTTATGTTTATCTTTGCAGCTTGAAAGTTTTCCCAGCAGTACCAGCTCCAGCCAGGATCACCCTCTTTACTCTGGACACTCATCTCTTCCACTAAGTGGTGCTATTGCTGCTTTTGCCTCAGAGGTTGAAAACAACAAGGGAACTATGGTAGAGACTACCCTGAAGGAATCTCAGGGCAACCTCTACCAGTGGGGCCCCCTCCCTGGGATACCCAAAGACAACAGTCCCCTCAGAGAGAAGTTTGGAAGTTTTCTGTGCCACAAGGAAAAATTGGATATGAAGGCTGAGGGACCAGAACGACACACAGACTTCTTGCTTCCTCACGAGAGAGCTAGCCAGGATGGCAGTGGTTTCTCCTGCATTCTGAGCATGTTAGCAGATTCTACCGGTACGCAGGAAAAAAGGCGACTTAGCTTCCCTGATATTGAGGATGAGGAGAAATTTCTCTATGGGGATGAAGAAGAGGATTTAAAAGCAGAATCTCCACCAAAGCCCCTTGGGAGCTCTGAAAGAGAAGTTATGAGGCAGAAGGCAAGCTCCCTACCCTCTTCAGCTCCAACTGTAAAGCTAGAATCAATAGAAGAGACCAATCCAGAATATGCCAAGATTCATGATTTGCTCAAGACCATAGGGCTCGATATTGGGGTAGCCGAAATTAGTAAACTGGCTGCACGCACACAGGAACGACTTCATGGCAAAAAGCCGTCAGGTTCCTCTGCTGACCGCCGTTCCTCTGCAGACCGGCACTTTTCTGCAGACCGCTGTTCCTCCGTTGACCGCCGTTTCTCAGCTGATCGGCGCTCTGCAGATCCTCACAGACTGGAGAGCGGGGAGGTGCACCATAGCAATACCCACTCCCCAGAAGGGTCCCGTCCACACCAGGTCTCCCCTGTGGATCCTTATTTGCTCACAAAAAACAGCCCCCCGTTCTTAAAGTCTGACCATCCAATAGGTCACATTGCAGGACCTGAGGTGGTTGGCAGTGGGTTTCAGTCGTCTGTTGCAGTCAGGTGCATGTTGCCATCAGCCCCATCTGCCCCAGTTAGACTTCCGCACCCTGGTTCTTTATCTCAGTTCCATGTGCCAAGGACCTCTCAGTTTGCTGCAGCTCGGATACCTCCAAACTACCAGGGACCTGCCATTCCCCCTGCTTCCTTTGATGCCTATAGGCACTACATGGCATATGCAGCTTCAAGGTGGCCCATGTACCCTGCCTCACAACCGTCAAATCACCCTCTGCCAGACTCACACAGGACAGTGCCAGTTAGCAAACAAGCTACCCGTAGCCGTCCCAACCTCCGTGTCATCCCCACTGTGACTCCTGATGAGCCCAAGCATGAGGAGTCAGTGCTGGGATCAATTCCTGCTGCCCAAGTGCCTGTCCATGTGTCCATCCCATCACTCATAAGGTATAATCCGGAGAAGATTTCTGATGAGAAGAACCGTGCTTCCCAGAAACAGAAGGTGAGTGTTAGCTTTGGGCCTCCTGTGCCTGCATCTTCTATTTTAACATAAACTTGTATTTGTCTTTTAGAGGGAGCTAAAAATTTGCAAGGTCCAAGGCAATCTTTAGAGACTGCTGTTATTTCTTTGATTGTTTTCTCATTTGGCCTGAAGTCTGGCCCTAGGTCCCACTGCGATTGCTAGACTTCTTTTTCCTAAGTTTATTTCTCTATCTCAATTACTGGCCTTAGGACACTATGGGTAGAGCTGGGAGCCTTGAAGTCTTCAGTANGAGGGACCAGAACGACACACAGACTTCTTGCTTCCTCACGAGAGAGCTAGCCAGGATGGCAGTGGTTTCTCCTGCATTCTGAGCATGTTAGCAGATTCTACCGGTACGCAGGAAAAAAGGCGACTTAGCTTCCCTGATATTGAGGATGAGGAGAAATTTCTCTATGGGGATGAAGAAGAGGATTTAAAAGCAGAATCTCCACCAAAGCCCCTTGGGAGCTCTGAAAGAGAAGTTATGAGGCAGAAGGCAAGCTCCCTACCCTCTTCAGCTCCAACTGTAAAGCTAGAATCAATAGAAGAGACCAATCCAGAATATGCCAAGATTCATGATTTGCTCAAGACCATAGGGCTCGATATTGGGGTAGCCGAAATTAGTAAACTGGCTGCACGCACACAGGAACGACTTCATGGCAAAAAGCCGTCAGGTTCCTCTGCTGACCGCCGTTCCTCTGCAGACCGGCACTTTTCTGCAGACCGCTGTTCCTCCGTTGACCGCCGTTTCTCAGCTGATCGGCGCTCTGCAGATCCTCACAGACTGGAGAGCGGGGAGGTGCACCATAGCAATACCCACTCCCCAGAAGGGTCCCGTCCACACCAGGTCTCCCCTGTGGATCCTTATTTGCTCACAAAAAACAGCCCCCCGTTCTTAAAGTCTGACCATCCAATAGGTCACATTGCAGGACCTGAGGTGGTTGGCAGTGGGTTTCAGTCGTCTGTTGCAGTCAGGTGCATGTTGCCATCAGCCCCATCTGCCCCAGTTAGACTTCCGCACCCTGGTTCTTTATCTCAGTTCCATGTGCCAAGGACCTCTCAGTTTGCTGCAGCTCGGATACCTCCAAACTACCAGGGACCTGCCATTCCCCCTGCTTCCTTTGATGCCTATAGGCACTACATGGCATATGCAGCTTCAAGGTGGCCCATGTACCCTGCCTCACAACCGTCAAATCACCCTCTGCCAGACTCACACAGGACAGTGCCAGTTAGCAAACAAGCTACCCGTAGCCGTCCCAACCTCCGTGTCATCCCCACTGTGACTCCTGATGAGCCCAAGCATGAGGAGTCAGTGCTGGGATCAATTCCTGCTGCCCAAGTGCCTGTCCATGTGTCCATCCCATCACTCATAAGGTATAATCCGGAGAAGATTTCTGATGAGAAGAACCGTGCTTCCCAGAAACAGAAGGTGAGTGTTAGCTTTGGGCCTCCTGTGCCTGCATCTTCTATTTTAACATAAACTTGTATTTGTCTTTTAGAGGGAGCTAAAAATTTGCAAGGTCCAAGGCAATCTTTAGAGACTGCTGTTATTTCTTTGATTGTTTTCTCATTTGGCCTGAAGTCTGGCCCTAGGTCCCACTGCGATTGCTAGACTTCTTTTTCCTAAGTTTATTTCTCTATCTCAATTACTGGCCTTAGGACACTATGGGTAGAGCTGGGAGCCTTGAAGTCTTCAGTATGACTCATCAGAGAGTGAGGAACCAAAATTGGGTTCCTTTCCTGATTTCCATAGAAATCAAGAAATCTGTGTTTTATCTCAATGAGTTTTGGATCTTTTTCCTGTAGTGATTATGGGGTTTAAAAACTATTGACTAGTTGTTGCTTGGTAACTAAACCAAGAAATAAGCTTTGTTTGTTCTGGTTTAACTTAGAGTCCAGGAATAATAATATATTTTATGACACTTTTTTAAAGTAGTTTTTATACTATCAAGGTTCATTGGGTTCCTTGACTATAGAAAGCAAGCAGTGGCTGGGGTAAAGATATAATAATTTAGATGTTTTAAAGCAGTAGGTAAAAATTACATAGAGATGAGGAATACAGAATAGAATTTTGAATAGAAAAATTAATATATACTGTTGATTTTAGAGGTACTTGATAGCTAACAACTCACTTTGTTAAATACAGTGACCTAAGGACCATAAAATTGTAATATGTGTTAATTTGATTTGCTATTAAAATAAGACCTGAGGAGAAAAACAGAAAAGGTGAAATTGGAAGGCTAATCTGATTTTTTTTTTTCCAGTTTAAAAGAAATTTAGCTAATCCTTGAGAAGACCAAAAACACCTCTTAATTTTCCATTGTACTTGGGTACCCTGAACTTCAGTGTTTTTTGTGTTTTTTTTGTTTTTTTTGTTTTTTTTGAAGTCTTTTGGGAAAGAGGAGAACTTCCATACAACAAAACCTAAGACTGCAGAGATACTCTCTGAAGACTAGTACTTTTCCTTTCCTTTACCTTTAAGAACCTAGTACTAAACTCAGGGCTGACAGTATACAGGATTTTCACTTGAGTTCCTTACGGACAAGCCATATTTGTTTTTCCCATTAGGTGATAGTAGTATAGTTGAAAGATCAGAGGCTTTAGGGCCTATATACCTGGATTTTAAATCATCTTACTATATGATCTTTGGTATGTTACGTAGTCTTTTGCAACCCCAGTTTTCTTACTGTGAAACAGATAATATCATGATTGAATTAGATGATACATGTAATGCAACTAACACAGTGCTTCATCCACAACACATATTTGTTCCCTTCTTAATGGTTCCTTTTGGACTCAGAACTACTATCTAATAGTGTAGTGCTTCTACAGAAATAGTAGTTTCCAATCAATAGAGTTCTGGAAAGGATAATTCTATTCTGGAACTTGAATTGGAATGAAATATCATCTTCATTATAAAGTCAGAGCCTCTGTGTGCCGGTGTTTGTATTCTTGCGTTCAGATATTATCTAGTATGAGGGTTTCTGGAAAAGAACAGTGGAAAAGGGGGGATGTTGTAGGCTAAAGGGTCTGTTACCATTTTTTATTTTGTAGGTTATTGAAGAGAGGGAAAAGCTGAAAAGTGACCGTGAAGCTCGCCAGAAGAAGATGTACTATCTTAGAACTGAGTTGGAGCGGCTTCATAAACAGCAAGGTATCAGACACTCCTAGTCTGCCCTTTTGTTGTAACTTTAGTAAGAGATCCAAATGAAAAGCTTTGGGGACTCTCAAACAGGTTCATTGACATTAAAGCTTCACTTTCAAAAAAATTTTGATACAATTAGACTTATAGAAAAGTTGCATTAGTAGTGTTTTCCATGATTATTAGCATTTTACCATATTTGCTATATTCGTTTTTCTCTCTCAATTGTGTGTGTGGGTGTGGGTGTAATTTTTCCTGAACTATTTAAGAGTAAGTTGTAGAACGATACTCCTTTAGTCCTAAACACTTAAATCTGTATCTTCTTCTTTTTTTAAATATTTAAAAAAATTTTGGCTGCACTATGCAGCGTGTGGGGTCTTAGTTCCCCAACTGTGTCTCCTGCAGTGGAAGTGGGGAGTTCTAACTCCTGGACCGCCAGGAAAGTCCCAAATATGTTCTTCTGACTATGAGAATTCACTTGTATAACGATAGTACACTTAGCAAATTAGAAAATTAACAGTAAAATACTAGTCTACAGATCTTACTCATATTTTATCAGTTGTTCCAATGATGTCCTGAAGCAAAAGAAAATTAAAGATTATGCATTGCATTCAGTTGTCATGTTCTTTTAGTCTCCTTTAATCTGTAACAGTTCCCAAATCTTGAGGGAAGATCACATGTTTTGTAGAATGTCCTCTAATTTTGATTTGTCTGACGTTTCCTTATGATTAAATTCATGTTGTGCATTTTAGCACAGGAACATCACAGAAATGATGCTAAGTTCGTATCAGGTGTTGATTTGTCCCATACTGGTGATGTCAACTTTTGATCATTTGGTTAAGATGATGTCTGCCAAGTTTCTCCACTGTAAGGTTACTATTTTACCTTTTTCAATTAATAAGTATCTTATAGGGGGGATACTTTGAGACTGTGTAAATATTCAGTTGCTCCTCAGACTTTGGCCCACTAGTTTTAGTATTCATTGATGATTTCTTGTCCAAATCAGTTATTGATTGTTACATAGTAATTTTCTAATTTCATCATTCCATTTACCTTAGTTGGTTAGCTTTCTGCACCTCACTCTAGTACTCTTCCTGGAAAATCCCATGGACGGAGGAGCCTGGTAGGCTGCAGTCCATGGGATCGCTGAGTCAGACACAACAGCGAGTTCACTTTCACTTTTCACTTTCCTGCATTGGAGAAGGAAATGACAACCCACTCCAGTGTTCTTGCCTGGAGAATCCCAGGGACGAGGGAGCCTGGTGGGCTGCTGTCTGTGGGGTCGCACAGAGTCGGACACGACTGAAGCGACTTAGCAGCAGCAGCTACTATGAGGAGGAGCTTTCTACCCACCCCTCCTCCCCCATTTATCCATGTATATAATATTTTACTATTATTGTTTATCTTTATGCTCAAATTGCCCAAAATTTGGCCAATGAGAGCCCCTTTAAAGTTGGCTCCTGTGTCCCTATTTTAAAAGTTATTTTTAATCGGATGATAATTGCTTTACAGTGTTGTATTGGTTTCTACCATACATCAACACAAATCAGCAATAGGTTTATACATGTCTTGTGTCCTTTTGATGTATCCCTATCATATTTTGATTTGTGGGTATACACAAAAAGATGTGTGCACCCACAATAGAAAGATGTTCTGTTATGGCACAAAAAGATGTTCCATTATGCCTCTGTTGAGTACACCTCTTCACCAGTGCTTTTAGGATTTCACATATACACTAAGGAAAGAACATAAAATATTACAGCTTGGTGATAACAGAAGAGCAGAGAGTGGGAGAAGATGTAATTTCTTGTTTGGCTTTGGACTTTTTAGGGATAAGAAGCTTAGTTATTAATCCTGTGAGGATTAATTCATGAGAATCTGAAGTTTGAAATAAGAAATAACATCAGGTGAACTTAAGGCAAAATCTAAAACTCAATGGATGTGTTGGTGAAGGGTCCTTAAATCAGATAAAGTCAAATATATGAATAATTTAGTTCTCTGAAGAGGACAGCCACAGAATTCATGTATTACAGTTATAGTGTACATTAACCTTTTTGGAGGACACATGCACATAAACTTGTATATACCCTTTTAGGAGTACATGGAGTCTCTCTTTGAAACCTGTCCATAGATCTTTAGCTAATAACCCCTACCTAAGAGATAATGTAATCACACAACCTTTACTTTCATAGGAGCATCACCTAAACCGGCCCATGTGGAAGGCAAGTCTCACCTGCTTTTAGATGTTTCATGGAGAGAGATTTTGTGAGCATAAAGTCTTAAGAATTAGTATTTATGACTGAAAAGTGACTTGTTAACTTTCCTGTGTTTCTTTCTGTTGACATTTGACTACTCAGGGGAAATGCTGCGTAAAAAACGAAGGGAGAAGGATGGTCACAAAGATCCACTCCTAGTAGAGGTGAGTCGGCTTCAGGATAACATTATGAAGGACATTGCAGAACTTCGACAAGAGGCAGAAGAAGCAGAAAAAAAGCAGTCTGAACTGGACAAAGTGGCTCAGATCTTGGGAATTAACATTTCTGATAAATCTCAGAAGTCTTCAAGTGACAGTAGGGAGCCTACAGAGAAGACTGGGAAAGCAGAAAAATCCAAGAGCCCAGAAAAAGTGTCGTCATCTTCAAACTCCTCTTCCAATAGCAAGGTAACAACTCCACTTTTCCATTTCTATTGTATCTTTTATTTCCATGGACTCCTAAAGCAGTCTTCTAACTAACCATTTTCTTAGCTTCCTTTTCCAATCTGTTCTTACTCTTGCTAGTTATTTTTGTAAAACCTAGTTTAGATCGTGGTACTGTCCTTCAGAATTTTAGCAGTTCCCCATTGCCTCCAAAGTAGAATTCTGGGCCCTCCATGTTCTGGATCTAGCATTTACACCTTAACTCACTTCAGTCCAGCTTCTGGTCTTCTCACAACTTGAAATGCCTTTTTGGTTCATGTTTAGCAACAAGGTCACCACCATGTTGAACAGCCTCAAATTTCAGTCCTTAAATCAGTATTTGATACAAGGAACCACTGTCTCTGAAAAACTGTTTTCTTCCTTTGGGTCCCATCACATTTCTTTTACTTCTTGTATGTTAGCTGCTCTACTTAATTTCCTGATCTTTCAATATTTTAGTTCTTCAGGACTCAGTTCTGGCTCAGGTCTCCAGAATTCTGCTTTTTCTGTAGGTCATTTCATTCAGTCCTATGCTGAAATACCATATTGACAACTTTCAGTTTTATATTCTAGCTCAAGTGATTCTTACAAGGTTTAAGTCTTGCATGTCCAACAGACTACTCACTATTTCCACTTGATTGTCTCAAACACCTTAAAATCAATGTATTCTAAATTAAACCAAGATTGTGCTCAGCCTCTCTCTAATCTTTTTTTCCTCTGCTATTTATTACCTGTCTCAGTGGATGACATTACTGTCCAACAGTTTTCATGCCAACAACCGGAAAAGCATTCTTAGTGCTCCCCCTTCCTAACTGCTCTACGCAATTACAGAGTCTGCCAGTTCTCCATCCAAAGTAAATCTCAGTTGCATTCATCTCATCAACTCTGTTGCCATCCAAGTTCAAGCCACCTTCAACTTTTGCTTATGCTGCTACTCTCTTAATTTTTTCTCCACATTTAGCCAATGATTGTGATACTACTTTGCCTATCTCTGTAGCCTCGTTTCAAATCTTATTTTTCTTTTGCTCTCTGTAATTTCATTACTGGCATTTTCATTCCATAAATGTTTCATCATCTTTAATGTCTTTGTGTCCTTTCCTCCTACTAATTACTACTTTTCTTATCCTGTGTTCTAACTCAAATTCATCCTCAGATCGCAGTTTAAATTATTTCCCTGACTTCCTTTCTTGATTTTCCAGGTTCTTAAATTTGCCTCATATACACTCTCATACTTACATTTTCCTTCTTAGCATTTATGGCCTTGTAATTATGTTATTACATGTGTTCCCCAATTAGATTTTAAGGTTCAGGGGATCAGGGACCGTATCTGTCTCATTCTCCAATATAGTCCCCAGTACACAGCTCAGTGCCTGCCACATAGCAAATAGATAGCTCTCAGGAAATCATTAATAATCCTCTTAGCCTGGAATAATCTTTCTCCCAACCCTACTCATCCACTAAGGCCCAACTTGAATACTCTCCTCCTCTGAAGAATTCCTGAATTCCACTGTGATTGAGTCAGACCTTTTTTCAGCATTCCCATAATAAATTACTTTGTTCTTTTATAGAATGTATTTCATTCTGTCTTACTGAAAGCATGAGTAAACTCATGCCTGATTCATGCCTGTCTCTTGCACTAAATGAGAGCTTCTTCAGAATAACAGAGTATAACTTATTTTTGTGTTTTCCCATGGCATCCAGTATGTCTAGTACATAGTAGATGGTCAGTTAATATTGGGGTTAGAGAAGAAGATACTCTGTATTCTCTGTCATCCAAGCTCTAATTTTTTTATGTCTTTCTGGAGAATTCTCTTTCTCAACCAGGTAGGACTATTTTTATACCAGGACCATTGAGTTCAGGGCCTTTGATGGGAGAAGAGATTGTAGTTGACTTATACATTCTTTGGGGTTCCGTTTAGGCACCAACCCCATGATAAACTATCATCTTGACTTGAGTGAGAGAATGTTCTCTGAAGTTAACAAGAATATGTTGCAGTTCGATTTTCATTTCAGCAATAAGGAATGTTCTCTCTGCAAGCTCTGTTTCCTACCTGTCTTTGATCTTCTTTCTTTGCCTCTTTTTAAAATGCATGGTTAGTTTGATTTTCTTTCTCTTAAATAGCTCATTTCATAAAAGTAAACACATGCACATTTCCACAGTTCCATTCACTTAGACACAGTTGTTACTAATGAGTTGGTGTGTATTATTCCAAATTACCTTCTTCTGTTCATTTATTTAATAAATATTTCTTGGTCTCCAGAAAAGTGCCAGACAGTGTTTAGATATGGGAAGTATAAAAGGGAACTATGTAGTTGGTGGTGGTGGTGGTGGTGGTGGTGTGGTGGTTCAGTTGAAAACAGGCTAAGGAATATGGAGTAGTTAGGGAAAGTCTTTTGGATAAAGTGACATTTGACGTTCTGTGCCTAGTCACATATCTGTATTGATTATTCAAATACATCTTTTAATAGATTTGTGTTTTTTAAAAAAAATTGGTTCCACTGGCTCTTTGTTGTTGTGCACAGGTTTTCTCTAGTTGTGGCAAGTGGGGGCTACTCTTCATTGTCATGGATGGGCTTCTCATGATGGTGGCTTCTCTTGTGGAGCCCGTCTCCAGGGCACACGGGCTCAGCAGTTGTGGCTTACGGATCCTGGAGTGCTTGGTGCATGGGTTTAGTTGCTCCACAGCATGTGTAGTCTTCCCAGACCAGAGATTGAACTGGTATCTCCTGCATTGGCAGGCAGAGTCTTATCCACTGTACCACCAGGGAAGTCGTATTCAAATGTATTTTGTTATTTCATTGTCGTTCAGTTGCTAAGTCATGTTGACTCTTTGGAACCCCATGGACTACAGCATGCCAGGCTCTTTTGTCTTCCACTATCTCCCAGAGTTAGTTAGTGGGTGATAGTTGCTCACATTCATGTCTATTGAGTTGGTGATGCTATCTAACCATCTCATCCTCTGCCACCCACTTCTCCTTTTGTCTTCAATCTTTCCCAGCAACGGGGTTTTTTCCAGTGAGTCAACTCTTTGCATCACGTGACCAGAATATTGGAACTTCAGCATCAGTCCTTTCAATGAATATTTAGGGTTGATTTCCTTGAGAATTGACTGGTTTGATCTGCTTGCAGTCCAGGAGACTCTGAAGCATCTTCTCCAACACCACAGTCCGAAAGCATTTGTTACTTACTCTTGTAGTATTTCATGACTATCTTTCCATGTCAATAAATAGATTTCTGTAATATCATTTTAGCAACCTTATTTTTATTGTTGTATGGATAACAGATTTAACCAGTTAAATCACCTGTAGTTTGACCTAATTTCCTAAAGATAAATATCATGGAATAGAATTGCTTGGTCAAAGGTGTAAAGAATTTTGAGGTATATAATATGTGTTCCTCAATTATCTTCTGGAAAGGTGGTGTCAGTTAGTACTCACCAGCAGTGTATGCATGTGCGCATCCCTTACCTGCTGGATATGATCTCTTTAGTGACCCTTGAATAGGACTGTAAAAGAGAAAAGTTATCGTTGAAATCTCAGTTGTTTCCCTTTCTCCATTTAGTCTTCCTTTCCCCTCCAGCCAATATTCCAGGTGCTCCATTTCCTGCGTGTCTACTGTGGAACCTCCTTCATACTCACCTTCTCTCTGTTCCAGAATTATCTTTTGTATGTACCTCAGTCCCCAATATTATCCAGAATTCTCATTTCCTGAATACCTTGTTCTCGGCTTGCTAAAAAATGAATCCATATTATTTATTATTGATCACTTAATGTTGGACAGTTGATATATTTTAAAAGAGGATTCATGTTAACTGAAAGATGTTAAATTCTAATGGTGACATTTTAGGCAGTTAGAAACATTTTACCCAGATACCTGTAAGTTATCCTAAATAGATGACTATCCCTTTTATCTATGCCAGCCTTGTTCTCTAGTTTTCTGTACTGGATGTGTCTGTGATGAGAGAATTCACTATCATCTGGTTTGGTTTTTTTGTTCACTTGCTTAACCTGTCAATTACCTTTTCCATTTCCTCTTCCCTTCCTAGTTGTCGTCATGGTTGATAAACTTAACTAATGTATTTAGTTGTATAGGTAACACATTTAATATCTACCAAATGTGATACTATAGAAGATTCCTATCCACTCTTGTTCTCTACGACCCTCCCCAGAGGCAGCCAGTGTTTCCATAATCCTGAGTATTCTTCTAGATATTTTTGGATATATAAGTAAATATATTGTCATTATGATTTATTCTTCATAAGGACATGACACTGGAATCAAATTAATTCTCTTTGAGTCTTGCAGACAGATTTCTCATGGGATTTTTTTCCAGTTTGTGCAGCTTTAGGCACTGGAAATATGATCATACAGTCCTATTTCTGTTATTGTGGTAGCTACCTGCTTTTTCTGAGGGAAGACAGATCTAGATTGTCTTGAATTCCTTCTTAGTACAGGTTTTTCCCCCTCTAGGAATCAAAGGTAAACAATGAGAATTCCCATACTAAGAGCCCCAAGCCTGCTGAGAGCCCCCAGCCAGCTAAGCAGTCTGATCAGCCCGTTGCTGCCTATGAGTATTATGATGCTGGCAATCACTGGTGCAAAGACTGCAACACCATCTGTGGGACCATGTTTGACTTCTTCACCCATATGCACAATAAGAAGCACACACAGGTAGGTATCTTGCCCTCTGTTATTTCCATTCTTGCCCTCCTTCCCCTCAAACTCCTGTACCCCCATCTGTATTACAAAGCTGGAAAATGAAACATTCTCATATGGGCAGGAGCCCCAATCTGAAGAGCCAAGAGGTACCAACAAAGGAGACACCATCCCCAGGGCTCAGTCCAGGGGACCTGCCTGTAACTAAACACCATGGCAAGTGTAAGTGAGGCTGCTGCCTCTTTTGATTCCTTGAGTACCTGATTATTTGTTTCATTTTATCCATTGCTAGTACTTGCTCTAACATATGTTTACCTTTTCCACAGGTGATTTCCGTTTAAACAGTTGGCAGAGTGGGTGGGGGTGGGCAGCTGGGGGCTTCTGTCCCCCCTGGTTGTTGGGGAGAAAAAGAAAAGTGGGTCATTGAGATTTTAGTGCTGTGTGTGAGCACCTCTGCCTCTTGCAAATAGACACTGGATCCCTACAACAGACCTTGGGCTTCAAAGACCCAGAATGAAGCCAAGCAAGATTCTGTAAAGCGCACTGACAAGATAACTGTTCCTGCAAAAGGTAAGTTTCCTCCCTGCCATTTTTATGGTTTCCTTACATTCAGTCAGAGAAGAGGTATCCCTGAACTAAGGTGCAAGGAAGAGCATAGAGTGAGACATAACCATTACTTTTAGCAAAACTGGAAGATTGCATTCCATGTGTATAACTAGGTCCTAAAGAAATAAAGAGAGCTATAAGACAGAAACAGTCTCTACCCATATGGCCAACAATGTAACAGATGTTAAACACACACATACCACTCTAAAATAAAAGTTTATTTGTGCTCGCTTCGGCAGCACGTGGACTAAAATATGACTTTCTTCACCACTGACTTATGCACCAAAACCTTATTTGAAATCCAGATGAAAAAGAACAGTAAGAGGTGCAAAATAACTGCCTTTTCTGCTAAGAACTATAAAATATTTTTGAATAGTTGTTATTAGGGGCTAAGTTGAGAAATAGAAAGTTTCTTTGTCTTTAAACTTCTCAGTTTCTTACCTTTGTAAGTAGTCAGTGCTTCTACATCCTTTATATCTGTAAAAGATAAATTCCTAAGTAATTACTAGTAATTAATACCAACATGAGAGATTCTCATACAAATGGTACTGGGCTTTTTGGGAGTATAATTTTTAAATCTCCTAAGATACTTAGTGCTAGTTGGAATTTGAGGAGAATCAGCAACAGAAATGAGTCTGGCACAGAAAACTCCTAAATTAACCAGTTAGGGGATTAACCAGTTAGTGTTCCCAAAATGTAGAAGGGATGGAGGTCCTGAGTTCAGGCTTTAAGTTGGAAAAACATACCATTGAGATTCTAAATGCTCCTTCTGACTTGAAAGTGAGTAAAATCCTTTATACTGTTAATCATTTTACTGCAAAAGGGAAATGGGATTTCCTTTGGTTGCTGTCATCTTGGGTAGAAATGACTTACTTTCTTGACTTTATTCCACTTCTTGCAGGCTCTGAGTTTCTGATTCCCATCACTGGATATTACTGCCAGCTCTGTGAGGAATTTTTGGGGGATCCAATTTCTGGAGAGCAACATGTGAAGGGTTATCAACACAATGAGAAATATAAGGTTGGTCTTTGTAGTAGCCTATGGAGTTTTCCCGCTTTCTGCAGTAATCCTTTTGATGTTGTCAAGCTCAGAGCAAGAAAAAGTCTTTAACACTTCAAATTCTGTATAACCGCAAGGAAGTTCTCAGTCCTAGTAAGAAATGCTAATTTGAGAGGACCATTTATCCTTGAGGAAGGTGACTCAGAATTTTCATTAAATGAGTTCTAATAGTGGTAGGGCCAAATTTTCTCTCTTAAAGTATTTTGTCCAGTTATTGAGCCTTTATCTTTTCTCTTCCCTAGAAATATGTGGTTGAAAACCCGTTGTATGAGGAGCGACGGAATCTGGACCGCCAGGCTGGCCTGGCTGTGGTTCTAGAGACAGAACGGCGGCGGCAGAGTGAGCTGAAGCGCAAGTTCAGTGAGAGACCGAAGGAAGAGAAGAAAGAAAAACAGGCAAAGATTATGAAGGATGTAAAGGAGGACAACAGGGTGTCTGAGGAATTAGAGGACCAGCTTTCTGAGGGTGGAAATTCCCCTGAAAAGGCTGAAAATAGAAAGAGGCCTAGCATCAAACTCCAATTAAAGGAAGAAATAAAGAAAGAACCACCAATATCTTCCTCTTTTGGGAAATTCAGCTGGAAGAAGCCAGAAAAAGAGGAGGAAAAAAGTTTAGTGATCCCAAGTATTCCCAAAGAAGAGATTGTGGAAAGTGGTAAGGACAAAGAGGATGGCAAAGCTGATCCTGGGAAGACAAAGCCTATCAAAATCAAACTCTCTGGGAAAACTGTTGTTGCACATACTAGTCCTTGGATGCCTGTAGTGACAACTTCAACCCAGACTAAGATCCGACCCAACCTACCCATCCCATCCACAGTCCTCCGCAAATCAGGTTCAGCCACAGTAAGCAAGCCAGCTCCGCTTAACACCTTTCTATCCATCAAGTCTTCTGGAACCACTGCTAAGCCTCTGCCAGTGGTTAAAGAGTCTTCAGCTGATCTCCTCTTGCCTCCCGACATCATCTCTAAAGCATTTGGAGGGGAGGAGGTGATTTTGAAAGGGTCTCCAGAGGAAAAAATGGTGCTGGCTGAAAAGAATGAGCCATCACATATACCTGAACAAATGCTACCACCTCCTCCACCTCCACCTCCACCACCACCTCCACCACCTCCAGTTATACCTCATCCAGTTGCCCCCTCTCCTGCCCAAGCAAATGCTGTTTTGGCTCCAGTGAAATCAAACCCAACTGTATCTCACACTGTCATCCCTGGCTTCCTGGGTCCTAACATTTTGAACCCAGTATTACCGGTAGCCATCATGGCCTCAGCACAGCCTACTGCCATTCCTTCTGATGAGACGGCTCCTGGGGTGAGTGAGAGTGACCGGGACCAGACCCTATTCTCTGTGTTGGTGCGTCCTCCACCTCCCCTCTCAAGTGTGTTCAGTGAACAAGCCAAAAAATTGGAAAAGCGAAATTCATGCTTAGCCACAGCCAATGCTAAGGATCTGTATGACATATTCTACAGTAGTGGTGGAAAAGGAGCCCCTGAGACTAAGCTGAGTGGTGGTCCATTGGCCAATGGGGAAAACAGAGCTGAAAATTCAGATACCTCTTCCACTTCTACTTTGAACAGCAGTGTATCCCAAGAGGAATTGCCTTCAGGTAGAAATTTGGTCTCTGCTCCTTTGGTCAGCAACTCTGAAAAGCCCGTTTCAAAACCTCTGGTGTCCCTAGGAAGATTGTCAGCTGTAGAAAATGTAGATTCAAAAAACAGAGGCAGCAGCTATGGCTTCCTGCAGCCTCTGACAAGGTTGTGCCAAAACAGGCCTTATGAAACTATTACCCCAAAGACAGAGACTTTGGCCAAGTGGGCCTCTGGTTCCTTCCAGAGTGATGCTAATAAGGATGTAGCTCCAGTGAGGAAAATTGAACTTGACCTGGGAGACCCTGAGCCACCAGGTGTGGAGCCAGCCTCTGAGCTGTCAGATACACAGTGTCATACCATGCAATCTCAGAAGTTGGTAGAAACCCACCTGGTGGAATCTAGTAAGCAACAAAGCCAGGAGTTCCACCAATCTAAGGATTGTGGGGAAAGTGAAGTAGAGACAAGCACTGAACTAAAAGAAGAAGGAGTGAAACTCTCTGAAAGGACAGTGAGAGAGGGAACAGATACTGGTGTTGGGCCCAATAGCATAGAGGACTCTAATTTGAACAGTGGGAACAGATGCATGTGGGAGGAAGAAGTAGAACAGCCCAACTCGCATAGGACTGACAAAAAGGCTAAACAGTCCAGGAAATTGATAACAGAAAGTAAAACTCAAGGTAAAGTAGTACCTGAATTGAAGACACAAGCTGTCTCTCCCACAAAGGCAAAAATAAACTCATTTCCGTCAGAAGCTAGGTCTTTACTCCAGAACCCACAAGATGTGAAAATTTCTGCCCCAGAATTGCTTATTCAGTCCCCAGATAGATCGGATATGTGCTTGAAAGACCATGAACAGAAGCAAGGAGTCCCAACTGGTAGTGAGGAGTGGCTAGAAAATTCAGCACCAGAATCAGCTTCCAGAACTTCTAGGTATAGAAGCCTCAAACTGAAGAGAGAAAGATCAAAAGACTTGCAGGGTAAAATGACCTATAAACTGACTGTTTGGGATGAGAACAAGAAGCCAGAAACCTGGGAGAGCCCAGAGAAACCAAAAGCAGAAGCCCTGGAGCTTCGAGATGTCCATCCAGAACTAACAGTGACAATAGAGAGCAAGGCCTTAGAAAACTTTGAAGTTACTGATTTAAAAGTAGAAGACCTTGCTGCCCTGGAAAGCCTGGGGGATATAGGTGTTGATTTCTGCAATACTCGGGTAGACCCAGCTCATAGATCCCCAGTTGCCCTGTCTCAAAAAGTATGTGAAGAAAGTTCTGCGTCACCTCTAGGAGGTAATCCCTCCACTCTCACCGACTTTGAACCAATACCATCCTTTTCTGAGTTTCCCTTAGATTCTCCCAAAACCCTGGTGCTGAACTTTGGAGCAGAGGGTGAACAGAACTCATCTAATCCCAGAACTGGGAGGATCGCTCCTAACATTTTGAAAACTGGACTTCCTATAGAAAATGTTGGCCTTGGCTTGGGGAATCTAGAGGGAACACACCAGGCCCTGGACCTGTTAGCAGGAGGAATGATGCCTGAGGAAATAGAAGAAACATCTAAATTAGAGAAACAAGATTCACTCAGATTGGAATCAGAAACAATTAATCCTTTAGCCCTTGGGCCATCTCCTTGCCTTCCAGACCTTGTTGATTTTGTCACACGGACATCTGGAGTTCAAAAAGAGAAGATATGTTCTCCTCTCTCTGAGCCAGGTGACCCTCCTGAGTGTAGTTCCCTGGAGATGGGACCACTGCAGCTAGAAATACCGAATGCATCCATCACGGAAGTAGCAGTTCCTCAAGTAGATGAGTATAGTGACAACCCTTTCAGTGTGGTAAAATCTGTGGCTTCAGGGTCCCATACAAGGGAACGGGTAGCCGGAGGCAGTATGATCCCTCAGGAAATAGCTGCACAGGAAGCTGCAGTTGATGCCCTCCAGGACCACACGGAATCCAGTGTTCACAGTTGAGAAAGCACGTTCAGAGCTACTTGTGGATGAATCCTGTTGGCTTCTAGAAATCAAGTGCCCAGGTGACCCAGGACTAGTTGGATCTCATCTGGAACCTACGCTAAGAGATGCAGTCAGCATCTTAGAGTAAATGTTCATGGAAGCTAAAAAATTTACCTCCGTTCCTTTTTTCCTTAAGAAATCAGACAAATCAGTCATAATTTCTATACATATCTGTAAAAAAAAAAAAAAAAAAGTATTTTCTGTTAATTTTTTTTTTTTTTGGCCAATTTATTTTCTCCAACTTTGTCATTAAAATCAAATGTCTATCTGGCTCACCACCTAGTGTGCTTTGATTGTATTTTGGCTTTGACTCTGCCATTTCTGGGGGAGGAGGGAGACAGAGCTGACTTCTCCAATTGCTGTGTTGTATTCCCACCCAATTTCTTGGGCAGCTGATGGATCTCTGGGAGAAAGACAAGAAATCCTGCTGAAATGGAAAACTACTGAGGAAGGATTGTTCATCTCTAGGCTTTCCATTTGGATGGGCCTGCCTTAACATTGTTTGAAATGCAGCGTGAGTAGCCCTTTTGTTTACTGTTTACTTCCTTGTGGCATGTCAGTCCCCACACTTCTTTCATTCTGTTGCCCTTGCTTGAGCTGGTCCTACTAATCCACAAACCCATTTGGAAATGACTTCAGTAAACATGGAAGAAAATCTACCAGGCTCACTTTTGGAAGACAACAAATCGGTAAGGCTTATTCATGGCTTAGTGCCAGGAGCAGATATGCTTTTTGGGTCCCTTTTGTTTTTGAAATGGCCTTTGTTCATTGTACTGTGATCCACTGACACTTTGTGCAAAATTATTTAGTAGCCATTTTCTGTTCTGAAGAGGTAGAGGATCTGAAGCTTGTTTTGGGATTGTACTCCTTCTCTGTTCCACACTTATATGTATTCCTCCCTCTACCTCTCCCTTCTCATTTTTTCCTCCATAGTGTGATGTTTTGGGTTGTACATTTGTTCAAAAGATTAAAGATTTATAAGTTGACTTGGACAAGTTTAACTTTATTTTTATTGTGTTAATTACTTGGAATAAATGCATTAATCTCATGTTTCTTTCTGGATTTTTTGTTTTGCAACCACACACATTTGAATTTCATAGGAAAGCTAGAACAATGAACTTCCTCTTCCCTATTGTCTGTCTCCCCCTCCCAACCTTTCCCCAGTTGTTAGGGCTACTTCTGTTCCGTTATAGTCTGCCCCAGTGCTTCCTGGATGAGTAGGGAGGAGGCAGCAGAGGTCTGGTTTTAGCATCTTTCTGTTATGCAGCTTTGTATATACTTTTATGTTGACTCTCCCAGTGCTCCTCTGGAAACTGAGCTCCTCAAAAATACTCATGTTCTTGCTGAGGGTGCTCTTGGGCAACAGGGAGCTTGGTCCTTAGATTTTCTAATATCTGTCCCAGTTTTCTCTTGACACTGTAACCTGGCTCAGTAGAGGCTTTGATGTCTTATTTTCCCACATGCCTCAAAAAATAATGCAAAGTTACTGATCTTTTTTCCTAAGAATTGTTGTTTTTCTGTTCTTTGTGTGCAGAGCTGCAGAATCCCTGTGTTAAGTTTATGAAGGCTATTTTTCTTCACTGATTTAGAAATTTAGAAGTTGTCCTGGCCTCCCTTCTTCGTCTTGTGGAAGGGGCACAGATTTGGAGTAGTTACATCCTTGGGTGATCCTGGGACATTTGCCTTCCTGTGCTTTCAAACAAGTTACTTTGCCACACTGTGCCATAGGGATTTTTTTTCTTTAAATATGGAGGATCATTATCTCCATCTCACAACAGATGAGTACAGGGTCAGCCATCCTGAACTGTCTTCCAAAGTCTGCTTTTTAGGCTGAAACCTGAGTTCACCAGGCATCTTTTTGGCCTGGAAACCATAAGCAGATTCAGAAGTTTCCCTTTAACAAAACATCAACCCAGGTAAGCTTCGGAGATAGACTTGTTTCTCCAAAGAACTGCTGCTCCCTCTCCATTCTAGGGGTTTATTTATAGGAATTTGGAGAACATACGAGTTTAAAAGGCCAGTTGTTACTGATTTTCAGGACTGTTCACTTAGTAAGTTCCACCTCCCTCTGGGGAGAGATTGGTGAGTTTAGGGTAGGCATAGAGAGGGGTTAATGCCATACAGATCCCAGTGCTAAACTCTTTCTCGGAGTCAGAATCTTACTCTCTGGTTAGAAGCAGGCCAATTGAGAAGGATGGGGAAGGGAAAAGACAAAATTTAGGAGGGACAGAACTAATTTAGGGCCAGGAAGATCCCGTGGAGAAGGGCATGGCAACCCACTCCAGTATTCTTGCCTGGAGAATCCCATGGACAGAGGAGCCTTGTGGGCTACAGTCCATGGGGTCATAAAGAGTCGGACATGACTGAAGCGATTGAGCATGCATGCATGAACTAATTTAAGTAACGGGCTGGAGTACTTTGAGTAACTCCTCTTGTACTCTTGATAAAGGGCCCCTACAAATCTTAGGCTTTTTCTAGAATAATGCCCACTTCTAAGAGCTAAAGCAATGAGGTTCTTCATATCTGCCTTGAACCAACAGAAGGAGAGCTTTTAGGATTCTGTAGTTTGGGTGGAAAGTATTGGTAACTTCCTCTTTGATCACTGAGATAAGGCTTTGGAGCTTATCTAGAGAAGCCATTTGAAAGGAAGGGCAGAACTTGAATCCAGTTGCTAGTGCCTAGAGTCAGGGCCTATTTCTTTTTACTCAGTACTATCACAGTACTGAGTAAATTTTCATCTTAGGAGACAGGCACATGCAAAGAGTGGACCCTAATCTTTACATGTGGCTTATGGTGTCACATTACTTTTAAATATATGCGAACATCAGAAACAGTTTTTATTTGACTCCCTCAATTATGAGAACAGATGATCAGCAGTTGGTTTCAAATTTTGGCGAACACCAAGTTTTACATAGGTTGTGTAAATAACCCCCTAAAACTTCCCCTTGGCTTTGTGAATGGAGGCCTTTGCTTTGTAAACCTCTCTCTTCGCAGCTAGCTTCAGGGCACATAATATTCTTAATAACCCTTCTGCTAAGTATACTCTTCATTAACAATTCTGTGAGAAGATGGACAGACAAAAATAATTTGAGATTGTGAGCATATTTCTTGTTTATTTAGAACTTAATTTTACAATAATGTCTGTAATTTTTAACCAAAGATTACCTATGTAATAACAGTATTCACTGAGATCCCGAGCACCTGAATTTACAATGAAAACCTACCCTTGAAAAAAATCGTCACCCAGATTTGCCCTCAACCCTTAACACTTTGCAAGACTATGTACATTTACATTGTAGCACTTATTGTGGTTGTACTTTTATATTTATGTGTTTGTTTGATTAATATGTGCCTCTTTCCCACTCCCCTCAACTAGACTATAAATTCTTGAGAGCAAGAAGTCTGTCTTTGCTTACTCTTTTTTATTGTATTCACAGTACACAGTTGCCTGGCACATTAGAAGAATTAAATTTGGTAGTGGTAGCTATTTTTAAAAAAAATTAACTCTGAATACTTAGTAATTTATAAGTGAGTAAAAGCTGTAAATTGCTGACTGTATTTGCTGGGTGCTTAATACTTCAGAAGCTGACTGTCCTCTAGCTTCTGTCCTGGATCTTTATCTACAAGATATTGTCTGTAGCAGTGAGTGAATATCAAGGCTGCCATCATTTCAACAGCATTCCAGAATAGTGGTTGGTGCCAAGCAAGGATTGGGACACTGCCCCTGAAGCTCCTACAAGAAAAACAGGATGGGAAGAGGGCAGTGCGTTGACTTTAAACTTAACAATAAAAGATTTTGGGACTCTGATTTTCAGATGGCCCCTTTTCTCCTTTCAGCCAGATTTTATAGGCATGTTGAAGTAAATTAAACCCCAAATCCCTCTGATTTAGCCAAAGGAATAATTCAACCTTTCACAGCCCAGCATCCTGTTGTCACTTCATCAGAATTCTAAATCAAGATGTCAATTTCATTTCTGGAAGGAGACAACCAAAAGGGTTGCCTTTGGAAAATGAAGAAGTGGTGCTTTCACTTTTTATTTTGCATATTTTTTGTTTGAACATTCTGACCATGAAAGTGGATTTTATATAAAATACAAAGATTTTATACCCATATAAAATATGTACACAGGGAATTTTTATGTCAGTGAGACTTATCTGGTGCTGAGAATTGTAGATTAGATTTTTTTTTCCCCTTCTGTATACTTTTATGTATTAAAAAAACTAATTTTTTAAAAAAGTTGTCACTTAGGGCATTCCTGTCTTCACGGTCATCAGTTTTCCATTATTACAAATAGGTCTTGGTGCTTTTCCCTCAAGACTTCCTAAATTCCTCTATTTCCATCAAGGTGGGGCAATATACATTGAAGAATACCAGTCTTCTCTTCCTCTTCCCTAGCTGTAGTTCCTATCTCTGTGGAGCAGGTTATACATTTCCATTCATGCTATATGGGCACTTAGACATTAAATTATATAAATCAAGATACCTGTCTTCACAAAGCTTACTTTAATGGAGGTATACAAAAGATACCACAAAGTCTTTGTTGCATTCAAAGGGACACAAGATAACATATATAGATGTATTGATTAAAAGCTTTACAGGCTTTTGTTCCTTCCACTTATGAAGGATCAAGCAAGAAAAGTTTTGTAGTAAACAAAGGAAATGAGCATGTTTAAGAGAAGCAAATGAGCAGAGTAAAAACAGAGACAGAGGGACTTGCCTGGCCGTTCAGTGGTTAGGACTCTGCTTGCACTGCCGGGGGCATGGGTCCAATCTCTGATTGGAGAACTAAGATCCTGAGTGCTGCACAGCATGGGCCGGCCCTGCTCCCAACCCGTCAAAAAAGAGAGACAGTTACATTATGGTAGAGGAAGATAGCAAAAAAATTAAATCGACCATATTGAAATACTGTTTTCTTTCATCTCTCTGATACTTTGCCCCTGCTAAAGTTCTATCCAGCCCTCCATAGCCTGCCTACATAAGGATGATTATGTTGGCATTTACCAACTCTAACCTACTTATCTTCCTTTTTTTTCAGGAGCAATTGCAGAAGTCTAAAGATTTGTAGAAGGAAGGACTGCAGAAGACATTTTTGTTCAAGGGAGGCAGGGACAGAAGTCACAGGAACAGTGAGTGCCCCTGGGGCCAGTGGGCAGCATCACTTCTAGGGTCTGACTTCTAGAAGGTGCGTATGATTGCTGGAGCAGGAATGGGTTGTGGAGAAAGTCTTGTTATTTTTGCTGCCAGGAAATGGTGAGTTGGGTGAGCAAAATGTTATTTGTCTGTATCTTTGTACCAGTAGAGGAGAAGCAAGATGAGAATAGGCACAGAAAGCATATATTTTAAACTTACCACTCCTCATCTCAAATTATCTCCTAACTTCTATCTCTCATTTTGAGATTTCTTTTTATTTATTTATGGCTGCGCTGGGTGTTCATTGCTGCATGCACGCTTTGTCTAGTTGTGTCAAGCCGAAGCTACTCTTTAGTTGTTTGTGGGCTTTTTATCGTGGTGTCTGCTCTTGTGGAGCACAGACTAGCGTGAGCGGGCTTCAGTAGTTGTGGCGCACAAGCTTAGATGCCCCATGACATGTGGAATCTTCCCAGACTAGGGATCAAACCCATGTCTCCTACATTGGCAGACAGATTTCTTTTCCACTGAGCCAGCAGGGAAGCCCTCATTTATGTCTCATTTTATGCCCTGATACTTATGTTACAGTACAGATACATATGTCTCATTTTATGCCCTGATACTTATAAGAAGGATACAGACCTTCTTATCCGTTCTAGGCCCTGGGGCCAATGTTCCTAGCTAATAGAACATCTCCCATCTCAGTTTTAGCCTTCCATACAAAAAAAATTGGGTATGTCCTTGGAGGAATGGAAAGTGTTAGTCACTCAATCATGTCTGACTCTTTGAGACCCATGAACTGTAGCCCACCAGGCTCCTCTGTCGTTGGAATTTTCCAGGCAAGAATACTGGAGTGGGTTGCCATTTCCTTCTCCAGGGGACCTTCCTGACCCAGGAATTGAACTCAGGATTCCCACATTGCAGGCTGTCTGAGCCACCAAGGAAGCCCGTCCTTGGAGGAGTGGGATATAAATAGACAAAGGAGTCTTAAGAAAGGGGGGACGATCACAGAGGATATGTGTGAAAAATCCTGGGATTTTGGACTTCAAGACAACTATTAGCAGTTTCCATTCAGTCTTCTACACACAGTGAAACTTTTGGTATACAGAAAGAAGAAAGCATTTCAAAATAGCAAGGTAACACCTTATTCTCTGTGCATCTAAAATGCCTGTAGGTACTTCTTTTACTCCCTTCTGTGCTTTGAAACTGGACTCAGGAAGACAGGATGAGAACTTGACTTTTAGGTCCTTCAAACTCTAAGATTTATATAAATCTGAGCTGCTCCAACTCCAGATTTACCTTTAAAACTGTTAGCCTAGTTTTGTTTATGATTTGTAAACCTGGTACTTTTAGAGCCCTTGAGGTCTACTGCCCAAATAAATCTGTAGTTTGGATAACTTTGAGAACTACTCATAACACTATAAATATAAAGAACTTCATAATGTACAACCAAAGCCATCAACAGAAGAAGTAAGGAGTGAAAAAAAATCTCACAGGGCCTCTTTTTGCTGAACTTATATTCATTAAGGACTACTCATTCCTCAGGCATGACCCTGTGGATGAAGCAGTAGAAAGCAGCCTGGTGCCAGGGCTTCCAACACTTTGTCACCACTACTTTCTATCCCTTGCTCCAGCTCAAAATCTGTTTTTCATCAGCTACCACATTCCTCTGCTCAGGGACAATCAGTGGTATGAGTCACAGCTTTCATTCCAAAATGTGACTCACCTACCTACCAGCCTCTGGTTTGCTGCTTAGATCTCCCTCTATCAGTGATGTCTGGGGGTACACCTTTGAGATATGCTGATCTGGGGCATGAGCAAGGAAAAGCAAACATTTTTTAGAATAATATTTTTCCATTTGGAAAAAAAATTTTCCCTTTTAAAATTTGATATGCTAGAGTTCACATGTTATTAATGAGTAATAATTATTAATTATTGGTTAATAACCTTTTTAATTGAAATATTCCTATAACATTAAATTTCACATAACATGATTCATCATTTTAAAGTGTATGGTCCAGTGGTTTTTAGTATCTTGAAGGTTGTGCAGTAACCCCCATTGTCTAATTCCAGAATATTTCCATCACTCTCTTAAAAACACATCCCAATTAGCAGACATTCCCAATTATCCCCTGCCCCAAAGCCACCAGCAATCATCAATCTGCTTTGTGTCTTTCTGAATTTACCTATTCTGGACAATTCATTATAAATAGTCATATAATATGTGATCTTTTGTGTTTGGTTTCTTTCACTTAACATTTTTAAGGTTCATCCATGTTGTGCTGTGTATCAGTAATTCATTAGTATTTTGTAAGTGTAAGTGTTAGCTGCTCAGTCATGTCTGACTCTTTGCAACCCCATGGACTGCAGCTCGCCAGTCTCCTCTGTCCATGGCATTCTCCAGGCAAGAATACTGGAGTGGGTTGCTATTGAATAATATCCCCCTGTATAGATATGCCACATTTTGTTTGTCCATTAGTTGGTAGACGTTTGTATTACTTCCACTTTTTTGGCTATTATGCTGCTGTGAACATTTGTGTACAGGTATTTGTGTGGATGTGTTTTTCAGTTCTCTTGGATATGTACTGGCAACTGTTTTTTAAAAATACAATTTTTATTAAAGTATAAAGTGCATACAAAAAAGCACACACACCACAAATATTAAGCTCAGTACTTTTCACAAGATGAACACTTTGTTTAATGCTTTGGGTGACCAACACCCAAATCAAAAAATGGAATGTGACCAGCACTCCTGAAGCCTCTCTCATATACTCTTGGCTGTCACTACTTTCCTGAATGTAACTGCTATCTTAAGTGGGTTTTGTTTTTGTTTTATGGAGGTGAAATTCACATAACATAAAGTTAGCCACTTTAAAGTGGACAAGTCAGTGTCATTTAGTACATTCCCAGTGTTGTACGTCCAAAACCTCTGTCCAGTTCTAGAACATTTCCACTACCACAGAATAAAACCATTATACAGTTAGTTCCCATTCCTGCCTCCCCTTTCTTTTTGTCTTTCTGGATTTACATATTCTGGATATTTCATATACATGGAGTCACACAATCAGTGATTTTTCTGTTTTCTTTCACTTGTAATAGTGTTTCTGAGCTTTATCGATATACCATGTATCAATGTTCCATTACTTTTTTACGGCTGAACAATATTCCATTGTCCGTGTATACCACAATTTATTGATACATTCATCCGTTGATAGACATTTAGGTTGTTTCCACCTTTTGGTTATTGTGCATGTTACTGTTACGAACATTTATGCATAAGTACTTGTTTTGAGTACCTGTTTTCAGTTATTTTCAGTATGTACCCAGAAGTGGAATTGCTGGGTCATATGTTATTATATATTTAACATTTATAGGAACCACCAAACTGTTTTCCCAGCACCTGAATCATTTTACATCCCTTCCAACAATCCAGTTTCTCCATATTCATGTGTGCAAGCATGCTTAATCACTTAGGTGTGTCCAACTCTTTGTGACCCATGGTCTGTAGCCCCCAAGTCTCCTCCGTCCATGGGATTATCCCAGCACAAGAATACTGGAGTGGGTTGCCATTTCCTCCTACAGGGATCTTCCTGACCTAGGAATCAAACCGGTGTCTCTTTTGGCTCCTGCACTGACAAGCAGATTCTTTACCACTGTGCCACCTGGGAAGTCCCTCCACATTCATAGCACTGGTTAAATTCCTTTTTCATGTACTATAACCACCCCAATATTTTATTGTGGTTTTGCTCTGTATTTCTTGATGACTAATGATATTGATCATCTCTTCGTGCTTTTTGGCCATTTATATATCTTTTTTGGAAAAATGTCTAATAAAGTTCTTTTCCATTTTTAAATAGTATTATTTGCTTTTTATTGTAGAATTCTAAGAATTTTTAATATATTCTGGATACTAGACCTTTATCAGATACATGATTTCAATATATTTTCTCCCATTCTGTAAGTTGTCTTTTCACATGGTTTTGTTGGTTCTTTTCTTCCTAGTCCCTCAAAGTGTAAGAGTGAGGTTGTTGATTTGAAATCTTCTTTTTAAAAATGTTTACTGGACTCGGGTGGCAGTTCAAGACTTTAGCTTCCAGTGCAGGGGGTGTGGGTTTGATCCCTCCTTAGGGAGCTAAGATCCCACATGCCTGTGGCTGAAATCCCAAAACAAATCGGAAGCAATATTGTAACAAATTCAATAAAGACTTTAAAAAAATATATTCACAGCTATAGTTTCCCTTTGAGCACTGTTTTCATTGTACTTCATACATTTTGATACGTTGTGTTTTTATTTTCACTCATCTCAAAGTATTTTATAATTTCTCTTGTGAGTCCTTTGAACTATTGGTTCTTTAAGCGTGTGCTGTTTAATTTCCACATTTTGTGAGTTTTCCTCCTGTTACTGATTTTTAGCTTTATTCCATTGTGGTTGGAGAAGATACTTTGTATAATTTTAATCTTTTTAAATGTACTGAGACTTGTTTTGTGACCTAACATATAATCTATCCTGGAAAATGTTTTATGTGAGCTTGAGAAGATTGTGTATTCTGCTGTTTTTGGATATTTTGTGTATATCTGTAAGATCTAGTTAATTTAGTATTGTTCAAGTCCTCTATTTCCTTAGTGAACTTCTGTCTAGATGTTCTGTTCATTGTTGGAGTATTGGAATCTCCCAATCTCCCACTATTGTTGTAGAACTGTTTCTCCCTTCAATTGTGTCAATATTTGATTCATATATTTTGGGTTTCTGTTTGACATGTATGCATTTATAGTTTCTATATCATCTTAATGAGCTGACTCTGTCAATGTATAATGACTTTCTTTGCCCTTTAACAATTTATTTTTTAATTTAAAGTCTACTTTTTATTTAAAGTTTAATTTTAACATGGCTTCCTCAGCTCTCTTTTGGTTACTGTTTGCATGGAATGTCTTCTTCCATCCTTTGAACTTATATGTGTGTTAGGATCTAAAGTGAGTCTTGTAGACAGCATATAGTTGGATTTTTTTTTTTTTCATCCATCTGCCAGTTCCTGTCTTTTAGTTGACGGGTTTAATTTCTTTATATTTAAGGTGATTATTGGTAAGAAAGTACTTATGATATCTTGCTATTTATTTTCTTCTATCTTATGTCTTATCTCGTATCTTTTTTTGTTCCTCAGTTCTTTCAATATTGAATTTTGTTTAATTTATTCTCAGTGTATTGTTTTGATCCTCTCTTTATTTCCTTTTCTATATATATTTTAGATTTCCTCAGTGGTTACCATGGGGATTATAATTAACATCTTAAATTTTATAACAGTCTCATTTGAATTGATACCAACTTAGCTTCAATACTGTACAAAAAATTCTTATTCTGCTCCTATATAGCTCCATCTATCTCCTCATGTTTTGTCACAAATTACATCTTTATATATTATGTGTTGATTAACTAGTTTCATAATTATTGTTTTGTGTGTTTGTCTTTTTTTATTTTTTTATTTCTTTTTTGCAACTTTTTTTTTTTTTTCCATCTCAGGTGTACATGAGTTCCCAATCTTGAAACCCCCCCCTCACCTCCCACCCCATATCAACTCTCTGGATCATCCCCATGCACCAGTCCCNTTTTTAATTTTTTAAATCTGTTTGTTTTTGTCTATGCTAGATGTGTATAAGAGACAGCAGGTGTACATGAGTTCCCAATCTTGAAACCCCCCCCTCACCTCCCACCCCATATCAACTCTCTGGATCATCCCCATGCACCAGTCCCACAATTATTGTTTTGTGTGTTTGTCTTTTTTTAATTAATTAATTTTAATTTGAGGCTAATTACTTTACAATATTGTAGTGGTTTTTGCCATACATTGACATGAATCAGCCTGTGTGTTTGTCTTTTAAATCATATAGGAAACAAGGAGAGTGGTCACAAACCAAATAATACTGACTTTTATATTTACTGTGTTACCTTTCCCAGATTTCTTTCTCTCTTTGTATGGTTTTGAGTTATTGAGTTACTGTCTGTTGTCCTTTCATTTCAACCTAAAGACTTTCCTTTAGCATTTCTTGTAGTCTAGCATTGTCTAGTAGTGATAAATTCCCTCAGCTTTCACTCTCTAGGAAGGTTTAAGGTTTTAATTTTCTCTTTGTTGTGAAGGATAGTTTTGTTGGATACGGATTCCTGGTTGAGAGTTTCTTCTTTTAGCATTTTATGCCACCCCATCTTCTGACATCCTTGACTTTTGATGAGAAATCAGCTGTTAATCTTATTGAATATCCCTTGTACATGATGAGTCACTTCTCTTGTGCTGCTTTCAATATTCTCTGTCTTTTTTTTTTTAATTTTTTAATTTTTTATTTTTTTCCGTCTCAGGTGTACATAAGTTCCCAGTCTTGAACCCCCACCCCCTTTGTCTTTTGTCACTTTGATTGTAAAGTGACTTGGTCTGGATCTCTTTGAGTTTGGTCTGTTTGGAGTTTGTTCTACTTCTTGGATATGTAGATTCATGTCTTTTGATGAATTTGGAGAGTTTTCAACTGTTATTTTTTGCTGCTTTTCACTCTCTTCTCTTTCTGTAACTCCCATAATGCGTATGTTGGTCTATTTGTTGGTGTCCTATGTGTCCTTTAGGCTCTGTTTATTTTTCCTAACCATCTTTTCATTCTGATACTCACATAATTTCAGTAGTTCTCTCTTCCAGTTTACTCATTTCTCTCCTGCCAACTTGAATCTAAAGCTGTTGAACCCCCATAGTGAGTTTTTCATTTCGGCCACTGTACTTCTCAGTTCTAGAATTTTATTTGGTTCTTTTTATATCTTTATATTGATATTTGTTCATTCTCCTGTTTTTTTTTTTTTTCCCCCATTATTTTCTTTAGCTCTTTGAGCATATCCAAGATGGTTGATTGAAAATATTTGCCTAGTAAGTCCAGTGTCTGGGCTTCCTTGGTGATGGTTTCTATAATTTCTTTTTTTCCTATGAATGAACCATATTCTCTTTATTCTTTTTATACCTTGTGATTTTTTGGTTTAAAACTGGACATTTTGACTATTATAACTTGTCAGCCTGGGAATCAAATCCCCTTCCCAGGGTTTGCTGTTGATTATTGAAGTCTGTAACCATCATTTGTTTATTGAATTTTCCAAACTGTTTTTGTTAAGACTGTATGTTTGTGTGTGGTCCTTAAATCTCTCTTCCATTATCACAGCAGTCAGTGACCTGATGGAGATTTCTTTAAATGTCTGGAGTGGAAAATCGAATAAAAACAGACTAAAACCCCACCTCTCCTGGTCTTTGCAGACACTGACCTGGGCAGGGGGTGGGGGGGGGGCAATACTTCAGTGCTGAGCCAGTTTTCCTAGAACTCTGCCTTAACCTTCACCTTCTGGCTGCATGAAGCCCAAAGTTTAGCTGAACATGCAAGCCTAAGGTACTCTCAGGTCTTCTTTGAACCTTTATCTGTCCCTGGGCATGTATTTTTCATCCTGAATTTCCCCATACACCTGGTAGCCATCTAGAGTTCTTATTTCCCTGTGTCTTCCTCCTCAGTCTTCTCTTTTCCAGACTTTTAGATTTGTCTCCTGGTTGTTCCATTCATTGTTTCTTTATATAGGCAGCTACTGGTAGTATATGTCTTTAAATGGTTTCAGTGAATGTTTTGAAAGCTGCTCCAACTTGAGGGAAGCAAAACAGGGTCAGCCTTAGCACAGATCCTTCAGGGAACCACCAAACAAGGCAAAATCCAAGCTACAGTCTTTTGAGAACAAGGTGCATATTGCCATATTGCTTTCTCCTGGCACTAGCAAGCTATACCAAGAATATGGACTGCCATCCCAGTGGCCACCTCCAAGCTGTGGAATAAGAGATGTCAGATAGGTAAGCAAAAATGCTGCATTGCTTTTTTACTGAAATTTTGCAGCTACTTTTTCCATTAAGCACACCACTGGTTGGACTCAATTGTAAAATTTTTATTAGATTCCAAAGTTCTCAAGAAGTTGATTCTGTCAGTTTTTGCCAGCTTGATGATAAATTCAGTGGAGGAGCTGATTCCTGGAGCTCTCTGCTCTGCCATTTCTGTGATGTTACAGTATATTACTTTTTGAGGAATTGTCGATCTCTTTCCCACAGCAGCTGTACCACTTTACATTCCTACCAGAAATGTGAGGTTTAATTTTTTCCACATCTTTCTAACACTTTTTAAAAATATGTATTTATTTTTTAATTTTTTAAATCTGTTTGTTTTTGTCTATGCTGGGCCTTCATTGCTGTGCATGGGCTTTCTCTAGTTGTGACAAATGGGAGCTACTCTCTAGTCATGATGTGTGGGCTTCTCATTGCGGTAGCTTCCCTTTTTACAGAGCATTGGCTCTAAGGCGCACAGGCTTCTTAGTTGTGGCACATGGGCTGTTACCTCATGGCACATGGAATCTTCCCAGACCAGGGACCAAACCCTTGTTCCTTGCATTGGCAGGAGAATTCTTAACCACTGGACCTCTGGCACTTGTTACTTTCTGTTTTTCTTTTTTAATTATAGCCATCCTAGTGGGTATGAAGTGTTATCCTTATTGTTTTGATTTGCATTTCTTTAATGACTAATGATGTCAAGCATCTCTTTATGTGCTTATCAGTCATTTGTGTATCTTCTTTGGAGAACTGTCCAAATCCTTAATTAGGACTGCTTTGGTTGTAACAGAAACTGAACTCACACTGCTTAAGAAAAAAAAAAAAAAATGAATAGGTGGTAATTTGTGGTTTGGTAACTGGGAAGCCAAGTCAGAGTTAGATCCAGGATGTCAGAGGTGTCATTGAGCCTCTTTGTTCCCCATTTCCTCACCTCTGCTTAACTTCTCATTTTCTCTTCACTAAGGGGCAAGTTAAGCCCTGCAGTCTCAAGTTACAATTGTTTTTACAGGCTTCTATGTAGGAAATGAGAGTGTATCTTTCCTTATAGCTCCAAAAAATCTCAGAGAGTATGTTGATTCATGTGACTTGGGCTACATTTCTATCTTTGAACAATTACTGTGGCCAAGTGGATGAAGTATCCAGACCAAGCCCCAGTCATTAGCTCACCCTGGGAAGGCAGGGTCTACCTTACTGAGGAATCTAGACTAAGCTGAATTAATGTGCACTAAGGAAAATGAGATTCTCCAAAAGAAATGCTTCTAAGCAGAAAATAAAATGTTCATTTAGTACCTTCTTTGTTTAGCCTTCTTCTTTGTGGCTTTTTATCAAAAGATGGGTGCTCAGGTTTTTATCTCCACTAAGATACTAGTAATTGCTGCCCTTTTTTTGGTGGTGAGGTGTGGGGTATAAGAGATTAGAAATAAAGACCTTATAGCTCTACATGTTCCAAAAGCTCAGGAGAAGAGGAGAAAGAACCCAATCATTTTGGAGTTGGGAAGAGGGTAGAACTTGGCTTCTGATTCTGTGAACTTGAACTTCATAGAGGAACTGAAAGACTTCTCTATAAAAAGGTAAGCATTTGCTTTTGTCAAAATTCATAAGATTAAACTGTTTTAGTCTCATTACACAGTCTCATGACCTGAAAAGACTATTCTTGTATATTATAAAAAAAAAAAAAAATTACCCCCAGACCTTAGCGAGAAGATGAGGAAGTTGCAGATAGTTTCCACCAAGGAGCACTGTCACCATCTATCAGATTTGTAAGTAAGCTGACCACCAAGTTTTACTCCTCTTCTCTGTTTCCAGTATATGGATACATTTTTCATGCTGCTGATTATTTGGAGGTCATTTTTAAATATACACTTTAAGATGAAATGCATGTTCCCAAGTAATACTTGAGAAGCCAAATCCATCTTTGCATGGAAAACCATCATTTAAAGCTGTTATTGATTCCCTCACAAGCGTATGTTTTGGGCTTCCCTGGTGGCCCAGCAGTAAAGAATCCACCTGTAATGCAGGAGATGCAGGAGACATGAGTTCAATTCTTTGGGAAGACCCCCTGGAGGAGGGTATGGCAACCCACTCCAGTCAAATCTTTGGGAAGACCCCCTGGAGGAGGGTATGGCAACCCACTCCAGTATTCTTGCCTGGGAATTCCCTTGGGCAGAGGAGCCTGGTGGGTTTCAGTCCACAAGCATATGTTTGAAGGCAGCCATGATAAAGGGTCAGGAAGTCCTTTCTGACAGTCTTGATTCTGAATTAGTCCAACTGATGCCACTGAATCACAAAATGTAGTTCTCTCAGTTGCCCTAAGCAGCTAACCACAAGTAGCTAATACAGAGTGCTCTCAACAGGTTCATCTGATGGCAAGTTGTTGCTGGGAAACAAAGGAAAAATTGGACAGACTCTTGAAAGCTTCATAAATAATGTTGATTATGCAGCAGCAATTATCTACAAGTGGGAGGATTAGTGTATTATAAGAAAGTATTTCAGTTTTGTGTGTATGTTTCTATTTTTGTGTGTTTTTTGTTTGTTTTCACTTTTTGTTTATAAACTATAAAAAGTACAGCTTTCTAGTTGGAGGGGATATTCAAAACATGGAATGAGAAAGCACAAGGGTTATGGGTAATAAAGGTTGAAAAACAATGATAAAGAGATAAGACTGATTTTTCAATAATATACAGAACTGAGTGAAATCTTTTAAAGGAGTCCTTGTAGATACAAATTTTGATAATGCCTTAAAAGTGACAAGCATATGACCATGTACTTGAACAAGTCTACAATAGTATAAAGTGATTTATAGTTGTAATTAAAACTCATTACAGCACTAACCTGACACATGATAACAAACATATCAGTAAGGTGCTTTGTAGTTTATATAACACTTTCCTGCAGTCTCTCCTTTGCCATATATTTAATGATGGCATAATTGTGCTACCTGCTAATTTGACTTAATTAGTAAGTTCTTGTGAATGACTGTAATCAGAGAAACTGATTTATGCCCAAACAAATTTTCAGTTCTCTTTTTACTTTATTAGTTACCTAATGTTTATAATCAGGATCAGTTTAAATCGTATTCCATTTTGCATCATACATGCTGATCCTTATGTATATTAAGAAACAACTACTGATTCTTATTCCTTGACAGCTGAACTCCTCTTGCTCCAGGGTGTTTGTTACAACAAAACTTTCAACCCCTACCAGTCCACTGATAACTGCACATATCTCCCACTGATCCTTATCTACTCACACTGGAGGGATACTTGTGTGCAACATTTAACATTCATTTACCAAAAAATATTTATTAAGCACCATGTGCCAGAAATTGAGCAAGACACTGGAAGCATATATAGTCCTGGGTCCTGCCTTCCCAGGGTCACAGACTAATGGGGTAGACAGAGCCTAGATTGTGGCAGGAGAGGTGGGCAGGAAATTGGCAGACTTCTTTTTCCTCATTTGATTCAGCACTCAGGAAGGGAAAACATAGCTATCATAGGTTGCACTCCCTCTACACTCAGCACAGGATGCTGAGGGAGGGAGTGCCTGGGGCCAATAGCCTGGTACTAAATAGGTGAGACGGAGAGCTGAGGTTAGGCAGGAATTAGTGAGGTGAAGATATTGGAGAAGCAAGTTCCCAGAAAAGAGGTAGCATCTGCAAAGGCCCTAATGCAGGAAAGAACTTGGAAGATTTTAAGAAGCTCATTTAGTATAATTACAGAAATTGAGGCAACAAGAGAAATGGCTTAGAAGACTGGAAAGGTGGAGAATCCTAGAACCAAGTTAAAAATTTTATCTTGAGGGACTTCCCAGGTGGGCCAGTGGTTGAGAATTTGCCTGTCAGTGCACGGTACACAAGTTTGATCCCTGGTTTAGGAAGATCCCACATACTGCAGGGCACCTGAGCCCATGCACCACAACTACTGAAGCCAGCATGCCTATAGCCTGTGCTGTGCAACAAGAGAAGCCACCACAATGAGAAGCCTGTGCACCACAGTGAAAATTATCCCCAATGCCACAACTACAGAAGCCCTGCACTTAGCAACAAAGACCCAATACTGCCAAAAATACATTAATTAAAACAATACTTTATCTTGGTGCTAAGAAACCATGGAAAAGTTTTAATGACATTTCCCTGCCTCTTGTATCTCAACCCATTAGTTACCAGGATAGGCCCTCTTATCTTCAGGTACAGAGATGCTGTGCAGGCAAGTGTAGTATCCTTTCAGACTGAAACACATGGATAGCTTAGCAGAAACCATACTTAGGAGCATCAGGTAGGAAAATATGAACTCAAGAGTCAGATACTTGAAGGTCTATAATGTATAATGTTGAACACATTTCTTAACCTCTCCAAGCCACTTTCCTTTTCTGTACAGTTGGTAATGTAACATTGAAATCCATTACCACACTGTTGTTAGATTAGAAATAACAAGTACAGTGCCTGTGATTGGCATTCCATAGGTGTTAGCTGCCACTATTTTAGCAATGCTCCCTTGCTAGCACAAATTTCAAACCCTCTTGGGGAATGGAATCACAAAATAATATATCATCAAATTTTGAAGAAACCTTAAAGATATCTGCATATGATGCTTGGATTCTTTCTGCAACACTGATGAACAGTTGGTTGGTTCTCCAGCATTACTTGTAACATCCAAAGACAGGAAGCTCACTACTGTCTGAAGCAGCCACTCCATGTTTGGCTGTATTGGCAGGTTCTTTTCTTGGACTGAATCCACATCTACTCCTCTATGACTTCTGTTCAGGGGCCTCAGTAGTAGTAACACCTCTCCCCTGTGACAGTCCTCCAGGTGCTGGAGGTCATTATCTCCATTTACCACTCACCTAGAGTTGAAAAGCTTGTTTTCTCACCTAACAACAACAATAAAAGGGTCAATTAATCGAGAAAACAACAATTATAAAACATATATATACCTAACGATACAACATAAAGTGTTAATGGGAGATTTTAATAGTAGCTTATTCCGTGGAAAGAAAGTTATGACCAACCTAGATAGCATATTCAAAAGCAGAGACATTACTTTGCCAACAAAGGTCCGTCCAGTCAAGGCTATGGTTTTTCCAGTGGTCACGCATGGATGTGAGAGTTGGACTGTGAAGAAAGCTGAGCGCTGAAGAATTGATGTTTTTGAACTGTGGTGTTGGAGAAGACTCTTGAGAGTCCCTTGGACTGCAAGGAGATCCAACCAGTCCATTCTGAAGGAGATCAGCCCTGGGATTTCTTTGGAAGGAATGATGCTAAAGCTGAAACTAGTACTTTGGCCACCTCATGTGAAGAACTGACTCATTGGAAAAGACCCTGATGCTGGGAGGGATTAGGGGCAGGAGGAGAAGGGGATGACAGACGATGAGATGGCTGGATGGCATCACTGACTCGATGGACATGAGTTTGAGTAAACTCCAGGAGCTGGGGATGGACAGGGAGGCCTGGTGTGCTGTGATTCATGGGGTCACAAAGAGTCGGACACAACTGAGGGACTGAACAGACTGACTGACTGACTGACTAGTTGTTCAGTTGCTTAGTCATGTCCGACTCTGTGATCCCATGGACTGCAGCATGCCAGGCTTCCCTGCCCTTTACTATTTCCCGGAGTTTGCTCAAACTGATGTTCCATTGAGTCGGTGATGCCATCCAACCATCTCATCCTCTGTCATCCCCTTCTCTTGCCTTCAATCTTTCCCAGCATCAAAGTCTTTTCCAGTCAGTCGGCTCTTCCCATCAGGTGGCCAAAGTGTTGGAGTTTCAGCTTCAGCATCAGTCCTTCCAATGAATATGCAAGATTGATTTCCTTTAGGATTGACTGGTTTGAGTGCCTTGCAGTCCAAGGGACTCTCAAGAGTTTTATCCAGTGCCACAGTTCAAAAGCATCAGTTCTTCAGCACTCAGCTTTCTTTGTGGTTCAACTCTCACATCTATACATGACTACTGGAAAAGCCATAGCTTTGACTATATGGACCTTTGTTGGCAAAGTAATGTCTCTGCTTTTTAATATGCTGTCTAGGTTGGTCATAGCTTTTCTTCCAAGGAGCAAGTGTCTTTTAATTTCATGGTGGCAGTCACTGTCCACAGTGATTTCGAGCCTAAGAAAGTTGGTCACTGTTTCCATTGTTTCCTCATCTATGCCATGAAGTGATGGGACCAGATGCCATGATCCTTGTTTTTTAAATGTTGAGTTTTAAGCCAGCCTTTTCACTCTCCTAGTAGTAGTGTACTAGTAATAATAACTATCATTTGCTGAACACCCCCACTAAACTTGGTACTATAGATACACTTATAAGTAAGTCTCAACCTGTCAACTGAAGAAAGTTAGAAAAGTAAACAAGTGTAAAACAACATTACAGATACTATGACAGGAATGTGCAGGAAAAAGCAGAGGGCAATTAGGGGACTAATCATCTTGATAAAAGAGGGGCCTGCCCTTAGATGATACAAACTATACCCTCTCAGTTGAGTAGGTAATACTTACACTCAACTGGACTTATTTGTAGTATTTGTTAAAATATTTTAGAGGCTTTAGTCACACAAAGTATTCAAAACAACCACTGTCAGTAACTGCAAATGCATTCTTACAAGAGATGTTAATTTTCCCTGTTAATATTCTTTACAAAGACTCTTGGGTTAGAGTCAGAATAATGGAAGCCAGGCAAGGGAGAAGAGAGGAATACTGTGATTTGCTGTACCTGTACACCAAAGACTAGACTTGGCTAGTCTTTCATAAGCACTGAAATAGAAAAGATGAGGCATATTATGTTTGTTGTGGCCATTCAATATAAGAAGGCCACAGAAGATGGGGAGCAGTAAAGGACCTTCCCACTGACTCCTTGCAAGTTGTATGAACGCAGCATGGTAGTCACAGTTCAATGCTTGTTTCTCTGTGTGGAACCCTATACTGAATGCCAGGGTAAAGATAACCCAACCAGGAGCCTGAGGCATGAGCACAAGGTGACCCAATGCAGGAAGAGATAGGGAACCTTAGAAAAGGATTATTTGATGTGCCCTGGAAATTCTGAGGACAGATCCTTGGACTGATGAAGTTAGCCTTCCTAAAGGAGGCAGCATCTCCAGGAATAAATGAAGTCCTCCCAAACTCCTAATGTGGGACTTTCTTCAGAGAGCCATAGAGTACCAGAGGCAGTGAAACTTGAACTGCCTTTTTGAAGAAGAAATACATGAAAGAGGCAGAAACATGACAGTAAAATATCAGTGGAGAGTAATTTTTCAAGTTTATTGAAGAATCCTTTCAAGAAACAATTACAAAACTAAGGATCTTGAAAATTCCCCCAAACAAGAAATGATGAGAAAGCACAGAAAAGTTCATTTCGCAAGGTGTAAGCCTTCCACCTTTAGAAGTCACTAAGGAGGGTAAAATAAGTGTTGTTAGAAGCAGAAAATACAGAGACAAGTGAGGAAACAAGAGTGTGGAATAGAGTTCAGACACCAGTCATATCTCCATTGCCCAGATGAGGGGACTGAAGTTCAGAGACGTTCTCCAACTCCTAAGACACAAATAGAACTCCTTTTCCCCCAACAGGGCAGTTGCAGCCCAGTGATGGATTTAGCACACATGCCCCCTTCAGCCTTTTCTGAACTGACTTGACAAAACAGAAGCATTTACTTCCCCAAACTCTAAATGATATTTCATTAGGGGTCTGTCTCCTCAGCTGGGGCCCTGGTACAAAGTAATCTCTCTTCTGCCCCTCATTTGCTGAACTTTTTTTTTTTAAAGTAGTTCCCTTCAGGCATTATTATTATTAAGATGTTATCCACATACCATAAATGTCTCCCTTTTAAAGGTGTCACCCTTTTAAAGGTACAAACCTATAATCTAGTATATTCACAAGATTTCACCACTGTCTGATGCCAGATCATTTTCATTTCCCTGTAAGGAGACCTGGTCCTCACTAGTAGATACTTCCAACTGTCCCTCCCCTAAACCCCTGGGAACAACTAATCTATTTTCTGTCTTTATAGATTTTCCTATTCTGGATGTTTCATATAAATGAAATCATACAATACATGGTGTTATGCATCCAGCTTCTTAACAGTGTTTTTACGGTTCACTCATGTTGTAGCTTGACTAAGTACTTCATTTCTTTTTATGGCCAAAGAATAGTCTATCACAGATAGTCTATCATAGAGTGTGTTTTGTTTATCCATTCATCAGTTGATGGACTTTGGGTTTTTCTACCTTTTGGCTATTGTGAACAGCAGTTAGTCAAGTTTTTGTGTAGACAAATGCTTTTTGTGTTTGTGTAATCAGTTGCTCCTAGGGCTGCGATTGCTGGGTCACATGGTAACTCTGAGTTTAACTTTTTAAAGAATTGGCTATTTTACATTTTATATTCCCATCAACATTGTATGAGGGTTCCAATTTTGCCACACGCTCACTAACACTTTTTTTTTTATGATAGCAATTTAGTAGGTATAAAATAATATCTCCTTGTGGTACTGATTTCATTTTTCCTAATGACAAACGATGTAGAGTGTCATTTCATGTGTTGTTAACCTTTGTATATGTTCTTTGGAAAAATGTCTATTCAAATTCTTTCCCCAGTTTTTAATTGGGTTGTCTTTTTATTGTTAGGTCATCAGTTCAGTTCAGTCTCTCAGTCGTGTCTGACTCTTTGCGACCCCATGAATTGCAGCATGCCAGGCCTCCCNTTGTTGGATTCTATTTCCTAGAATATTGTAAAGGATTTTTGCCATCCCTGTACATCAGTGGTATTGGTCTGTAGTTTCCTTTTTTGTGGCATCTTTGTCTGGTTTTGGTATTAGGGTGATGGTGGCCTTGTAGAATGAGTTTGACAGTTTACTTTCCTCTGAACTTTTCTGGAAGACTTTGAGTAGGATAGGTGTCAGCTCTTCTCTAAATTTTTGGTAGAATTCGCCTGTGAAGCCATCTGGTCCTGGGCTTTTTTTTATTGGAAGATTTATGACTACAGTTTTGATATCTGTGCTTGTGATGGGTCTGTTAAGATATTCTATTTCTTTCTGGTTCAGTTTTGGAAAGTTATATTTTTCTAAGAACTTGTCCGTTTCTTCCANGTGTCAGCTCTTCTCTAAATTTTTGGTAGAATTCGCCTGTGAAGCCATCTGGTCCTGGGCTTTTTTTTATTGGAAGATTTATGACTACAGTTTTGATATCTGTGCTTGTGATGGGTCTGTTAAGATATTCTATTTCTTTCTGGTTCAGTTTTGGAAAGTTATATTTTTCTAAGAACTTGTCCGTTTCTTCCAAGTTGTCCATTTTATTGGCATATAGTTGCTGATAGTAGTCTCTTATGATCCTTTTTATTTCTGTGTTGTCTGTAGTGGTTTCTCCATTTTCATTTCTAATTTTGTTGATTTGATTCTTCTCCCTTTTTTCCCTGATTAATCTGGCTAATGGTTTGTCTATTTTATTTATCTTCTCAAAGAAACAGCTTTTAACTTTGTTGATTTTGGCTGTGGTTTCCTTTGTTTCTTTTGCATTTGTTTCTAGCCTAATTTTTATGATTTCTCTCTTTCTACTCACTCTGGAGTTCTTCACTTCTTTTTCTAGTTGCTTTAGGTGTAGAGTTAGGTTGTTTATTTGATTTATCTCCTGTTTATTGAGGTAGGCTTGTTTTGCTATGAACCTTCCCCTTAGCACTGCTTTTACAGTGTCTCATATGTTTTGGGTTATTGTGTTTTGATTTTCATTCATTTGTATGTATATTTTGATTTCTCCTGTGATTTGTTGGTTATTCAGAAGTGTGTTGTTTAGCCTCCATATGTTTGTATTTTTAATAGTTTTTATTTCCCTGTGGTTGACATCTAATATTACTGCATTGAGATCAGAAAAGATACTTGAGATGATTTCAGTTTTTTGAATTTACCAAGGCTAGTTTTATGGCCTAGGATGTGATCTATCCTGGAGAAGGTTCCGTGTGCACTTGAGTAAAAGGTGAAATTCATTGTTTTAGGGTGAAATATCCTATAGATATCAATTAGGTCTAACTGATCCATTGTATCATTTAAAGTTTGTGTATCCTTGATAATTTTCTGTTTAGTTTATCTATCCATAGGTGTGAGTGGGGTATCAAAGCCTCCCAATATTACTGTTTTATTGTTAATTTCCCCTTTCATTCTTGTTAGCATTTGCCTTACATATTGTGGTGCTCCTTTGTTGGGTGCATATATTTATAATTATTATATCTCTTTCTTGGATTGATCCTTTGATCATTATGTAGTGTCTTTCTTTCTCTTTTCATGGCCTTTACTTCAAAGTCTATTTTATCTGATATTAGTATTGCTATTCTTGCTTTCTTTTGGTCTCCGTTTGCATGAAATATCTCATTCCAGCCCTTCACTTTCAGTCTGTATGTGTCCCTAGGTTTGGGTTGCATCTCTTGTAGACAGCATATATAGGGGTCTTATTTTTGTATCCATTCAACCAGTCTTTGTCTTTTGGTTCGGGCATTCAACCCATTTATGTTTAGGGTAATTATTGATAAGTATGATCCCGTTGCCATTTACTTTGTTGTTTTGGGTTCAAGTTTATACACCTTTTCTGTGTTTCCTGTCTAGAGAAGATCCTTTAGCATTTGTTGAAGAGCTGGCTGGGTGGTGGTGAATTCTTTGAAGTTCTTCTTGTCTGTAAAGCTTTTGAATTCTCCTTCATATTTGAATGAGATCCTTGCTGAGTACAGTAATCTGGGTTGTAGGTTTTTCTCTTTCATCACTCTAAGTATGTGCTGCCATTCCCTTCTCTCTTGAAGAGTTTCTATTGAAAGATCAGCTGTTATCCTAATGGGGATCCCCTTGTGTGTTATTTGTTGTTTTTCCCTTGCTGTTTTTAATATTTGTTCTTTGTGTGTGATCTTCATTAATTTGATTAATATGTCTCTTGGGGTGTTTCTCTTTGGGTTCATCCTGTTTGGGACTCTCTGGGTTTCTTGGAATTGGGTGGCTATTTCCTTCCTCACTTTATGGAAGTTTTCGACTATTATCTCCTCAAGTATTCTCTCATGGTCTTTCTTTTTGTCTTCTTATTCTGGAACTCTTATGATTCGAATGTTGGGGTGTTTAACATAGTCCAGAGGTCTCTGAAGTTGCCCTCATTTCTTTTAATTCTTTTTTCTTTTTTTCCTCTGTCTCATTTATTTCCACCATTCTATCTCCCGCCTCACTTATCCTATCTTCTGCTTCATTCTACTGTTGGTTCCCTCCAGAGTGCTTTTGATATCATTTATTTCATTATTCACTATTGATTGATTCTTTTTGTTTCTTCTATGTCCTTGTTAAACTTTTCTTGCATCTTCTCTATCCTTGTCTCCAGACTATTTACCTGTAACTCCATTTCATTTTCAAAATTTTGGATCATTTTTATTATCATTATTCTGAATTCTTTTTCAGTTAGACTCCCTATCTCCTCCTCTTTGGCTTGGTTTGGTGAGCTTTTATCATGTTCCTTTACCTGCTGAATATTTCTCTGAATTTTCATCTTCTTTAGGTTGCTGTGTTTGGGGTGGTCTTTCTGTATGCTGGAAGTTTGTAGTTCCTCTTTATTGTGGAGGTTCCTCCCTGTGTGGGGGGTTGGATGTGTGACTCATCAAGGTTTCCTGGTTAGGGAAGCTTGTGTCAGTGTTCTGGTGGGTGCAGCTGTATCTCTTCTTTCTGGAGTGCAGAGAAGTGTCCAGTAGTGAGTTTTGAGGTGTCTAAGGGTTTGGTGTGACTTTTGGCCACCTGTATTTTTGTCCTCAGGGTCATGTTCCTGTGTTGTTGGAGAATTAGCTTGATATGTCTTGCTCTGAAACTTGTTGGCTCTTGGGTGGAGCTTGTTTTCAGTGTAGATATGGAGGATTTCGGATGAGCTCTTGTCGATTAATGTTCACTGGAATCAGGAGTTTTCTGGTGTTCTCAGGTTTTGGATTTGAGCTTCCTGCCTCTGGCTTTCAGTCTTATTATTACAGTAGCCTCAAGATTTCTCCATCCATACAGTACCAATGATAAAACATCTAGGTTAATGGTGAAAAGATTCTCCACAGTGGGGGAAACCCAGAGAATTTCAGAGAGTTAGATGGAGAAGAGAAGAGGGAGGAGGGAGATAGAGGTGACCAGGAGGAGAAGAGGGGGAGTCAAAAGGGGAGAGACCAGTCTAGCCAGTAATGAATTCCCTATTTGCTCTCTGCATTCTGGAACACTCAAGAGAGGTTCACAGAGTTCCATGAAGAAGAGGGAGGAAGGAGATAGTGGTGACCAGAAAGAGCGGAGGGGGAGACAAAAGGAGAGAAACCAATCTAGCCAGTGATCAGTTCCCTAAGTGTTCTCCACAGCCTGGAACACCTAAAGAGGTTCACAGAATTAAGTAGAGAAGAGAAGGGGGGGGGAGGATATAGAAGTGACCTGGGAAAGAAAAAGGAGAGTCAAAAGGGGAGAGAGCAATGAAGCCATTAATCACACTCCTAAGTAAAACTGAATACTGAAGATTGGATTCCTAAAGGTACAGAATTGATAACAAATACCAAAAAGCAAAGGTTAAAAATCTAGAGTAGAGGGTAGACTCTCAAAAATACAGTATTAAAAACAATTACAAAAGTATAATATATATATATATGAAATTTGCTTTAAAAATAGGGTCTTTTTTTCAAGGTAATAGAAGGTTTTAAAAACGAAAATTAAGGAGGAATAAAGAACTTAAAAGAAATTAAAAATGGTAATAGTAAAATATATCTAGGAATTTCTCTGGAGCTGTTGAGGGCAGTGTAGGTTAAGTTCAGTTTCAGATAGTTCCTTGTTCCAGCTTATACTTCTCAAGGTCTATAGGTCACTTCCAATGTAGCCAGTGTTAACTACAGGGTTTTAACATATTCCACCTGTCAATTCCAAAGCCGTTCCTTCTTCTTTATTTTGGCTTCCTCTGTTTCCGAGTCCTTTCAGTATCTAACTTCTGCTCTGACACAATTGGGCGAAGGTGGTCATTTATTTAGGCTCAGTCGTTCAATTTGCTGCAGGGAGGGAGGAACACTGTAAAAAAGTATCACTGGCATGTGTGTGGAGTGCTTGCAGTATCTGGGCCACACTGAGTTTGCCCCAACTCACAGCGTGTGTGCTTTCCTGGTCTATTCTGCTCAGGCTCCAGGTTGCTCTGCCAGGGAACAGTCTAAGGTGGGCCCTGGGTTGTGTGCACTTCCCAGGTCTATGCCACTCAGGTTCAGGGTCTCCGGTACTCCACAAAGGCAAAAACTAGGTTGGGCCTGCGTTTTGTGCTCTTCCCAGGTCCGAGGAGCAGCTCAGGCGACCAGGTGCTTGGCGAGTGCACTTTCCCTAGGTGAAGTGCATATTATCACCTCCCCTGTCCCAGCCTCTCGGATTCCTGGCTGTGCAGCGGGATTGCCTTCTCAGGTGTGCCATATGTCTCCTCTGGGGAATTGATCTCTGGCTGCAACCCTCCTGCTGGATGTCAACAATCCAAAATCCCAGGAAGACTTAGTTAGCAACTGGGAGCCTGCTCGCAGTTTGGTAAGGGATGCCACTCTGGGACCGAATTTGCCCCCTACCTTCCAGCTCTGGCTGTTGTCCGCAAGCCTTTCTGCCTCCAGCAGGGTATGGGCTGATCAGCAGCCAGCTAGCTCTCCTCTGGTATTCACTCAGTCCTTTGTTCTGTGAGCGCACCCTGCAGTGCCTCCAGTTCAGTTCAGTTCAGTCACTCAGTCATGTCTAAATCTTTTTGACCCCATGAATTGCAGCAGGCCAGGCCTCCCTGTCCATCACCAACTCCCAGAGTTCATTCAAACTCACGTCCATCCAGTCAGTGATGCCATCCAGCCATCTCATCCTATGTCATCGCCTTCTCCTGCCCCCAATCCCTCCCAACATCAGAGTCTTTTCCAATGAGTCAACACTTGGCATGAGGTGGCCAAAGTACTGGAGTTTCAGCTTTAGCATTATTCCTTCCAAAGAATACCTAGGATGACCTCCTTTAGAATGGACTGGTTGGATCTCCTTGCAGTCCAAGGGACTCTCAAGAGACTTCTTGAACACCACAGCTCAAAAGCATCAATTCTTCAGTGTTCAGCTTTCTTCACAGTCTGACTGTCACATCCATACATGACTACCGGAAAAACCATAGCTTTGACTAGACAGACCTTTGATGGCAAACTAATGTTTCTGCTTTTCAATATGCTGTCTAGGTTGGTCATAACTTTCCTTCCAAGGAGTAAGCGTCTTTTAATTTCATGGCTGCAGTCGCCATCTGCAGTGATTTTGGAGCCACAAAACAGAAGTCTGACAGTGTTTCCACTGTTTTCCCATCTATTTCCCATGAAATGATGGGACCAGATGCCATAATCTTCATTTTCTGAATGTTGAGCATTAAGCCAATTTTTTCACCCTCCTCTTACACTTTCATCAAGAGACTTTTTAGTTCTTCTTCACTTTCTGCCATAAGGGTGGTTTCATCTGCATATCTGAGGTTATTGATATTTCTCCCGGCAATCTTGATTCCAGCTTTTGCTTCTTCCAGTCCAGCGTTTCTCATGATGTGCTNACTTTCATCAAGAGGCTTTTTAGTTCCTCTTCACTTTCTGCCATAAAGGTGGTGTCATCTGCATATCTGAGGTTACTGATATTTCTCCTGGCAATCTTGATTCCAGCTTGTGCTTCTTCCACCCCAGCGTTTCTCATGATGTACTCTGCATATAAGTTAAATAAGCAGGGTGACAATATACAGCTTTGACATACTCCTTTTCCTATTTGGAACCAGTCTGTTAGGTCATAAAAGTCCTTTATTCTGATTACAAGATCCTTAGCAGATATATGTTTGCAAATACTCTCATTTTGTGGGTTTATATTTCTTTGAAATGTCCTTTGAAGCATTGCTGGACTACTTTTAACAAATACTAAAATAGGAATATGTAATTGTTGTTTGAATTATACTTTTAAATGTAATAAGCATCATAATTTTCTGAGCAAACCATGTTTTGACCACGTTTTGGGGCTTCCAAACTGAGAGTTTTGAATTCATTATGGGATCTATCATAATGATAGTTATCACTTTATAGTATTTAGGTGCCAGGTGCTGTTTGAGCACTTTGCATGTATTAACTTATATAATTCTCACCACAATCCTATGAGGGAGAAATTTATTTCACTACTCATTGTACAGATAAGAATGGAGGCAGGTGCTCACTTTGGCAGCACAAACACTGAAATTGGAACGATACAAAGATTAGTATGGCCCCTACACAAGGATGACACGCAAATTGGAGAACCATTCCATATTTTTCAAAATTGAAAGTAGCATTGAAACATTTACATTACCGTATGTAAAATTAGATAGCCAGTGGAAATTTGCTGTATGAGGCAGGAATTCAAATCCGGTGCTCTGTGGTAGCTCAGAGGTGTGGGACGGGGTGGGAGGTTGTTGGGGGGAGGTTCAAGAGGGAGGGGTCATATGCATACCTACCCAACGGCTGATTCATGGTGATTTATGGCAGCAACCAACACAATATTGTAAAGCAATTATCTTCCATTTTTTTTAAAAAAAAGAATGAAGGCAGAGGAAAGTTAAGTAATTTGCCTGAAGGAAAGTAAGTTGAGTAATTTGCTCAACAGAGATGAGCTCCGGATTCCGTTCTTAACCGTCTGCTACTAATGAGGCGAAATTAAACCATTTCAAAGAATGCCTAACTCCTCACTTCCGGGAAATAATAGTGTTTTCCTGGCGTCTACACTGTGAACAGTTTTCCCCTCTTTACCAACCAGAAACTTGCCACCTTTCTAGGCGTCCTCGTTACTCCGACCCCTCCCAGTCTAGCTTCAGGGCCTTCTGTCCACTGGTCCGAGACAGTTGTTGGAAGTAAAAGTCTCCTGTGTTCCCCAGGTGGAGTGGGTCTAAATTTCTGCCGGCCGATTGGAACCAAGAAGCAGCAGATTCAGCCCTAAGAGGTTCGGGGCCAAGCCGTGGGCGGGGCCAGCAGAGGGGGCGGGAACTGAGCCAAGGCTGACGCCTCTACACTGTACGGCGCCTGCAGCTCAGAGCGGAGCCATGAGCTGGACCTGCCCGCGCTGTCAGCAACCCGTTTTCTTTGGTAAGGCCTGGGTGGAGAAAGGGGAGAAGACGGGGCAAGTGAGAGCTACTGGGTTCCCTGAGGACCCAAGGAACTGGCGACTAGTTCTGGACCCTCTTTCCACCTGTGAGGTGCAGGGCACTCGGGCGGGATGGAGCTGGCCTTCCGGAGACACTCCCCACCGTCTCTAGGAGCCAGGGTGGGCGGGAACAAGATGGGAAAGGAGGGCGCCTTCTGCTTGGCCTGGCTCCCCTCTGCCCCATTCCACTTTGTCCTCCACAGCAGAGAAAGTGAGCTCCCTGGGCAAGAATTGGCACCCATTCTGCCTGAAATGTGAGCACTGCCACAGCGTCCTGTCCCCAGGAGGGCATGCAGAGGTGAGGCCTGGCTAAGGCGCACAGCTCTGTATCTGTCACAGATACAGAGCTGTATCTATATCTGTATCTGTAGCTGTAGCTGTTTCTGTATCTATCCCTGAGATGCCAGCCCCCACGCCCCATTTCAGTCCCATCTGCCCACCAAAGGCAGCCTCAATAGCCAACTCCCAAGATCACCTACCCAATAGGCACCTTACAAGCCAGGATGTGGGGAGCCTGAGTTGTGCTGATAGATCCTGTGGCTTTTGTCGGGTAGGGGAGGGAAGCAGCTGTGCTTCCTGACCTGCTCTTTCCCTTCTTCCCTGGCCACTGTGGCAATTCTAGCATGCCAGCTCACCCCTCACTCCTCCCATTCCCTCCACCCCAGGCCAGTAGACAGCCACACCTGGCAGCTGTCTTGGGAAAAAGCCTGTGGGGCACAGGAGAGGGCCTGTTAAGCCCTAAGCAGTCCTCTTCCCTCTGCTTGTACCTAGCACAATGGAAGGCCGTATTGCCACAAACCATGCTATGGGGCTCTCTTTGGACCCAGAGGTAAGTACCAGTCTGGAAAGGGCCAGGGGATAGCAGAACTGTCTGTGTGCCCGGGAGCTGGAGACTCAAGCCTGATCTCCCCTCTTCTCTCTGCAGGGGTGAACATTGGTGGTGTGGGCTCCTACCTCTACAAACCTCCCACTCCCACACCTGCCAGCATCACTCGCCTTAGCCCCAGCAGCTTCAGTCCCCCCAGGCCCAGGACTGGCCTCCCTCAGGGCAAGAAAAGTAAGTGAGATTGGGCCCCAGCCAAGGAACTCCTCCTCCTGACCCTTCCCCCAGATGGAACAGGAGGTGGGGCCAGATGGCAGTATCCCACCTAGTCCTCCGCTTCACATGCCTACAACTTTGTTCACGGCAAAGTCTTCTCCATGGCTCCTTTTCTGATATTTCCTCATGTCATCTGCTGAGTAAGAGGTAAATTGGATGGCATTAACACTCCCACTTTACAGGTGAGGAAACTATGGTCTGTAAAGGGCAAGTGAACTTGTGCAGTCACACAGCTAATCAGAGGCAAAGCTGGCCTAGAACTCAGGCCTCTCCCAGGTCAGGGCCATGGAAGGAATAACCTAGTGTGAAGGGTCACTGAGATGGGCAAGCCCCTCACATTCTTTCATTTCTGTCCTTCCCTGTTCCTTCATCCCCTGAGTGGACAGTGACACTGTGCTCCCCAACACCTGACACCCCTGCCCTGGCCAGCTCCTGTATCAGCTCAGGTTGCCTGAGGATTGGGTTGCTGACAGAGTTGGGCTGGTGGGCACCTGAGGCCCTGGGAGGATGAGAAGGAAGCAGGTGGTCCCTCCTGCAGACAGGGATGAGGCAGGAGATGGAGTCAGAGGGGACTCAGCTCTGCTTGAGAAAAGCAGGCTCATGTCCATGTGGTGGGAAGCTGTGGGATGAGCCTGGCTTTTGGAAGAGGACAGTGCCATATACAAGCCAGGGCTGACGGGCCCTGATTAGGCTTGGCTCCCACCTTAGCCCTAGCTGGGGGCCTCTTCCTCTTAAAGGCCCTCCCCACATGAAGACATTCACTGGGGAGACCTCGTTGTGCCCAGGCTGTGAGGAACCCGTCTATTTTGGTAAGTGACAACAGAAGCTAGGGGAGGGAGGTGGTGCCAGGCAAGTGGGCCTCCCTGCTCTGTCCCTGGAACTACCACCTCTCCTCTACCAGCTGAGACGGTGATGTCTTTGGGCAGAAATTGGCACCGACCCTGTTTGAGGTGCCAGCGGTGCCGGAAGACCCTGACTGCTGGGAGTCACGCTGAGGTGAGCAGGGCAGGGGTGGGTGACTATGCTGGGAGGGAGGCTGGCAAAGAGCCAAGCTGAGACGTCTCTCTTTTTCTCTGTGTCCCAGCATGACGGCGCCCCCTACTGCCACATTCCCTGCTATGGCTACCTGTTTGGCCCCAAAGGTGGGCAGCCCCACCCCAGACTGGGCCTGAAGTATGGCATGTGGGTCTGTGTGGACAATTTCCCCTGTGGTCAAACACATTGCAGGCCCCTCCCAGTTCCCTCCAGCCTTCAACCCAGCAACCCCCAACCCGAAGGCCCTTGGTGATGGGGTTCTCTCCTTCAGGTGTGAACATTGGTGATGTGGGCTGCTACATCTATGACCCCGTGGAGATAAAATCTAAATGAAATACTCACAGGAGAGGTCACACTAACTCAGGTCTTCCATCAACCCCTCCATGGTCCAATGGAAGCTACAGAATTTTCTAGTTCCATGAGAATGGGAGAAGGTGGGATTCTGGTGGCCTGGGCCTAGGCTCCATGGTAGACCAGAGTCTAGACTTTCTCTGCCAGCTCCTCCCTCTCCCATTCCTATCTGGTCAGGGACACAGGCCACCTCACTTAAAGGGTAGCCTCTTGGTCTTTCCAATCACTTGACCCAGCAAATTCTGTAACTTCAAGGTACTCATAAAATGTGTGTTTATTTTTGCTTCTCCAATAAAATGTTGGCTCCCATGCCTTCAATTCTTCTTTAGACATGAGGCCTAGACAGTGGGTTGCAGGGTGGGGAGTGTAGGGGTAAAGGGGTGCATTAACCTGCAGAGTGCCTGGGAGGTAGCAAAGTCAGCCACAGGAACAAAGAGCTCTGTTCTCCTGGCTCCCTGGCTCTGGCACCAGGCAGCCCCAGACCCACACAGTAGACAGCATGCCCACGAGACCTACTGGTACCAGAAGTATCATAGGACAGTTATTTCTTTAGCACCATGTCTAGAAGAAGCACCTTAGCATCTCATTTGAGCATGAGAGGAGATAGATCCTGTGGTGAGGTCTGCTAAGAGGCTTCATTATCCATTTGAGAGATGACCAGAAAGGGAAAGTCACAAGCCCAAGGTCACCCAGAAGTCAGTGACAAAGCTGGGACCAGAATCCGGGGCCAGACTCAGTGGCTTTTCATCCAGGGCTTATCCCACAGCTCCAGGGGTACCTCTGTTTATAAAATCTTCCCAGCCATGAGAGAGTTGCCAAACTTCTCCAGCAGCCCACTGCATTCTGGGAAGCTGCTGTGTTACCAGAGTCCAAATAGTCAGGCTGGATGAGAACAGAGAGAGAGCAACTGCAGCCCCAGGCAGGGGGCTCGCTGCCCCCAGCCCCAGTCCCAGGGCCTGCCCTTCTGTTCTCTTAGCCCCTGCTGCAGAACTTCTGTAGAGGGCCTGACCTCAATACCACTCAGTCTTGGACCTGCTTCATGGGCATCTCTTCCTCCTGAAGACTGGATGGGGCACTGGGGAGGAAGAAGTCATGAGCAATGGTGGGGTTTAGCCTCTCAGCCAACCACCCTAGCCTGCCCCTGAGGGCTAGCCTGCGGCTCCCCCCAGCTCTTGACATGCAAACACATGCATTCCCACAAGTGACTCCCACACATGCCTGACACATCCCTGACATGTAGGCGAACCTTAGTGTGTGTACACATCCTCTTCTTCCTGGACACACACACAGGTATGGACTCATGGACACTTTTATACACACCTCAGGTCATGCTCCCATGCACACTTGCATACATGACCGGATACACCTGTGCTGACATGGCTCCCTCTCTGAATCTTATCTAAGATGTCAGGGACCTGGGCACCCATACCCACATGCACGTGCTCACACAGACACAGTCCTGTGCACACACCTCTTCCTTTCCACATCTTGGATGGTCTCTGGCAACTGTGCCTGCTTTGTCTCTGGTAGCAGGAGGGCAGTGCAGGCAGCCAGCAGGGCGATCCCCCCATAAGCGAGCTTGGGCAATGACAGCCATACTCCGTCCAGCAAGGCTGCCAGTGGGGCCAAAGACCCCCCTAGCCGGCCCACCAGTGCAGTCAGCCCCATCCCTGTCTGTCTGTTCAGAAAAAGGACGGAGGAGAGGGCTGGTACTTGAAATTACTTGCAGTCATGCCTCACGGGGCTCCCCTTCTGGGCTGTCAGGCCCTGATGCCCCCTTCTCCCCAGGCAGCTAAGAAAACTGGGGCTTCTTTCAGGTGGTCTTCCCACCCACCCCCAAGCCCAGGGGCCCCNCTGTTCAGAAAAAGGACGGAGGAGAGGGCTGGTACTTGAAATTACTTGCAGTCATGCCTCACGGGGCTCCCCTTCTGGGCTGTCAGGCCCTGATGCCCCCTTCTCCCCAGGCAGCTAAGAAAACTGGGGCTTCTTTCAGGTGGTCTTCCCACCCACCCCCAAGCCCAGGGGCCCCCAGGCCAGCACCCACAGGAGGATGGGCTCCTGTTCTGATAGTACCAATCACGTACTGCAGAAGGAAAATAAATAAGTCATTAGAAAGAGGATAGGGAGAGGGTGGTGTGAAAGGAAAAGGTCAGCAGCTGGAACAGACTGCTGTGCTAGAGAAGACAGAAGGCTTTCTGAACATGCCCAGCTGTCTGCCCATCTCCTCTCCACCTGTCAATAGCTACCTGAAGGAGCCTTCTGTCCAGAGACAACCCCCCAAGGGCAACTCTGCTTAGGCTGTGGTGAATAGGATGGGATGGGTTGGACAGATGGGGCTTTTTGCGACTGTTTTCTCTTAAAGGAGCCCCAGGGAAGTTGTTTGACTTTGCTCAGGGTCACTCTGTAAAGATTAAATGCCCCACCTCTTCCCAGATTTAGACAAACGCAGAAGGCTCAGATTAGGTCTGTAAGGAATGGATGACAGGGACCCGGGTATGGTGTACGTGTCTAGGATGTTAGTAAGAGATGTGACTAACAAGCCCTCCCTCCAGGTGGCTTGCCTGGGACCCCTCACCTGAGCACGGTAGGGTACAACTCCGACGTGAACAGGTAGGCAGTGGTGAAGGCAGCTTCAGAAAAACCTTTCCCCATCACCGCCAGGGCGGTGCTCCACGACTTCATCTCTGGAGGAAAAATGGTTCAGACAATGAGCCGGCCTTGCCGGATAATCGAGGTTCTCCCAGGATAGGAGGTGCAGTCTCAGGAGCGGGCGGGACTTACAGGGCTTCCGGGATGGGATGGGGCGGGTTCTCGGCCAGGGGGCGTGGCCTACGGGAATGGGCGGGGCTCACCGGGGGACACCAGTATCCAGAAGCCCAGGGCGAGCGCTGAGCCAAGCAGCGTTCCCGCCATTGTGAGGCGGCGTCCCGCGTGGCGCACCGACAGATAGACCAGCAGCTTGGAGGGGAACTCCACGGCCCCGAACACCAGCTGCGTCAGGTATACGTTCAGGCCTAGTCCCGACACGTCCAGGCTCACACCGTAGTAAGAGAAGTTCACTCCAAACCTGAGGGGGTCGCGATGCCGCTCAGGGGTCCTCCTTCGCGCCCATTGTCCTCTTAGGAGCCTTAGGCCTTTTAGGGGGACCATCTCTCCCCACCTTTGGAGCCCACTGCCCATGACTTTCCCAGTCCCCATAATCCCTTCTGGTGGCCCAAACGCCCTTACCTAATCTTCACAACAACCCCGTGAGATAGGAACTAATAGCGTCCTGTCGTACAGCAGAGGCACTGAGGCTCATGGTGCTAAGTGACCTACCTGTCCAAGGGCTCACAGTAAGGGAGCGGCAGAGCTTGCATTTGACCCCATGCATCTCTGGCGCCGGCTCCATCCTGACCTTCCAGAGTCCAATCCCTCCAGAAGCTGACCCTCCTGCCACCCGCAGTTAGAGTTTCATTTGTCCCGTGTCCTCTCACACTCAGCACCAGCTGGAGCCCGCCCCTCCCCCACCCCGCCTGGCCCAGGTCAGGCTCTCTCCTCACCACACCACCATGCAGCACAGTGAGATGTATCGCAGCCGTTGTGTCCGGAACAGGTCTAAATACGAGGGTCTTCGGACCATCGTCTCCTCGGCAGCCACTTTGTTCAGGGCCTGGTGGGGGAGGAGGGTTTGTGATGCCAGTGTCGGCTATGAGGCCTGAGCAAGGTACCTTGTTCTCCCTGGATCTCTATCCTTCTCTGCTGCAGTAGAGGGGGAGGGGATGCCGGTGGGAGCTGAATAAGGTGGGCCCTGAGTAAAGGGTGTGGCCCACCAGGGCCAGTAGAACATCCTGAAGAGTTTGGGACGTTCTACTGGGGTCCAGGAGCTTTTCTTGCACAATGTGGATCCCAGGAAGGGGACCCTTGACACAACCTGCTGACCCCCACGCTCACACACAAACATGCACTTGCACACAAGCACATCATGCATTCACTCTCACCTCCCGGCTCAGGCTGTCCTCACCCACAGGCCTCCCATTGAGCCTGGCACAGTGGAGCAGGTACCTGTGGGCCTCTTCCACACGGCCCTGGGTCAGAAGCCAGCGGGCAGATTCAGGCACCCACCTGGGAGACAGGAGGAGGCCCTTCAGTCAGAGTCGCCACCCTAAGCCACATCTCCCTCCTGGGCACACCTGTCCACCTCCAGGCTCTTCCCCGCACAGTACCCTCAGCCCGGAACATGTTCCCTTCCCAAGCCCTCCTCATCTGATGAACTGTTCATCCATTAAGGCCCAATTTCATAGCCACCTCTGGCCACTCTTCTTTGCCCAGGCCTAGGCACCCCACAGCCTGGGATTCCCTGCTCTGCTCAACTGAATTGGTCTCACTCCCAAAACCTCAGCCCCCAGCACTAGCTATCACTTCTCCCACAGGTGACCAGGAGGGCAGAGGATGAAAGAGAGACAGACACACAGACATACCCAGAGGGATCATCCAAAACCAGTTCACTTGGGGGAGGCAGTGAAGTGCCACCTCACCCAGCCTCTCACCCTCCTCTCTGGACTCCTGTGCTGGCTTTGCCCCAGCCCCACTCGTCCTGGGCACCAGCCTGTTTGTGCTTTGCTCTGTCTCTCCATCCCCTGTCTCTCCATCTCCCCTGTCGCTCTGTCTGTCTGTCGCTGTGTCTGAATCTGCCTTTCAGTCCTGGTCTCTCACTCTCTCAGCAGTTCTGCCTCTGTCATTCCATCTCTGTCTATCTTTTGTTCTCGCTCTCTTTCACATGCCCAATGCCATCCTCTTTATACCGATGTTTGTCTCTCTACCGATGTTTGTCTCTCTTTCTCTCTCTTGCTCACTGACTGTTTCTCTTCATCTCTCAATTTCTCTTTCAAATTTCGTCCACGCGTGTGTGTTCAGTCACTCGGCTGTGTCTGACTCTTTGCAACCTCATGGACTGTAGCCTACCAGGCTCCTCTGTACATGGGATTCTCCAGGCAAGAATACTGGAGTAGGTTGCCATTTTCTCCTCCAGGGAATCTTCCTGACCCAGGGATCAAACGCTAGTCTCCTGCCTGGCAGGAGGATTCTTTACCTCTGAGACAGCTGGGAAGTGATTCATTCTGTCTCTGGCTTCTGTATCTCCCACTCCCCAGCTGCCCACAAGTCTCACCAGAGGGTAAGGATGCCTGGGACACAAGGCAGGGTGACAATCAGCAGGAGCCATCGCCAATCCCGTATCAGGTAGCCAGTCAGTGCCAACAGCATCACACCCCCTGTCCAGAAGGTGCTGCTCAGGACACCTGCCACGGTCCGGTGTCTCACGTCCAGCCACTCCAGTTCTGGGCCAGGGCAGGGGTTGAAGGCAAGAAGACAGTTAGCAAGGGCCCTGTCTCAGGGCTCAGTTTCACCTTTGACTGCTGCTTCCTTCCGGTCCTCTAGGTCCTACCCATTTTTTGCGTGCCTCACCCAGTGGCATCACAATGATGGTGAAGCCAGCCAGAGCCATGCCAGTGAGGGTTCGAGTGATGGCAAACATGATGTAGCTGACCGAGGCTGCAGACGCCAGGCCCAGCACCAGGGAGCTCACATAGGCCACCAGCAGCAGGCGGCGCCGCCCAAACCTGCACAGGGGTCACGCAGGGTCAGCACCCTGTAGACGGGCAGTCCCATACCACAGTTAGTGGAAGAGGGTTCCCCACCCCACTCCGTACTGGCCCCCTCTACCTCACCCGACCTGTCAGACAGGTATCCGTAGGCCACGGCCCCCACCAGCACACCCGCGAAGAAGAAGGTTGAAGTGGCTTTGTTCAGGCCTTTCTGCTCACACACAAGGTCCCACTGCAGGCAGAGGCAGGGAGGGGCCTCCTATGGGCATAGGCCCCTTCCAGCTGGTACCAATCCCTTTTCTCCCAGACCCTGGGGCTTTCTGAAGTCAACTGTGCCATCCTGGTACCTCCATGTAAGATAATAAGTCCCCAACTATTCCCTCCAGCTTGTGGGGTGGAAAACTGTGCCCCCCACCCCAGTCCTGCAACCTCAGTTTTTTCCCATGGAAGGCCTTGACTATGATGACAAGAGTTCTGCTCCTTCCCAGACAGACTGTCCCCCACCTCCTCCTCCATCCTCCAGATGAATTACATAAATCCTAGACCTGGGGCCTGGAAAAAAGAAGGGAGAGAAGGAGTCTTCTATTGTTTTTCCACCTCTTAGAACAGAAAAACCCTTCTCAAATCTCTACCCCAGCTCCCTAGAGCCAACTTACTCCTCCCTTGCCCTAATCACCTCCCCAGTGGTAATAGCAGTTCTCACACAGGGCCTTTACCACAAGCCAGGAACTAAGCTCTGTGCTTTAAAGTTATTGACTCCATCTACAGATTGGTAAACGGTGACTCTCAAAGGTAAAGTAATGTATCTAATGCCCACATGGTAATCACCCAAGGCAATGGCAGACCCTTTCACTCACATGTCCCCCAACCTCCCAGCTTGGGTACCTCGGTTGCAATGGTGGAGGAGAATTCCGAGTGGTTGTACTCCCAGCCCTGAGGACAGGGTACTGTGGAGGGCTTGCCCTCTGGTTGCTCCCCAGGGTCCTGCCCCTCTCCCCACAACGTGCTGTTGGGGAGGGCCTGCGGATGGGTGAAGCGGAGGCAAGCGCTGAGCCTGCCATCAGGCTCCCGGGGCAGGTGGGCCTCCAGCCATGCATCCTGATTGCTGAAGTTGTCCGGGGCTCCAGGCAGGGCACAGCGGTGGGCTGGCACGGCAGCCAGGAAGATGGGCAGGAGAAAGTGCATGGGCAGCAGCACCCGGGGCAGGGCCAGCAGGGCCACGTTCCGCAGCTGGAAGGGCCCAAAGCCTCCCACCTTGTCTAGCAGCTCCTCGAATCCCATGCTGCTTACCTACCAACCTTCTCCTGCGAGGACTCCCTCTATAGTGCCCAGCACAGCTCAAACCACCCACCACTTGAACCCTTGGACTCTGGAGGCGGGAGAGACAGACTGATGAGCAGAAAGCCTTCAGTCAGAATCCAGCCCTCAGGGGCTGGCCCAGGATGGGGCCCTCCCAGGCCACCCAGGTCTCCAGGGATCCCTGCCTCTCTGGCTTAGTTCCCCAGGGGAGGGAGGGGAGAGGGGGGAGGGGCTGCTATCCACTTCAGAAGTCACTGACATTGTGGCTCTGTGACTTACATATTGGTGCTCAAGGACCAAGTGGGGTAACCTTGAGCTGCCAGGGGGTAGCTGCATGTGTGGGAGGTGCCCTAGCCCCTTGGTCAGCAGCACTTCCAAGGGTCCCTAAAAGGAGAAGTCCTCTGGAGCACAGTGCCAGCTCTCCCTGGATGCCCTTTGTCCTATGAAGCCTTAGTTCATCTGTGTCTATTTGTAGCCACAGCCTGGCCAGCAGCTCGGGATTCAAGACCGAGATCTAGGTCCTAACCAGGTGAAGAGTTCTTCCGGCTGAGAACCCTTCCTGTACACAGGAAGGGAACAAGAGGCCTTCCTGTACTCCTACCTGGAGCGTATGTCCCGGCAGAAACACACCTGAAACCACACCAGACAGTCTGGCTGACCTGGGGATCCCAGACCCATCACTCTTCCATTTTTTCACTCAGGGTCTCTTCCTGTACACACAGTCCCATCTGCCTTCCCTCTGACTCTATTTCAGGAGCTTCCCAGGTTACCCCTTGGTTGGGAGGTGGTGGTAGGGAAGGAAGGAGTTTGCCAAGGTCCTGACATAGTTGCCTGCAGTGAATGCCTAAGACTCAGAATTTGTCTGATCTCCCCACTCAGTTCTCATTCATGGCCCCTGCCATGAAAGCACAGTGGAAGCCAGCAATGTCAGACTCATTCGGATCTGATTCTACCAGGTTGGCAAAGCTGGGAGACTGTCATATCGTATTCTAAGGGCTCTAGATTTCTAAGCAAATAAGCTTCTCAAGGGCCTAAGCTAAAAAAATTTTTTTGAAAATCTCTCATTTAATCTAGCCCCCGCTTTGAATAGATAAGGAAAACAATTTGGGATGCTGAGAACACCTCTGCCTGGGGTCACCAGCCACTGACTCAGAAGCAGAGAGAAGACCTGGACCCCTGACTCTGGCCCCAGTCTTTAACCCAAGCTGCTGAGCTGGAGATGTTCCAGTCTGCACTAGGCTGGCATCCTTGAGAAAGCTGTGGGGAAAGAGCTACATTGTTGATATGGTGTGTGTTACTGGTGATGGTAGTAGACTTGGGAGTGATTTGGTGGTGATGATGGGAGGTGATAGTAGTATTAACAAGAGCTGTTGAGTCTGTAATGCAACCTCAGCATTTTGTAAGGTAGATAGATGCCTCTGCCACAGTCCCTGTCCTCAGTGAACATGCAGTCTGGCAGGAGGGTTAAAACAAGTGATACAAGCCCCTCCCACTGGCTCCAGTCTCATCCCTCTCAAACCTCCCCCACCCCACCCCCA
>SJYA01002804.1:560399-576245 GCA_006410615.1 Neotragus moschatus
AGCATCACTATGAACAAAGCTAGTGGAGGTGATAGAGTTCCAGTTGAGCTATTCCAAATTCTGAAAGATGATGCTGTGAAAGTGCTGCACTCAATATGCCAGCAAATTTGGAAAACTCAGCAGTGGCCGCAGGACTGGAAAAGGCCTGTCTCTTATACACATCTCAAAGAAGCAAGTCCAAGTTTGATCCCTGGTCAGGGAACTAGATTCCATATGCCACAGCTAAGATCCCACAACATGCAACTAAAGGTTCACATGCCACAGCTCAAAGATCCTGTGTGTTACAACTAAGACCTGACATAAATAAATAAATATTAAGGAAATAATCATAGTAGCCAAAAGGTAGAAGCAACCCAAAGTCTATCAGTCGATGAATAATGTAGTCTGTCCCTACAACAGAATATCATTCAGCCTTAGAAAGGAATGAAGTACTGATAAGATCTAAACATGGATCAACCTTGGAAACGTGCTGTGTAAGGAAGGCAGTCACAAACAGCCACGTATGGTGCTATTCCAATGATATGAAATGTCCAAAATAGGCAAATGATACAGACACAGAAAATAGACTAGTGGTTGCCTCAGACTTGAGGGGTTGGGGAGAAATGGGAGTGATTACTGATAAGTATGGCGTTTCTTTCTGGGGCTGATGGAGATATTCTAACTTTGTTGTGATGACTGGTTGTACAACTCTATGATATACTAAAAACAAGGAAGATCTGTATTTTAAGATATTGGGTGTAAAAATCGTGTTTCAGAATAGTAGGTATAATATGCTTCTCTATAAGAAATACGTGTAGAGAGAGTGCTATTATTATAAGTCTAGAAGGTCTGAGATGGTACACACCAAGGGATTCACAAGGAATGCCTCTAGATGGTCACGTTTGTGGATGGGAGCCTTTTGTGTTTTATTTTACATGCTTTTAGCACTTGCCTGTTTATTACAAATATGACCTGCTTTTGACATTTTGGAACAAGAAGGAAGGTAAAAGCATGTGAGGGCCCCACTGAAAGCTAGTGACTCAGGCCCTAGAGCTCCTTTGCATCATATCAAAAGAAAGAAACAGGAGATGGTTACACAGGCTCTGGGATGTCAGAGCTGTGGTGGGGTGGTCTTCTCAGAGGGAGAGCAGGACATCAAAGCCTGTGTCCTTTTCCCTCGGATCCCAGGCAGTACTGGGAGCCTGCCCTGGGACAGAAGTTGTTTATGTACTGTCTAGGTGAAAGATTCACACATACTGAACCTAGGGTCCAAAATGCAGAAAGTATAGCAAGTACACTCCACTGCAGCCTCCCTCCCCCAACTCCCCTGGCCTCCCAAAGCAACCAGAGGCCTCTAACTCATCTAAATAGGTGGACATTACACACACAGTCCTTTTACTAGATACAAAAAGCCCTCTCCTTCATGGCAGAGCTTCACAGCACCCCACGACATCACACGCTCTACTAACAGGCCCCCATTAAATGGACATTTAGATTGTTTCTCAGCACTTGTGTTTTATAGGTTTACAGTCTCTGATCCAAACAACTGAAAATCTGTTAGAATTCAGAATACATTTAGAGTTAGAAAGGCAACTCAGTGTACAGTCCATATATTGGGAAACACCCCAGTAGGACCTAAGGCAGCATCCCATAACCAAACACATTAATACTTCACTGCAAATATGTATGATAAGTGGAATTAATAAACACTATAAATGGTCTTTATAAAGATGGGCTCGATAAAGGACAGAAATGGTATGGACCTAACAGAAGCAGAAGATATTAAGAAGAGGTGGCAAGAATACACAGAGGAACTGTACAAAAAAGATCTTCATGACCTGGATAATCACGATGGTGTGATCACTCATCTAGAGCCAGACATCCTAGAATGTNATGTATGGCAAAACCAATACAGTAATGTAAAGTAAAATAAAGTAAAAATAAAAATTAAAAAAATAAATAAAAAGCAGACACATCAAAAAAAAAACAAACAGGTGATCATACTAGATGATTTTGTTTAAAACGTTCCTAACTTCCCAGGAGTAGTTAGAGATATGAGCTTGACCTTATTCTCTCGGTTCTGCCCTTATTTGAATTTTCATGCCTCCAGTGGACTCTCTTTATACCCAGAACCTCAAATTTAATTCACAAATTCTCCATCTAAGAGACAATACTTTATCTTCAAATTTATCACTTGAGATGAAAAGCGGATTTTGAAACTTTGAGTTAAGGAATAGGATCATTCTGTCAAGGAAGAGTAGTCATGTGGAGAGCAGAAATCATGATGAGAGATCTTGTGCTCTGTTTTCTGAACCGTTTACTATGGTAATAACTGAACAGGTAGTACTTTTTGCTGTTTCCAAGCTTTACTATTACATCTTGTATAACAGACTCATGAGTGTATTCAATAGTGAGCTTATTTTATATTTAATCTATTAAATGATACATCTATTTCTTTCCTTTTTGAAATAAATTTGTTATAATATATATGTAATATATACTACAGTAATGTAATATGTACATTATACAAATATAATGCCTGTCTTAGTTAGAAGTGATTATATAATAATTCCAAAGCTAAAAATTATTTTCTTCATTCTGTTGCATAAATAACTTATTGAATACTTATAACTTTGGAATAAGAATGGTCAAATGATAATTGCATTCACGTTTTTGGTATCAGTTTTCTCTGACTCTAATTTATTAAAACACTTTTGCATGTCTTATTAAATCAGGCTTTCCTTTAAATGTTATTAATTAGCATGTGTAAAATATACCTTGAAAACTCATTTAATTTGACAAATTGTACTCCTCTATGAGAGTATCCCTGGAGCTTCATCAAGTCTCTGATTTCTAAAAAATTTCAAGTTGAAAAGAATTTTTAATAAGAAAATAAAATAAATCCCAATCTTATTTAGCAGGAAAACTTTGCACCACAGACTTTCAAGTATCACTTGGATGGTTTTGTAGGAGTATTTTATCTATTATGTCAGTACTATGCCTATGAAGTGTCAAGTACTGTGCTAGCCCTGGTCAGTAGGACAAGGTTCATATTTCTAAGTAGGAGACACTTCAGCAAGAAATACGATGATGCAAATAAATGTAATATCAATATGATAAGACTGAAGTTCTGTTGACACCCAGAATAGTGGGACCTTGGAGTAGGAGTGGAAGAAGATGTTCAACAAATCTTTACAAAGAGAAAATTTTCAGCTTGACCTTGGGGCCCAGAGGGCTGGGCACTGCTATAGAGACCAAAAGCCTGTTTGCAAATAAGGAAGCTAGTTCAGTGAGGCAAACATAATGGATTCAGCAGAGGTAGAGGAAAAATAATAAAAGGTAAAATTGGAGAGATAGAGGCCTGATTTTGGTTGTAGAGTTGTATTTGCACAATGCCAAATCATCCAGCACAAGGGTAAGAGAGAGACAGTTTGCTGTTGGAGAAGGGCTATTGCAAACACTCACATTAAGTCCCTCTTTAGATACCATAGGTAAACCTGTGACTATAATCCATTACGAAAAAGGTGAGGAAAAAGTACTGTGATTTAGCAGGCATTAATCTAAGGTGGAAACAGTGTCAGACTTTACTTTTCTGGGTTCCAAAATCACTGCAGATAGTGACTGCAGCCATGAAATCAAAAGATGCTTACTCCTTGGAAGAAAAGTTATGACCAACCTAGATAGCTTATTCAAAAGCAGAGATAGTACTTTGCAGACTAAGGTCCGTCTAGTCACAGCTATGATTTTTCCAGTAGTCATGTATGGATGTGAGAGTTGGACTGCGAAGAAGGCTGAGCGTTGAAGAATTGATGCTTTTGAACTGTGGTGTTGGAGAAGACTCTTGAGAGTCCCTTGGACTGCAAGGAGATCCAACCAGTCCATTCTGAAGGAGATCGGCCCTGGGATTTCTTTGGAAGGAATGATGCTAAAGCTGAAGCTCCAGTACTTTGGCCACCTCATGCGAAGAGTTGACTCATTGGAAAAGACTCTGATGCTGGGAGGGATTGGGGGCAGGAGGAGAAGGGGACGACCAAGGATGAGATGGCTGGATGGCATCACTGACTCAATGGGTATGAGTCTGAGTGAACTCCGGGAGTTGGTGATGGACAGGGAGGCCTGGCGTGCTGTGATTCATGGGGTCGCAAAGAGTCAGACACGACTGAACGACTGAACTGAACTGAACTGAATCTAAGGTTTCCAAGCAAAAGGTGGACATGATCAGATCTGTAATTTGGAGAGCAAAAGAAAATATTCCTTTTGTATCTCTGAGGAAGATGGATTCAAGAGAAAGGAAATCAAAGGCCAGTATGAAGATCATTGCAATGATTCAGATATCTGATGATAAGGCATGAATAGAGCAATGATAAAGAAAATGGAAAGAACATGACACCTCCGAAACATTATAAGGGTTACGACTGAGTGAGTNGGACAGGGAGTCCTGGCATGCTGTGATTCATGGGGTTGCAAAGAGTTGGACACGACTGAGCGACTGAACTGAACTGATAAATGGTCTTGTCAGGTTTGTATATCGAATGAGTTGATGCTGATCTAATGGGATCTCTGTCTCCCAGTTTTCAGAACTTTCTGGCTTTTGGAATTGCAGATGAGGCTTTGTGGAGCTCAAAGGATGCTGCCATGAATTACTCAGGACATATAATTTTGTGAGTTTACAGGTATATCCTTAAAGATACATTTCTAGGAGTGGAGATGCTGGATCAGAGGCTCTGTTCATTTGTGATTTTTCATAGATTTTGCTAGAATAATGATCATTATTCTTCCTTGTCTATAAGCTGCTGTACTTTCTGGTTTTCCAAACACTTGTGCTTTTGTCTGTTAACTTGGGGGCAATGAAAATTCTTCCCCCTTCCCTCTCTGCACAAAGATAGACTTAAAAGTCTCTTGGAGCCAGGGGAGCAGAGAGAGCCCGAGCTTTGCTATCAGAGGCAGCAGGGCCATCCCCTTCCACCCTTGTGACTGCGCAAATTACCTGTGTGCACCCTGAGCTTCTGTGTCCTCTTCTGTAGACAACCAACCTCCAGGACAGTCCTTCCTCACATTCCCACCAGCCTGCTCTCTCCCCTCTGCCTACTCCAAGCCCCAAGACCTGGGCTTTGTCCTCTCCCCCAAAGGAAAAAGAGTCCAGGCCAACAGAAAGAAAGGTCCACAGGCTTTTTAATGGTGTGATGGCTACTTCCCTTCCGAGACCCGATCTAATCATGACAGCGGCTTCCAGGGTGCTGGGGTGGGGATGTACAGGTGCAAGGTGGGCAGAGGCCATGCAGTGACTAGGAGGGGTGGGGGAGGGTGTTACATTCTGTTTGGCATGTAAACATTCTTCAGTGGCTTCCCCAGGGAGGGGAAGGGCAACTCCCTGCCCCTCACTCCATGCTCACCAGGGCTGATTCCCCCTGACCCCACCCCAGCTGAGAAGACTGCACAAGCCAGGCCCCTGCGAGAAGCTGGGAAGGGGGCAGCCCACATATTGGGGGCACAGCTCCTCACCTGCACCCTCTTCGTGCACAGTGCGACTGGGGAGGGGAGGCATGTTCTGGGGTGAGCAGACCTGCATCCGAGCCAGTGATACAGACAGTGGCGATGGGGAAATGCTGGAGGGTGTGGTGGTGGTGTGACACTCTTTTATAGAGAAGGGGCTCAGGACGGGGAGGGCTTGGTGGGCAGGAATGGGTGCCCAAGGGGGAGGAGACTGCAGTGGGTGGTGGGGGCACTGGAAGGTGTGTTTTCCTCTGCCCTAGACCCTTGGGGGGGAGAGGGGCAGAGTCAGTACCCTAGCTCCCCCACACATTTGCCCCCTCCTCTCCTCCCCCACCTCGGAGACATTCAATGACGCAGAGGCCTGAGGTCAGTTGGGAGCCCTAGGGAGGTCCGGAATCCCAAGGGCAGACAGGGTTTTGCGTCTCTGCCCAGCTCGAGTGCTGGATGAAGCTAGAGTGTGGGATGGGTTTGGGGCTCTCTCAGGCCACCCCCTTTTTCCTCCCAACACCAAACCAGGGTGTTGTTGGTCCTGGGGCAGGGGTGAGGCTGGGGGGCCCTACATTCACAGTTCGGTTGGTGGCAAGGAGCAGGCCCAGGACCTGGGCACCAGGGGTCATGCCCTGGTCCCCACCTGGCACGAGCTGATTGTCATTCGAAGAAGCTCTAGGTGGGAAGGAGTGGCCCCTCCTCCACCCCCTCTGCTGGACCCAGAGGGCAGTAGAGGCCTTGGGATGGGTCTCGGGTTGACAAAGAGGGCTCTGTCCAGAGAGATTTCCTGAGTGTTCTGGGAGCTTCTGCGTCAGTGAAGGGTGAACCTTGAAGGCCATCCACCCTGGAGTCCTCCCCTGGGCTGGTCTGTAGAGAAGCCACCACCTCGGCATAGAAGCAGCTGCCCAAGCCTGCCAACTCTCCATCAGGGGCTTCAGCTGGCACCACCAGGCTTCTCTCAGGGCCGATTTCCTCACGGGCATCCTTCTAAGTGATGAAGGCTGGATGCTGCCAGACCACTACTAGGGCAGGCTGGCGCCTTTATTCCTCTTCCCCGGTTGTCTTGCCCTGCTCTCTGTGACCCAGGGAAGAACAGAGGGACCATGCCAGGGGACAGAGCCTATGGGTGGCCGAGGATGGAGGAAGAGCGCAGGGGACCTGTCCCAAAAGGACAGGTTGACTATCCCCTCTGCAGCCCCTTGGCCCAGATGTAGGCAGTTGAGGCTGATGATCAGTCGGGATGAGCTATGCAGGAGCCAGACCCAGGAGGAGGCCCCATATCCATTCACGGAGCAGCGCAGTCCTCACCCTCTGCAGGGACTGCTTAGCTGCATGGGCTGGCTGAGAACAAGAGGGGATAGGCTGAAGGGTGAGCTGGAGGCGGAGGGCACTGGGGCTGGACCCATCATAGAAAAGTACAGAAGTGAGAAGGGCCTTTCTGCCTCGAGTCCAGCGGCCAGCTGTCTGTCAGTCTATCTGCCTATTTCTGTTCTCTCTCCCACAGAGGAGATAATGGATGGTCTGATCCAGCCCACTCTTCAGGGCCAGGAGGACAGAGAGGGTGATGCAGCCAGAACTGGGTCCCTGAATCTCCAAAGGGCCAGTGCAGAGAAGATGACAACCAGTCATTCTCCACCCCCACTGATTTCAGGAGAGAGAGAAGTTGGCTGAAACTGCAGTAGGCAAGATTGAGGTTAGATGGCAAGAAAGAATTCCTGATGGTGAGGGGTCCTGAGCACTAGATCAGGGGACCACGAGAAGGGGTGAAAGGTTTTTTTAAAGCCCTGCCCACCCACCCCCCCCTGCAACTTCCCACTGGGAAACTCTTGCCCAGGAAAGCAGCCCCCACACACTTGATGGTTCCCACACAAACTTAGGGGAAGGATGTCGTTGTACCCTAGGGGTGTGAGGGAGCACCCTTCTCCCATCACTTGCCCACTGCTTCGCACAGGGGTGTTAAGGACAGTGCTGACTCTGGGGCAGGTCAGACCTGCCCCCTCACACCTGAGTAGACCAATGGCTCCTAGGTCTCACCTCTCCAACTCCAGTCTGGCAGCTGAGAAGAGGTCTTTCCAACCACCTGAGCTCCCAGGGGATGGTGGGATTAGCCCCTAGTGGGAGGCTGGAGCCTCCATTTCTAGAATTTGAGGCTGCCTTTCCAAAAAGGGGGGCAGTGGAAGAGGGGACTTTGGCTGGAAGAGGGTCAGGAGGAGGAAGAGATGCTGCAGGATGTGTAAGCAGAGTTCCCTAGAGGGGCATGGGGAACAGCAGAGGCCTGGTGGGTGAGCAGGGGTCCCCATTAGTGGAGTCCTTGGTGAAAAGTCGCTGAGCCTTCTCCGGGGCGGAGGGGGAGCCTGCCCCACCTGAAGGGCAGCGGGAGGAGAGGCGGAGAAGGGGAAGGATGGGGAGGCGGGCGCTCCCCCGGGGCCCGGTGCCCCAATTAGCAGGGCTGGCGGGTGGTCGCTGCGTGTGCTGGCGCGCGTCCTCGCGGGTGCAGGCGGGAAGCTGGGTGCACGGGTGGCGCGCGTCAGGCGCCTAAGGCTGTGCTGGGAGCTGTTTCAGTGTGGCCGGCTGCGGGTAGGGGGCCGGGGTGAGGGTTGGGGGCCGCAGAGAGCCGCGCGCATCATTATCTGGCCCCCGCCCGACTCTCCGCGACCCCCGCCCGGCCTTTGGTTGCTGCGCGCTGAGTCTGGACTTTCCCTCTGGGTCCTTTCTTGGGGCCCCCCAAAGGGGAGGGGGTGCCTTCAGGCTGCGCCCGGGCCTGCGGGCCGCCCCGGGGTGGAGCGGGCCCGGGCCGGGCCTGGTGCGAAGGGGAGGGGCTCTCTTTTCGGGACAAGGACCGGCTCCGCGGGGACGCGCTGGGATGGTGCGCGGAGGAGGCGGGAAGGCCGGGACTGCGCGGGGCTGGGGGCCTGGTGCCGGCTGGGGCTCGCCCGGGGCCCGGGCCTCGGCTGGAGGGCTGTTTGGGACGGAGATCAGCAGCTGGGGCTGTCCCTGGGGGCTTCTGCAGCTGGAGCCTGGGGAAGATGCGAGAGGAGGGCAAAGAAACAAAAGGAGAGAGAGTTTCAGAATCTCCCTGGGCACTGAGCCCCAGAGTCGTGCATCCTCAGAGGTGGATGAGCCTGAGGATGAGACCTTGGCACAGATGATCAAACCGAGGCAAACAAACTGAGGCGTGGTGCCCCGTCCTCTAGGACCGGGCCTCTAAAGAACACCCTCCCCCACCCGGGCTGCTAACAAAAGAGCTTGCTGCATGCTTTCTCTGATGTCTCTGTTTCATCTTTACATTCTACTGTATTATATACTCGTGCTTATATTAATATGGGTCATGTTTTCTCCCAACTATTCTAGCCTTTATCTTTGAGCCTCAAATGCCCAGTGGCACACCAGAGACTGTATGTGGACCCCACTATCCCCTATCAACCTTTCCCAAGCCTGCCTCCTTGACATCCCTCCAGACACTTCCTTGAGCCCAGTGCCAGGGCTGGAACCCAAGTCAGAAGAGAGAATTGATTGGGGAGATGTGGCTGAATTATCAGTACCCCTTGCCTCCTGGAAAGCCTCCCCTGGAGGAAGCTTTCTGTGGTCACCCTCTGTCACCCCAACACCCCACCACCACCACCCACCCCCCTGGGACTGGCAGTGGTTTCTCACCTGCTGGTGATGGCTGTGTCAGATGCTGGGGCCGCACCTTGGGGTCTGTCGGGGGGCTGCTGGGCTGTGGCAGGCGTGGGCATGCGGACGCTAATGGGGCGGGGGATCCGGCTCCGGGTGGCAGCTGCCCGGCCAGCTTTCCTGGGCACCGCAGGCTCGGAGGCAGGCGTGTCCTCCTCGGAGCCTGTGCCTGAGAGAGTCTCAGAGGCACGGCGTTGCTCCTCGCTGGAAGAAGATGAGGCCCCAGAGGCCAAGCGCAGTAGCAGGCGGCCCTGCCTCTTTTCCATCACCAGCCGCGCCAGGTCTTGCTGCGGTCGGGCCCGCTTGCCCCACCGCTCTTTGGCCGACAGTGAGCCAGAGGGCTCAGAGCCCGTGTCCTCCTCAGACAGCAGGACAGGGATTCGGCTCCTGGGGCGGGGGCCTGGCATGGCGTGGCGACTAGGAGAGATGGTGGCCAGTTTTTCGGGGCCTGGCTCCAGCAGGGACATGGGGGTGGGCCCATCAGCCAGGGCTGGGCCGTTGGGCAGTGAGTCTGTGGTCACCTCCAAGGGGCCGCTCCCTGGAGGTGCTGACGGGACACAGCTCTCCAGCCCTGACAGGGCAATGCTGTTCTCCAGGTGTGCAGAGGCCCCTTCCTCCGCCACCCTCCCGTCAGAGGGCACCTCCAGGCCCAGCTCGCCCCCAGAGCTGAGCTCCTCAGACCGGGAGGCTTGTCCACCGGAAGACATGACATTGAGGTGGGTTTTCTCCGCAATGTGCACAAAGGTCCTCTCGACTTTGGTGAAGGGTGAGGAGGTGACTGCCACTCCCCCTGCCCCCATGGCCACCGCTCCCATCCCCTGCCCTGTCCCAGGCCCAGGGGGCTTGGGCTCGGACTTGAGGACGGAGGACAGGGTGCCTGGCTCCGACACATCCAGCTGGCTGCCAGTGGGCTGGGGCCGCTCCTGCTGTGGGGTGAGGACGGCCAGAGTGCCCAGGTCAGGGTCAGGGGCCAGGTCGGCAGTGACGGGCGACTTCTTCATGTCACCAGGGGAGACGAGCACCAGCGTTTTGGAGCCCTCCTCAGGCTCCAGGTCCCCGTCAGCCATCGAGGCCCGGCCCCTGGACTCTTTCTGGTCGTCAGCCAGCAGCGTGGAAGGTGCGCCCTCTTGGCTCCGGTCTGTGCTCCTCTCGCTGCCCTCGCTGCTGGAGCTGCTGTGTGGCCCCAGAACCTCCCCCAGGGCCACTGCCTCTTCCTCCTCCTCCTCCTCCTCCTCTTCATCTTCCTCCGCCTCCTCGTCCTCTTCTTCTTCCTCTTCTTCCTCTTCCTCTTCCTCCTCCTCCTCCTCCTCTTCCTCCTTCCCATTTGTTTGAGGCTGACCAGGAGCCAGTGGGACCTGGGGGGGTGTGAGTAGCATGTGCGAGAAGCCTACCCTCCGGACCCTGTTGAGCAGCCGAGCCCTTTCGCGGTAATCAGAGAGATCCTTCTTGAAGTCCTGGTAGGGCAGGCTCAGGGGCACAGCTCGTGGGAGACCGTTCACCTCAAACGGGGGTGCCACAGAGAATACCTGCAAGGGGCACACACAGGAACCCACTGAGGTCACAGCCCTGTTCCTGGGCCTGATTGCACCCCCAGTCTTGGAGGCTTGCCAGAGTGGGAGTTCCACCAGAGCAGGCATGGAGGCTTGTTTTGTTCATTGTTCCGTCCCCGGAGCCTAGGCTGGTCCCTGGGACCTAGTAACTGCTCAATAAATCTCTGATGACTGTTTCCATGCTCCAGGTTCCCTGGAAATCCCAGGCCTTTATCCTAGTGGCTTTTCCATCTCCCAGTGTCCCCTTTACCCCTACTCCTCTCCTGTATCCCATGTGTACCCTGAAACCCAGAGCCAACTGTAGTTCAGTCAACAGAAGAAAATGACAACTGCAAGCCATCATAGCCACCATGTAGATCAACCCTTCCTTTTGCAGGTGAGGAAACCAGGTCCAGAGAGGAGCAGCAAGTGTCTGGGTTGCCCTCACTGCCTCCTCATAGAGTACAGTTCCTCTGTAGCCAGGGAGTTGGCTGCGGGGCCACCAGAACCTGTCAGGGCAAAGTTTGGGCCATCCTCCACCCCGTGAAGTGCAGGCTGGGTCCCTAGAGCTCCAGCCCCCTTCCCACCTGCCTGTCAGCCAGGAATTTTCCAGCCCTCTGTAGGTGCATTTTGAGTCCACACTTCTCCAGAAAGTCACAGCCAGCCTATGAAAGACAGTTCCTTTTCACTTGATTACTTTTGTCCCTGGGAAGTTTTGGCCATGCGATGGCATGCCCTTGGCTTTCTAGACTCTTACCACATCTCCCCTGAGCCTTCTTCCTTCCAGACTCAAAAGACCTAAGCATCTAACCAGGGCCTCCGCTGCAGTGTCTTCTCTAGTTCCACCCTTGTCAATCACACACATCCCTGGGCACCCACACAGCACCAGGCCCCATCAGGGCTGACATGGCTTTGTTCCTGGGGGGATGGTACTGATGGTATCCAGCAGTTTGTTAGCCTTTTGAACACACAGGGCTTCTGTTTTCTGAAACACAGCTCTTGCAGACCCAAAGCCCTGGAAGGGCTCCAACACCTTCAGGGGCCATCCAGACTCAGGGAGTCCTGCCAGGCATTCCTCTTGAACATCTGTGTCTGCTGTCCTATCCCCATGGCACAGCCCTGTGCTGCCTGGTGGTTCCCCAGCCACGAGCCTGATTTTTTTTTTTCCATTCTGCATTGCCCATCCGTTCTTCCTACAGCTGCCCAAGTGACCTTCCTGAAACTTAAATCGGATCTCATTTCCCCCTGTTTCAAACCTGCAGAAACCTGTGCTGGGCCCCACAGTCCTCGGGAGATAGTCCCAACCCTTGGCTTGGCATATGAGCATCCTCTCTCCTCTCCACCCCTCCCTACCTCACCCTACCCTAGCCCAGCCCATGAGCTGACTCCTACCTTCTTCTCTAACCTCACTTTGCTCCCCTGCTTACGTTCCAGCAGTTCTGAAAATGCGGTTTTCTGATACTTCTGATCCTTCCCTAGGCAGCTTCCTCTGCCCAGGGGTCCGTCCCTTTCTACTGACATGACAAATTCCTATTCTTCTTCCAGCACCCAGCTCAAACAGCTCATTTCCCCAAAAGCTTCTTGTCCACCCACCAAGCAGATTTCACCACTCTCCTTGTTTTCCCACATCCTTCCTTCACAGAACCTTTCACCTTCTATTTCACAGGCACGCCTTTACATGGTTCTCTCTCCTGATAAATGGTGAGCCTCTTAAGGGTTTTTCATTCATTCATGCATGCGTAAAGTCCTTGAATGTCTATTGTCTTGCTGTAAATTTGTGGATCAACAAGACAGATCTGGTCCTCGTTTTCATGGAATGTGCAGTCTCTAGATTAGGAAGTGAGATGGGGATAATGCATACTCCACAAAGGCTGTGACCAGAAACGAGGTCATACAAGCAGTGGATCTGGCTTATAGCAGTGGATTGATACGTGTTAGCTCCCTCCCAACCCCTGTCTCTTATACACATCTGCCGCTCCTGCTGTGGGGTNTGAGATGGGGATAATGCATACTCCACAAAGGCTGTGACCAGAAACGAGGTCATACAAGCAGTGGATCTGGCTTATAGCAGTGGATTGATACGTGTTAGCTCCCTCCCAACCCCATCCACCCCCGCCTCCTACCCCCTGCTCTGGCTTACCCTAGTTTGAAGATCATTACCTCCCTCCTCAATCCCAGAAACTCCTGGATGCCATACCTATGCAGCCAGGGAAAGAATAGGCTCTCCAACTGAGGTCTCTGTGCTCAGCCCATAGGCAGGTGGAGGAGAAGGAATCCACAAGGCCAAGATTTGCTCAAGGCTGTGACTTCTCCCCTCTTTAACTGTCATAACCTTCCTCATGCAAGACAAGATAGTGTCAGACATCAGACAGGACCCCAGCACACTCCGGAGTGTGTTCTGATTATGTGTTTCTCCTGTCTGGCTCAAAACCCATCCACCCAGTACCAGATACATCCTACTCAGCAGGGGTGTCCTTCAACCCCACCAAACCACCCTTTCTCAGCAGAATCTCAGCCTATTTTCCTGCCCATCTCTGACTCTTCGGGCATCCCTGTTAGAACGATCTTTGCCCCTGCCATCTGGACAGTTCTTGGATCTCTCTGGAAAAGCCTCATCCAAAGGATGGATCCTTTGCTCACAGTGCCCACGTTAGATGCTCATAGGTGGAATCCTCTCCCCTTCCGTCTCAAAGCCCTCCCCTTCCATTACATGGGAGGGATGAGGGATCCCCACTGGAAACCAGGCATCATTGACAATATCAAACTAGGAAACTGAGGCCTGGAGAGAGGCATCAATAGGCCTGAGTCACAAAGGCACACCAGTCAGGCCAGCCCAGAACTCAGAATTCTTTCCACTGCCTCCCTGGCTTCTCACCGTCCCAAGCAGCGGAACTCAGGACCCTCTGCCCTTCAGCAGAGCCGTGAACCTCAGAGAAGACACAGATTTACCCTAAGGGTCACCCTGGCCTGGGCATGCTTGGTTTTCTGTTTCAAAGCCCCTTCCCATCTGGCTCCAATTTGGGGAGCACCAGGCCTGGAGGCACCCTTCCTCCTCCTCAGAGAGCAGGAAGCCCTCCCTCACCCTTTCTGGCCTCTCCTGGAGGCCCAAGTCCAGCAAGTATTCACCTGTTCACCCAGGTGATCCTGTGCCTGTTCAATCAGCCAGCGACCCCTGGACAGCCCTGTGTGCTTGGCCCTCCAGGCCTGAGGACACCATGGGAGGGGACAGCAGCGACACTCCCCTGTTCTACCACGGAGGGAAGAGACAGTGGTGGGGGCCTGCGAGGGAAAGCCAGCATCCAGGGCAGCTCACACCTTCCCGCTCCCTTCTCAGTGTAGGGACACGGTAATACTTCAATTTGCTTTCTATGGTTCTCCAGCCTGCTTGGCACAGTGGTATTTGGGGATGCTTTTTAAAAATGAGGAGCCCCAAGTCCTACTCCGCAGATTCTGCTAGGTCAGAGATAAGGCCCAGAAATCTGTTTCATGGCTCCCTGGTGACTCGGATGGAGTTGGGCCAAAGGCAGATGCGCTGAGGGTGTGGGAGGAGGGGAGGCAGGCCTTCTGGGCTGAGACATTCAGAGAGAATGAAAGCCTCAGCCCTCCCCCTGTGTCCGCTGAGCCCCGAGCAGGGGCATGTGGCCTTGTCAGCTTCCGAGCTCAGCCCAAGTCCATGTTTACTCCAGTCAGCCGGAAAAGTGAACAGAGGCAGAGGGACCAGACTCCAAACTGACCCTGCCGCCAGCAAAACCAGGCTCTCCTCAGCCTTGACTCCACTGCTATTGACATTGGAGACAGGTTACTCTCCACATCCCCCATCTGCACACAGCACCCATTGAGCAACTCTCTGACCTGGACCCAGGCCAAGCCCAGACTCATCAGTCCACAGTCCCAAGGTCAAAGAAGGTGGGCTGCCCGGGGACAAGAGGACTATGAGCTCTGACACCCTCACCCCAACCTCACTGCCCGGTGGGGAGGGCTTTGTGACTCTCACAGCAGTGCCCCCCAGCCCCAGAGCAGCTGCCCAGCACATACCTCCCAGCCCCTGCCACGGGAACCCCCACTCCCATTGCCAAAACTGCCTAGACTGACAGAGATGAGAGGTCAGCAGGGTACCTTCTCTGCTGGACTCTGCCTTTCCCAGAGTCTTTGCCCATCTGTCTGGTCTCTACACTCAAACCACATCTGCCAGGCCAAGAGCCCTCCCTCTGCTCTTCACCCTCCATCCAGGGGTGCCGCCCACATCCGGCACCCTGGCCCATGACAGTCATCTGGGTGAAAGGGGGAAGACAGCTGCTACCCGAAGTCTCCACAGATCCTCATACACTTGACCCCAGATCTCAGTGCCTGCCCCAGCTGCCCCAGGGTGAGGACCTCTCTCAATGCCCTGGGGGGTCCAAAGCAGCTGTAGCTTGCCCTTTCTCACCCCCACACTTGCTTTAGGCCCCAAGAGGAAACATATTAGTATCTTCCTCTTTTGGTGCTATGGCTGCAGGCCTGTGGGGGTGGGGTAGGGGACAGTGAGACAGTGAGCCCCCTTCCCCTTTAACCCCCTCTCTCTGCAATCTCTACAGTCTCTGTGACCCTCTTCTTTGGTCCCACTCTCTCCTTGACCTCGTTCTCCCACAACAGGCATTCTACCTCTGAGTTCCCTGGGTTCTGCACAGTCTAGTTTCTCACTGATTCCCCTCAACAGACCATTCTTCCCCAGGCCGGGGCTCCTTAAGATCCCCCATCAGGGCAGGGGAGAGGGAGCAGGGGAAGGCTCCCTGAGGTCTCTTCACAGGGTTCTCTGCTATTCTGGCTTCCCACCCCCACCACACACTTGGTCATAATTGTCTGATCCACCGGGAACTGATAATCACCTTCCGGCTCCCCAACCCCCTCCAGCAAGCTGGCCATTTCCAGTCAGGCCAGAGACCAGAGTCCACCCCCAAGCCCTCCTTGGGATGAAAGGAGACCACCAGCCAGCCGCAGCAGTAAGTGTTGCTCAGGTCCAACTAGGTTGAAACTTCCTAGGGTCCCCTCCCTCTCTCCCCACTTTGGCCTGTCTTAGCTGCTGGCTAAGGTAGGAGTGGGGCTGGATCCATTGATCTGAAATTTGCCACCCCCTATCCACCACCCATCTCTGAGTCAGCAAAAGACTAGCCCCTGGCCTCTGCGCAGTGCTGCGACCCCAGAA
>SJYA01002804.1:576420-635271 GCA_006410615.1 Neotragus moschatus
TAGAAAGGAGGAGGAGGAAAGAAAGCAGGCGAGGCGCAGGTTCCTGGAAGGCGTCTTTAATCAGAATTTGGTAGTACACAAGCTCTCCGGATTGTCTGCATTAACATACAGGGACTTTAAAAGGCACAGGATCCCTTGCACAGCGACGCCTGACGGCGGGGCGCTCCCCACCCCCGCCCTGCGTGGCCGTGTGCGCAGGGGTGCAGAGTCCGTGTCCTACCCCCTCCCCCCAACCCTGGCGGCGCCGCGCGTGTGCGTGTCGGTTTCAAGTGTTGGATTTGTACAGTACTCGCAATCTAGGGGCAGGGGCTCAGTGCATGCGCTTCTACCTGGGCCCTGGGGTGGGAGCGGGGGGCCCTGACGCCACTCTGTACACTGAGGACACACCCCGGAGAGAGAGAAAGAAAAAAAAAAAAAAAAAGCGTCCCATCTTCGCGTGTGTGTGGTTTTGAAGTTTTTCGTGCATGCTTATGGCTGGCCAGGGTCGGGAAATAGTGCAAGCTTATAATACAGTATTATTGCAGTACAAAATGGGGTGGGGGAGCGGGGAGTTATGATGGGATGAGGAGGCCCAGGAATAAACAGGCTGGATTCGGGACCTCCAGGAGGATCCTCTCGCCAACTCCCTTCCCATCCCTGCCTCCCAACGCTGGGAGGGGGCTTCTCGGGCCCCTGGAGGGAAAAGGCTGCGCTGGGCCCTCGGGCGAGTTTCCCCCATCCCACCAGTCAAACCTCCCAGCGGGGCAGGGCCAGCCCTCTCCTCATTCAATACTGATAGCCACAAGGGCCCGGAACCCCTCTCCTCTCCCACCGAAGCCCCTCCAAGTGGCTGGGGGTGGGGGTGGGGAAGGAGTCGACGGAGCAAGTGCAAAGGAAGCAGATGTTGGTCCCTGAGTTTTATTTGCGGGGATGGGGAGAGAGAAGAGCTGGAAGTGGGGGCATGTTTGGGGACCCCCAGGGCCTTCTGTGGTGTAAGTTGGGTGGGGCAGGAAACACAGAGGCTGGGGCTGGGGCCAAAAGGGGGGTGTTGGGTGGCTCTGAGAGACCTAGGCTCAAAGCTTGGCTCCCCCTCAACTCTGGGCTCTTTGGCATCCAATTGCAAGGCCAATTTATTTGGGGCAGGGAGGGGAGGGCGCAGCCCTGTAGGCGGTGAGGTAACAGGAATCCGGTGTGGGCGACCCGGGCTCTTGAAGCCCAGGAATTGGCCAGCTCCCTCTCCCAGCCCTAGTCAGCACCCTGCCCTGGAGCACGGAGGGGCGAGCCTTCACATCCGCCCCGGGCCGGGGACCCGGCGGCCTAGAGCCGGCGGAGGGGAGCCAACTCAACCTTTGCGCGGGGCGGGGCGGGAGGCGGCGGGCGGCTGAGGGGCGAGAACCCGAGGAGGACTTTAGCAGCAGGCAGCTTGGCGGGGGCGGGGAGCAGAGGCTGACGCCCGGGGGCGCCCGGGAGGATTACTCTGGCAACGTGACCGGCGCGGCTCGAGCTGGGGGGCTCGGAGGCCAGGCGGTCGCCTGGTCACGCCGCGTAGCAGCTAGTTAAAAAGACTGGAACGTACATTCGTGGTGCAACGGCCGCGGGGACGGGGACAGAAGGGAATGTAGGGGATCCGGGTCCCAATACAGTGATAAACCTGCCAGAGGGGCCCGGAAACACGATCCTCGTGCTCTCCTGGGCCGGGCCGCTAGTCTGCTGTCCAGAGAGTGCATGAAGTGTGCGCGCAGCTACGGGGTGTGTGTGTGTGTGTGTGTGTGTGTGTGTGTGTGTGTAGCAGAGAGAGAGAGCCTGTTAGTCGTGGCAAGGTGAACCCCAGACCCCGCACCCCCACAGCCTGTGCGAGTAAAAGGGAGGGTAGGTGGTGGGACGCACGGCGGAACCAAGTGGAAGCGGAGGTCTCGGAAGGTTTCCATAGTCCTTTGGGCTTCACTGCCCCTCCTCCCCACGGCTTCTCAACTCTTCACTTGAGGGCTGGGGTCGCCGTTCAGGCCCAGGGGCTCCCTAAACTGGGAAGCCCCCTGGGTGGTGTGGGAAACCATTGGAGATGTTTGAGGGTTGTGGTCCTCAGGCTAGGGGCCTCTCCCTTAGGGAGAAGGATGCTTTAAAATTTTCAGAGGCTGACCCCACCAGTCCTGGGGGCACCTCTGTCCCTAATAGGAATAATGCAAACTTTGGGGACGTGCCCCCCAACTTAAGGAGAGTGATCTGCCACGCTCCTTGTTACCAAGGACTGCCCATGGAGGTGGGCTGATTCCTGCCCTATGGGGTGGAATCCAGTGGAATTTGGGGGTGAGGTGGGGTGGTGTTCAGGCTTTCCTTAGAGGTCTATACCTCCATCCTCAGGTACCAAATCAACCCGGGAACAGCAGGGGATATCTCGTTCTCTATGCTTCCATAGCCAGTGACCCCCAGAGCCTCCCTACGCATGGTCCTCCCCTCTGATCACCCAGTATAGACACACTGCCACGGCTCCTCTGCTGACCCAGTGGCCCAGGCCTCCCAGCCACTGCCTGGGCAGACAGCACCACCCCTCCCCAGAAAAGGGGACCTAAACAGGGAAGAGGAGAAACAGCAAAGGAGGGTCCTGGGACTCCCCACAAAGAGGAATACAGGTTTTCCTGGGATTGAAGGGACCTGCCCCTCTTGGCTGGGCGAGCAAGGGTTAATGTACCAGCATGGCTCAGAGATTCTACCATTCCTCCTTATGCTGGGCAGGGCCATTCCTTTTTTCCCCACAACTGGAATTGCAAAGGAGATGGCTGGGATTGGGATGCTAGAGGTTGTGGTGAGTGTTGACTGGTTATTGCTGTGACCCAAGCTGCCTTAAGTGGGTGGGGGTGTCTATTCACTACTAAGAATTTACTAGTGCATTTTTCACTGACCTAGGATCCTGTCTTACAGAGAAAATATTGGTCCTTTGAGGAGGACCCCACTTAACATGAACAAACCCACTGGCCCACACACACACTTAGGCATACACACCATGAGCTCACTGACATGTACACACAGCACACATTACACATCCCCACTGGTCGTGAGCTGCCTGTTCTTAAGAGGCCCACACAGTTTGTGTTCCTGGGGAAGAACACTGTCCTGTCCCCATTTGAGTGCTTACGGCTTTGGATAGATGGGGGTAGGGGGATCCTCAGGCTCAGAGAGTTTGCTCAGAGAGGTTGCAAACTGAGTTCAGGGTCTCTGCTTGTAAACCAATTTTGTTCAGTTCACACAGTGATTTTTCTTTAAAAAGTTGTTTTTAAAAATTAGATGCCAATATTTAAAAATAGCGAGATTTCACGTTAAAGGTGGACGATACTGGCAACAGTTGGTTGAGCTGAGGGTGGTAGGGGTCCCTTTGTTTACCACAGTCCCTACAAGTGCCCTCTCCCTGACACTGCTTGGCTCCTATTGACATGAGTTGAGATGAGTTGGTGACACGCATCTCAAATCTCCACGGTCAGTGTTATGGGTGCCAGTATCTGCCCTGCCTGTGAGCCTGACCCCAGGGGACCCCAACCGATACCACTGAGGACACGGTTTTGAGCACCTACTTTCTCACTGGAACTCTTAGTCCACCCACCTAATCCCCAGAGCTGCTATGGGCATGCTTGGGGCCATGTGGGACTGAGAGGTTGGGGGTCTCTGGAGAGACAGAGTCCAGCCATTTCAACCAACCCCAGAACTCTGGAGTGACCACCCATCCACCCCCAACTCCATCCCATGCCCAGGTGGGATGGAGAAGGAAGGAGAGTCTGATTCATAGATAACTTCCTTCTTCCTCAATACAGCAAGGAGGGGCCAACCAGTAAGAACAGTAAATAATAAACAGACCAATACATAGACTGAAATGCTTTAAAACTCCTATCAAACAAGTCCTCAGTTATTCGGCATTGGCGGGCGTTTTTAATATGCTTTTGTAAATTAGATATTCTGATTAATCCATTTGATGCTGATAATAGTGGGATCTACTTCCTAGGCTATTAAGAGGATTAAATGAGTTATTTTTGTAAAGTGCTTAGATCATTGCCTGGCACATGATAAGCTCTGTTAAATAAAATAAATTAATTAATAATTGGAAGCCACCACTACATGCAGGGTGTGACTCTTAAGTACAAAAATAGCATCTTCCAATACAATAGAGTGCTGCTCCTTTTCAAAGCTGACCTGGGGGAGGCTATGCGTTTGCCCCAGGCAGGGTATCTTTTCGTGAAACACTCTGGCATCTTCCTTGGGAAACCCTAAAGAAAAAAGCTTGACAGCACTCTGGGCTCACAACTTCCCTACCCAGCTCAGGACCCAGAGACAGGCAACTGGACTCCAAACCACACAGGGATCTGCTGCGCTTCACATGAACTTGCTTCAGCACACGTGGCTTCAAATAGCCTTAGATGTTCCAAAAGTCAGAGCTACCCTCAAAAGGTAATACTATCAAGACCACTTCCTGGTCTTAAGACCACTTCTGGTTAGCTCAGAGCTTTATGGCTTATAAGACAGTTTCTCCTCTACTACGGAGGGCATATAAAAAGATGTCCCGCAAAGGACAAAATGTTTTGAGTCATGATTTTTAAAGGACACACTCTTTCCCACAATAGTCATTTCTGGGGTGTGTGTGTTTGAAAAATTTAGCTACTTTGGGAATGCTAAACGGGATTTCCCACCTCCAAAACCTTTGGAAACACTGAAGAAGTGAAAGTGAAAGTCGCTCAGTTGTGTCCAACTCTTTGTGACCCCATGGACTGTACAGCCCATGCAGTTCTCCAAGCCAGAATACTGGAGTAGGTAGCCTTTCCCTTCTCCAGGGGATCTTCCCAACCCAGGGATCGAACCCAGGTCTCCTGCATTGCAGGCAGATTCTTTACCAGCTGAGCCACCAGGGAAGCCCTAATACATGTCTGATGCTAAATTGAGGCTGAAGCTAGTGCCGTCATCTTTGATAGGTCACAAGGCACTTTGGGATCTTAGAGTACCGCAGGGCTCTGGTCATGGTGTGGGAGCTGTGCTCAGGGACAGGGAGTAGAACCCCCTGGAAGGAAATGCCAGATAATAGAGGGCTTGGTTTCATCTCATCCCAGATAGCGGGGGCCCTGCCCCCACTGCTGCTGATTGTGGAGTGGCTGGTGGACAGACTCCCCTTCATTTCAGCCCCTGCCACTTGCCGCCCGCCTGGCCACCAGAGAGGATGGAAAGAGGGCCAGAGGAGAGTGGGGAGGGAGGCGGGCAGTGCCAGAAGGCGGGGAGTAGGGCTACTGGCCATCCCACCCCCCAACTTTGTGCTTTGATATTTCTCTCTTTTCTTGAAGGGTCTACCCTGACCCCTCCTCTGCCTTCTGCCATCACAGGGTGCAGAGCCACCCAAAACAGACCAGAGGGCAACAGAGTATTGGACCTGGGGAGGTTCAAAAATGAGCAGTCAGCATGGAGGTGGGTCCCACTTTGGCTTCCATTCCCAAACAGGGAGGGTGCTCATGGCCCAGCTACCCTTAAGCTATCCTTTTGGAGAAAGGAGTGAGGTGGGTATGGGCTTGGCTCACATGGGTGAGCCACCTATGAGAACAGTTTGGCTCAGGGCACTGTTCACTGACTGTGGCACCTCTAGGTTGAGGGGCCCTGAGGCCTCTGCTGGAACCAGAGACAGGAGATGAAGGGAGATGAGTTGGGAGGGAAGCAGACGTCAACTGAAGAAGGAGGGAGAAAGGGAGCTAGGATGATAGTAGGTACATAGGAAACTACCAAGGATTACACAATCATCTTTCTGATTCCCTAAGAGACACACACACACTCATACACACCCACCCACACAGAACTGCAGCACTGGGCAACTTCAGTGGGTGCCATTCACATCAAGGGCTATGTAACTGGCACTCCATAGAATTGTGCAGTGCACAGGCTGAGCATCTATCCATGGCAACCCTGCCACATGCACACATTCCCATACAAAACCACACTCATGCTCGTAAGTGTACCAGCACACACACAGAGGCAACTTTACTGCAATAAACATTTTGCAGGCCTTCAGGCCTCCTCCTCTCCTCCCCTTCCTGCACTGGCCCTGCCCTTCCTGGAGCCATCTTCACCACTGCCCCATCCCCCAGGGGAACAGAGGTGCTGGACGACATGAGCAGGAATGAAGACAAAGGACCTTGGGGTCCCTGCAGTGACAGGTTGGGTGCTGAGAAACAGGCAGAAAGAGCAGTCTGGCATCCTGATCCCCTCCCATCTCCTGATCCCCCTCTTATCAGCCTACCAGGTGTTCTGTTTTCACCAACGCCCCTGGGGACCAAAAAGCTTGGCTGAGCACCCACTGGAAGGGGTCACCCTCTAAGAGGGGCAGTGGTGGGACTGCTGCTGTCTGGAACTTGTCCTGAGCTCACAGGTCTCACCTCATCCTTAACAACCACCCTCTCTGCCACTGCTACTAGGCAGGGTCCATCACCCCGAGGCCCCAGCTCACTTTGAGGGGCAGACCCCAGATCCCTCCCTGTGCATCCCTCCTCAGCTCCTAAGGAGCTGGGCCAGGCAACATATGCCCCAGGGGAGGGGCAGCCTACAGTGGGCTGAGCTCCAAAACTCCTGGGTTGAGATGCAGGAGGGCAGGGCACTGTCCTCCGTGACCATGGCCTGGGAAGGGCTCACTGGGTCACAGGGCCACTTCCTCCCACGTCACTGACTACAGAGGCACTTTCCCACCAAACCCCAAAGCTGGCTGGCCAGGCCCCTATCTCATACACAGGGCCACACACCTCGCCCTGCCGAGAGAGAGACACAGCACACTAAAAGGGACCATCTCCTGGCACCCCCTCCCCAAGGGTGGACCATGCCCAGCCATGCCAAGAGATCACAGATTAAACAGAATACGCACCCTCCCAGACTGACTCTGACCCAGCACTCCTCTCCCTGACACCTTGGTTTCCACTGGACTCTGGACCCACTGGTGGCTCCAGCCCAGGGCCCCTGTCCTGTCCCAGAAACTGCACCAACAGCCCCACCCCTCCCTGCACCATTTGGCTGGCACCAAGCAGAGGGAGTCGATGGAGGGGGTGAGGGGTGGGGGGGTTACAGTACCTTGGGCCAACGTTATAGGGGCTGTATTGCATGACAGGGAGGGTCAGGGTGTGTGAGTGTGTGATTATTGCGTCCTGGGAAGGAACCACGGTCTCTGCCTGCTCCCCACCCCCCCCACCTGCCCCCTCCAGGAGGGGGGGGGCCCAGCCTAGGTCTTGTGGGTGAAGCGGGCCCACACCTGCTGCAGCTGTGACCGCGAGATGCGGAGCACCGAGGGCACGAGTCTGTGGTTGCCGGCGGCCAGGGGCGCGTGGCGCCGGTGGGGCGCCCGCACGGGGCTGCTCTCCGCCGAGCGGCTGCGCTGAATGAGGGAACCGGAGGAGCCGCCGCCGCCAGGGTGAGGGTAATGCTCGGTCTCCAGCGTGGAGGAGGAGAACACGGAGGACGCCAGTCGTCGCAGGGGGCTGTACCGCGGGAGGGAGTGCCCCGAGAGTCTGTCCTCCTCCAACTGAAAGAGACCAAAAGAGTGGAGGGGAAAGAGGTGTCAGGCACAGACTCAATCGACAGCTCCGTCTCGGGGGCCACCCACCGCCGACAGCCCCTGCGGCGCCGGCGTCACGGGCAGGTGGGCAGGGGCAGACCCTCCCGTTCTGCCTCACCACCTAAGCTCCGGCCTCCATCACCCTTCCCCTGCCTCCTCCTCACATCACGGTCTCCTCCTGGAGACCTTGCTCACTCACCTTCTTCAGGAAGCCTTCCTGGCTTAGCTCTATATAGCTTGGAGTTCCCTCTGGGCTGGGGAAATCCTGCCCCCTCCCCCTAGAAAGACCGCTCTAAAATGTATTGGCATCTGTGCACCATCTGTCTCCCCAGCTGGACTCTGCGCCTTTCATGAGGTCGAGAGAACACCAGCTAAGTGCCCTCTGCTATGACAACCCTGCCCCCATGCTCAGAGTCTCAGTGACGAGGCGGCAGAAGGCAAGGACTCTGAAGTCCGACTACACGTTTGAATTCCAACTCCCGCATTTAATATCTGGATGACCTCAAGCAAGTTACTTTACTTCATGCCTCAGCTTTCTCATCTGTAAAATGGGGGTAACTACAGTTTCCTAAGACTCTTCTTATGAAGATTAGGTGTGATAATATGCAAAGCCCTTACGGTAGTGTGGGCCGTGGTAAATGCTGTGCCATGTGAGCTGTTTATCACTCTCAAGAATAAAGAAAGAGTTAAGAGGATTGCGGGGTGGAGGAGCCAGTTGAAGTCATTTCTCCCAGGCAGCTTTCCCTGTCTAAAGTTGAGAGATGTGGCAGGGCCTGGCCGCCTTGCCTAGCCACCCATGCCCTGATGCTCTCGTGCCCTCAGAGGGAAAACAGAAAATGGGCTCCGTGTCCCAGGCATGTGGGGACAGAAACGATGACTTGCTGTCATCTGATCTTGCCCATCCTGACCTCAAGCTCTTCCAGGGACTGAGGCCAGTTTACAAAGCTTTAGGTGGCGCAGTGAGGACTGGCTGGGCCAGCGGCTAAAGGGCTGAGGAGGAGGGCGCCCCTGAGGCCACTGAGTGGGGGTTCAGGGGCCTGGCACGGAAAGGGGGAGAGAGAATATGCTGTAGGCTCATCTTACGCTCACTACACTCACCATGGTTTCCCCTCCTGCTTCTTCGTGGCCAAGTCTAGGATACTTCTGAGCTAGTCCTGTCTGCACTGAGGGTTAGGTGTCCACGGCCCATGTGGCGATACCGAGGGCCAGCGGCACCCACCGTTGCTCACACCCTTCTCAAAGCACATGTGGGGGGCTCCAGTTCAGCACCTCAGGCAGAGTTTGATCAGCTGCCAAAGGGACTTAGTTCCAGCACATCCTGCCCTTTCAGGCCAGGCACCACTTGTAGCCACCTCCCCACCCTCTGTGCCCAGCTGAAGTGTCACAGCTGTGAAGCTACCCCAGCTTCCTGGCAGGCTGGCTCCATTCCGAGCAGACAAGAGTCCACCGTTATGTCCCTGTGGCCCCTTGAGTGTAAACACTGTCTCCACCTTTGCTTCCTCACCCTACCCCCTTGCCTGTGAGCCTGATTCATCTTTGTCCCCCAGCCCCTTGCACACGTGGCAGGGAAATGCTCTAGGGGCTGCCAAACAAATGTCCATGTCCTCAGGAAATGTTGACCCACTGGGTTATCAGCCAGAGACAACTGGAGAGGTAGGGTAAACATCCCTCCCCTAGATCCCACACTCTGTCCACTGCCCTCCCCTCTGGCCTAGCTTTCCTGGCCACTTCTGATTTGCACGGTGAATTCCAGAGAGGAGAAATCAAGGTGTGTGTAAGAAAAAAAAAATTCAAGGGTCATGGTACACACGCCAAAGAACAACAGATGCTCTAAGACTGCCTGATTCCACATTATCCTTGTCTTTACTCCCCACGGGGGTAGGTGACAGACGTGCAAATGTTCCTATCTTTAAAGATTGCTTTTAGGAGGAAGTTCACACATCAGACCCTGAGCAGCCGGAGCTGGGACTCAAAGGGGCTTCCTTGCACAAAGGTTGTAGGGTGGGGTCCCTACAGGGACTTCCTGCCTGCTCTGAGCCACTTAATCTAGTTACGTTACAGGATGCAGCAGGGAGTTCCACAAACTGTGATTCCATGTGCAGTCAGGTGTGGAGACCTCACTCAGGCTCAAGACTCTTTCTAGACCAAAAGAAGAAAAAAAATATGCCAGTCCACTCCTCCCTCTTCCCCTGCCCTCGGCGAAGGAAGGGCTAGGCTTCACCCTGCTGCACTGAAACGCCGGACAAAACATGTCCTGCCCCACGTGCTCACACCCAGACACACACAGAGATACCACCACACACACCGACATGCCCACAGGCACACCTGCTACCATGGCTCAGCCAGCAGGCACACACGTGTGCACACGCAACACAAACACACACCCACACACCACAAAGGCTCTTTTTGACCCTGCACAAACCATCTGCTGTCTCTGGACTGTTTGTTCCCCTCTCTCTTTCTCTCTCTCTCTTTTTTTTTTGTCTGCACTGGCTTGTGGGTTCTTAGTTCCCTAACCAGAGACAGAACCTGCGCCCCCTGAAGTGGGAGCACAGAATCTTAACCACTAGACCACCTGGGAAGTCCTAGATTCAGCCTTTTTTTTTTTTTTTTTGTCTGCACTGCATGGCTTGTGGGATCTTAGTTCCCCGACCAGGGATCGAACTTGCATCCTTAGCAGTGAACATGCCTAACCACTGGACCGCCAGGGAAGTCCCTGATCCTCTCTTAAACACAGAGCCCGCAGACTGTATGGTTCCGAGCACAGCCCTGGAGCCAGCTGCCGGGATTCAAATCCCACTTCTACCCCTTACCAGCTGGTGACCCTGGGCTACATATTTAGCTCCTCTGAGCCTCAGTTTCCTCACCCTGTAAACAGGGGTGGCCTCTGCACTGTGTCACTGTGAGGGTTACGTGGAAAGAATTCAGAAACTCAGGAGTAGCGCCGCTGTTTATTCTCATTATAATAGAACCATCACTGTGGCGACTACCCCATCAGCTGGGACACTGTAGACGTCCGGGGTTCTCCACACACTGCATGCTCTACAGACACTCTGAAAGTGCACCCACGTGTGTGTGCACGGACACACGGACACACCCACACACCGCTGCACAGAAGTGGTAAGCTGACACAGAAAGGCACACATGTGGCTGTAGAATGCTGCCCAAGCTCGCTTCTGTGCACTGTGGGGAAACCAAGGCCCGCACAACCTAACACCCCGTCCAGACCCGCACGACCTCATTGCTTGCTGAGATGGGCAGTGCCCATCCTTGCCACCAGCAGGACCTGAGCCCAAGACTGACCATACACCAGGCCTGCGTCTGCTCCCCCAAATCTCACCCCCTTGGCTGGAATTCCCCAAAGTGAGGCTGACTCCTAGGACCAGGGGGGCATCTGAAGGTGAGAAAAACCTCCCAGGTGGTTCAGCTGCACAACTCTGAGACCCCACTGGCCTCAGTCACCAGGAAGAGACTGGAAGGGCCCAGGTCCTAAACTCGGCCTCCTGACTTTAATTCTGGGCTTTCTCTCCACCCCACACACACCACCGCCATCTGTCCCCCTTCCTAGACTCTGCACCACCCGGGGGCCCAGCCTGTTGTGTGTCTGATCTCTGACGCCTCTGGTCTCTGACTCAGAGACACAGTAGGTGTGGAATGATGAGGTGATGAATGAATGAGAGGATCAAGGGAGCCCAGACGGATCCTGCTCCACCTCCTGCTTACCTAGTTCTGGTTCTGATGGGAACAGAGCCCAGGTCAGCAACATAGCCATGCTGCCCAAGCCCTGCCCTGGCTGAGTCTCCAACTCAGGCTGGCTAGGACCTCTCAGAGTGGGGGCTCATGGTCCCCATTTTTTGAGCCTCCAGTTTTCCAGTGCCCAGGACAAGGCTAGGACATACAGTCTCAGGATCTCAGGTTAGAGACTGTCTCTTCTACACACTGGGATGGGGCCTGAAGGCTGTCCTGTCTAGCCGCTTCCTCCAGGGCACCGGGGTCTCCTGCCCAGGCCTCCCGATCTGAGCACTCAGTGGAACCAGCCCTGCACCTGGCATCTCCCAGAGCCTTCCACGTGCAGGCCTCCACACGGGACAGTTGAGGGGAACACACGTGGGCCCTGAGCCCTCCAGCATCACTTCCCTGGCGCTCCCCAGTCCTCTGAGGGGACATGGACCCCAGTCAGCACCCAGGGTGAGTGGTGGAGCCACTTCCTGGGTCAGAGGTCAGTCTCTGCACCACACAGAGAAACCCGAGCAGGCCAGGGACCTTCTGCCTGTTTGGACACCCCGTATTTGCAAAAAAAAATAATAATAACTAGAATACCATGAGACGTGCTGTGGCCCCTCACCCCAGGATTTATGATGCAGCCACCACCAGGCCCCTCTCTGCCCATCCTGTCTCATCCCTTAGGCCTCCCACACGAGAAGGCGCCAGGGCAACCTGACTAGGTCCTCCCAGGGCTCCCAACATGCCGGCCCCTGTGCCAGTTTAGGGTCCTCCTTGCCCTGGCTCCTTCCCTCCCCATCACTGTCCGACATGCTGGCTCTCAGAGCTCACCCTCAGCACAGAGCCCGCTCTGGCCACAGCACAGCCCCAGCTGCCCTTGCCCCACTCCAGCAAGCTCCTTCTCGGCTCCAGGAGCCCTCTTCCCAGGTGTTCTCACCTTTCATCTCACTCTTTTTCAAGGTGTAAATGTTTCCCAGCTCTGCCTCCACCCTGGGCTCTCCCCACTCCACACAGTCCTCTTGAGTGACACCACCCATTCCTGTGGACTACGAGATTCCCAAATGCATATCTCTCACTGAGATCTCTTTCCTGAACCCCAGTTCCTTCACAGTGGACATCCTCCAAGTACCATGAGGTCATTGTGTCCAAATCTGAGTTGATGCTCCCTTTGAAACCACTCAGTGACAGTACCACTGCCCGCCCAGAACGCCGGGTGTCAGCAGCGACTCCCTCGGTCCTCTCCCCAACACCCCCAGGCTCCATCCACCCTGCTGCACATCCAGAGTCCCCTCCCTGCTCCACGCCACCAGGGCGCTCTCCTGCTGGCGCCTGCCCTGTGGCCTTGCACCTGCCCTGTGGCCTTCCTACTGAGAGGTTTGTGCCCCTTCAATCCATTTTCCACACAGCAGCCAGAGGGATCCTTCAAAAGTATCAGTGTCATCCTGTCGCATCCTTGCTGAAAAGCCTGCCATGCCGTGCTGCGCTACGTTGCTTCCACTGTTTAACTCTGTGCGACCCCATGAACTGCAGCCCGCCAGGCTCCTCTGACCTCAGTGGCTCACCAAGCCTTCAGAATCCAGCCCCAAGGCCAAGGCCCTCCCAGACGGGGCCCCGGGACCCAGCTTGCAGCCCCGTCTGCTGCAACAAGCCGATCAGTGTTTCTGACTGCCACCTCTGGGCCTTTGCACACCCTGTCCCCATGCTCTGGGAGGTCTTTCTCCTGTTTTGTCACTTGACTGACGTTGCCCCAAAGGCGACACTCCACTTAGAACCCTGCCCCCCCACAGTCATGCTTACAGATCCTTAAACCTGCCTCCCTTCATCATGGCTGCAACCAGTGGGTGCTAGCCAGCAGCCCCCGGGAGCATACGGGAGCACTCTCAGCTGCACGCCAGGACTGCGGGCATCAGGGGTGGGGAGTGGGGTGCGAGCCCAGCCTTACCTGTCTCTGCGGGCCCGTGGGATCCGACTCTCTCCGTCTGGGGCGGGGCCCGGAGTGCAGCGGCGAGTGGGAAGGGCTGCCGGGTGTTGGGGGCTGCGATGTCTCTGACCGGCCGTCAGCCTGGCTCAGCTGGGATGGCGGGGGCTGGGCGGGCGTCAGCCGCGGGTCCTCCTCGGCCGGCGCGTGCACGCCGCGGCCCCGGGGCCGGACTGCGGGCTCTGGCCCTGGCCGCCGCCGCTCCTCGGCCTCCTCGGGCAGCGGCCGCAGCTCCTCCGGCTCCTCGTCCGTGGTGCCCGACGTGCTGGGCTCAGCCCCCGGGGGGAAGTCCTTCAGCTCCGTCTCCTTGTCGATGATAACCCACTCCTTGCTGTCGAAGTCCTCCTCCTCGGCCAGTGGCACCGAGCGGAAGGCGTTGCTCAGGGCCTCCTGTTCCACTGAGGCTGACACGTCCATGCGGCCGCTGGCCTGCCGGTCGGCGTGGCCTGTGTCCACTGACAGCATCTGGGCCGGCTGCGAGGAGCAGGCTTGGCGCGAGGGTGAGCCAGGCAGATCCATCCGTGACCTGCAAAGCCACCCCACGTGGGGCTCAGTGCCCGGCCTCTCTGGATCCCCAAGGACCCCAAGGTGGAGGCCTACGCCTGGGACCTCCTGACTCTGCCCTTCTCCCACCCTGGGCCAGGCTCAGCCACCTCCTGGGTTGCCACCCTCCAACCTCAGTCCTTGCAAAGAGCTCACGCATTCATTCAACACATAGTTTTGAATGCTTACTATGTGGAATCTAAACACACAGGAAGTAAAATTCTTGGGCTCAAGGAACACTGTCCTCCAGAGCACTCCCAGAAATTTGGATCTTCCTAAAGATAACTTGATGCTTGCCCGGCCAGGGCTTCCACCCCACCCAGGCTTGCGCCCAATGTGCCCAAGACAAACACACCCACCTGGCCCTCGAGTGTGCTGATGGTTTTCTGGCCTCTTCTACCATCACCCTTCAGGTCTACCTGGCTGGTTGCACCACCTCCAATAAACTCCAGTGACCGCCAAGGCCCCTGGCAGCCAGGCAGAGGCCCTGTTTCCCATTTCCCCTAGCCAGACCCATCTCAAAGTCACCTGCTCTTTCCTAAATTTTTCACACCTCTATGCCTTTATAAATGCAGCTCCCCCCACACGGCCTGCCCTTCCACCTTGGGCTGTCCACCCCAGCTTGGTGTCACCTCCTATAGGGAGCTGCTCCCTCCTGCATTGATGGGGGGCTAGTTTGCCCTGGTGGGGGGCTAGTTTGCCCTCCCAGGGCTGCCTGTGTCCCCTCACATCATAGCATGTGTGTGTTTATGAATCTGCCGCCCCAGGAGGTGATGAGTTCTGCCAGGCAGGGGCTGGGTCCCCTCTGGCTTTTGCCTCTGGGACACTGATTCTACCTGGGGACATCTCTTTCATTGTTACCTTAACCTGTGCTGTGAATCTCAGGCGGCTTGCTGAGGTTCTCAACTGGAGTTTACTGGCCCCAAGGTGAGGATATTCCCCAGGAATGCTATACAAGGAAGAACTGTCCCCCCCACCCCACATTCCAGGGTGCCCTGCTGAGAACGGCAGAGAACTCAATCACACTCAGGCTGTGGGCAGGGGGCTGACTGCCATCCTCCCCCCCAGCATCAAGCCTGTGAGGGGAGTGGTACAGATCAAAGCCTCCTGTCGGCCTTTCTCAGCATCCTCCCACCCTGGCCTACATGGGTCCTACCAACACTAATCTGCACAGCATTTTTATCGATTTGTTCATAAACTTAAAAAAAACAAAGGAAGGTCACCAGGTCTTACATTCACATTCCCATTTAAGTGGCTGACGTCACTTGCTTTCCCAAGAGCATGGCTTGTTATGATGGACATGAAGGAGAGAGAGGCTGAAGATGGGGTGGGGGGTGGTTGAAGCAAGCAGGGCGGGGCACACCCTGATCCCATCTGCTTCATACACTTTCCTGTTCCCTCGTGCCCCAGAGCCCCCCAACCCTCCACCCTACTTGAGATCCTGGCCCTTCTCCTCCAGAAAATCTCCCCTTGACCCTCTCCTCTCCTAAAACAAGGGTTCACTCTGGGCCAGACCAAGGTGCTCTCCAGGACTGCTTTGCTCAGGGCATTTCCCACCTCCCTCCCCCACTCATCTCCCCTCCAAACGGCTCTTCCTCACTCCTCCCTGTTTCCTGAACCCTCTGGGCAACCGGGAGGAAAATGTGGTCTTCTATCCCGGGGATTCAACCTGTGAGAGTGTGAGTGTCTGTGGGTATGAGTGTGTGTGTGTGAGGGCTGACGGCTCCCTCAGGACAGGGGCTGCGTCCCTCTGTCCTGGGGCCACCAGAGGGATTGGCACAGGGCTGCCCTGTATGGAACACCCCAGAGGGGCACCGTGCCCGCCCCGGAGGTGGAGTGCAGTCTGGGGAAGAAACCGGTTTGGGGCTCTGGATTCTGGGTCTCCGGCAGCGACTCCTTTCCTGGTGTAGAGAAGGCCCCCCGCCTTGCTGTAAAGCCCCACCCCAAACCAAGGGAGGTGAGGTCATCTCTCCACCCGAGGTGGTCCCACCCACCAGATGAGGATCCGGCCCTGGTCCCTGGCGGCCATGGGCCACCGAGCTCCACCAGCCACTCTCATCCCACATCCTAAAGGCTCACCTTGGCTCTCAACTCTCCCAACACTCCCTCATATCAACCAGGTCCCTCCTCCCTCCCTGACATTCAGACTCCCAAGCCCTGATCCCCAAAGCTTGGTCTGTCTCCCCCTCAAACACCCCCAACACCCGCTGAATCTTCTCCAGGCCCCTCCCCTGGAGCTGGAGGAAGCTTCCCCCTGTTGCTCCGGGGCCTCTGTAATTAGTTCCTAGGGAAAGAGGTTCTGGAAGCATGCCCACCTACCATCTCAGCCTTCACCTCCTCCTATGCCTGCCTCCCACCCCACACCCCTTCATGGCCTAAGCTGGGCCCTCTACATCCCCAACCCCCTCTCCAGGGCTGGTCACTGCTAACCAAGTCCCCAGTCCCAAGCGTAAATCTCATAACACTTCCAGGGTCCCCCACCTCTGCCTGGAAACTATCCTTCCTCCAGACCAGCTGTGAGAAGCTGATGGGGGGTGCCAGGGGCCCTGGACCACACCCCTGGCTCCAGACCCACCTCCTGTCATGCAGCTCCACCCGCCCGTCCGCCGTGGACAGCCTCTCAGACTCGGGGCTGTTGACCCTCCGGTAGCGCAGAGAACGGACTGGGGTTGTCGGTGAGTCTGGGGGAGCCCGCACCGGGGAGCTGGGGATCCCCACACCACGGCTCTGCTCCTCCTCCACCACAGCGGGGGTCTGCAGGACAGGGGAGTCCCATGAGCTGGGGCTGACAGGGCGGCTGTGGGGCCGTGGTTTTCTTGGGGCGAAGGAGGGAGCGGGAGGTCCGAGCACTGGGTGCCAGTGATCCCAGGAGGGCGCCAGGCCAAGGAGGCAAGGCGAGCAGGCAGGTGGCTGGGAAGAAGGAGCCACGGGTAGGGAGCAAGGGGGCAGGGGGAGAAGGCCACCCATGTCGCCCTCCCTGGCTGCAGTTACTTTTCCAATGTTGATCCGGAGTTTGTTCCGGTTGACATCCGTCTCCTCCCAGACTTCAGCCTCAGGACCCCCGGGGTGGGGGACAAGGTGGGGGCTTGGACCCAGTCCCTCGGGGGGCCGACCAGGCAGGATCGGGGGTGCGTTCTCCTGGTCACTCAGGTGCTCGCCCTGCAACACGTCCTCGGTGTTCTCCCGGAGCAGGTCACCGGGCACTGGCGTCACGTTGACCACCCTGTGGAGGCCAGGAGGAGGCCGTGGGCAAGGCTTGTGGGGGGCTGCCCTCTCCTCTAGCCCTGGAGACCACCCACCACCCTTGGGCGGGGGCACAGGAGAGGTCTGGCAGGTTGGGGGTGTCCATAGGCTCATCTCCATCTCTGGTTCATAGACGCTCTGGGACCATAGAACCCTCAGGTGGCTCTGGTGGGCAGGGGCTTCGAGGCGGGCTACAGCACCACCTGTTTATTTAGGAGATTTGGTGCTTCATGGCCCTGCAAGCTCTCTACTGCAGTTTGCTGGCTTGATTCCTCGAGACTAGGCGTACATGCCTGCTAAGTCGCGTCAGTCATGTCTGACTCCCTATGACCCCATGGACTGTAGCCCACCAGGCTCCTCTGTCCATGGAATTCTCCAGGCAAGAATACAAGAGTGGGGAGCCATTTCCTTCTCCAGGGGATCTTCCCGACCCAGGGATAAAACCCACGGGCAGGCGAGTTTGTTTACCACTGGCACCACCTGGGAAGCCCTGGAGATTAGGAAATGGGTCCAAAGAATCACTTTGGAGTTCCTCGGGCAATGTCGTCACAGCACTGGCACCACGTGTGCCGGCAAGTCCTGTCGTGTCTCCCCAGCAGGTCCCCTGGCTCACTCCTGGGACGGTGGGCCGGGGGGGACACCTTCTCACTCTGGCCCCTCCCTGGGCCACTCAGTCTCTGTGCTTTTCACCTGGATCTGAGTTCGGTGACTCATCGATTACAAACAGCCTCAACTCAACTGAGAGCATTTTGACATCAGGGGCCATTAAATTTCTTTTCTGAGCCCTACAGGGGCTCAGAGCTGGGGCTCAAGACCTGGCCATGTGTGATCACCAAACTGTGGGCCCCAGGGGAACTTCACTCAGGGATCCCTGCTCCCCAGAAAGGTCAAGAACTCCAAATAAGGATGTCCATTGCAGCCCCAGATTGAAGGTGGAGACGTGGTGGGACTTCCTGGGATTCAAGAGCCCCGCTTCTGAGCACCGAGAACAGGAGAGACAGCCAGGTGGTGTCCGGGTAGGAAGAGGAGAGGGCTGGCTTCCCAGGTGACACCTCGGGGCAGGGGTCGTCTGCCCCCACACAGGGCCATGGCCCCTCCCGAGACTCACCCAAACATGGCTGCTGTCTGCCGGGTGTTCTGCTGGGGCGGGGTGGAGGTGCTCGTGGACAGGAGGGCATCATTGCCCGCCTTCTCCCAGTCAAAGGCCTCGTTCTCGGCAATGCCCCGCTCCTTCATGCTGTTCTCAAACACTGACATGATCAACTGCAGGGGGCGGGGGTGGCGGGAGGACAGAGCGGTGACCCCCGGGGCTAGCCAGGAGCGGGGGGGCAGGTGCTGGGGTTGCAGGGGGAAAGACAGGGGCCTTCCAGGACAGGAAAGGGCCAAGAGGGGGCATTGGAAGGAGAAGGGCACATTGATTTTAAATGAAAACATGCACACAATATGCAAATCAGCATGCAAATTATTGTCTGGACTTCAGCCCCCCCTTGGCTGGACACGAGCCCTTGGAGATGTGTCCCATTCACTCCTGTCCCCAGCCTCCTCTGCCATCGCCACCAGCTCAGCGGACACCGCGGCAGCAGTAGTTTCCCAGACCCGCCACCTGGGGTCATACCTCTGCACGGAATGCTTCGTCTGCCTGCAGCGCCCAGCCCACCGTTCTCTCCCATCTGAAGCCTTCCCTGACTCCCTCGCCCACACAGCCTCAGTTTGAATTGTTCACAGGCCTACCTGCCTCCTCTACATTTCTAGCAGCCAGCCACAGGGCTCAGCACAGGGTGTGCTGGAAGCTGTGTGGTCTGGGGGACCCCATGAGGCTCACTTAGGACTAAAGGGCATGGTCTCCCAACTACCCGAGTAAGGGATCTCTGGCAACAACCAGGTCTCTGGGTTTAGGAGGTGGCAATCCCCTGGACGTTCCCGCTCTGACTTAGCTCTTTCTCCAGACAGTTCTCTCTACTAGCGGGACCCCCTTTACTATGGGCCCACTATGGGCCTGACACTATCTGTGCTCCCGAGGGGTGTGGCCATGCCTGGCACACAGCAGGTCCTGGCAGAACACTGTTTCCCCCATTCTTTGATCAGGGTCAGCAGGTCCCATAGGAGCGTGGTGAGGGCACCTTGGAAAGAGCCCTGGACTTGGAGGCAAGTGTGCCCGAGCCCTGCCCTGCTCCTCACCAGGCTACCAGGCCTCAGTTTCCTCATCTGTGAAATGGGGACAATCATCCCACTTGGTCTCCTACAAAGTTTCGATGTAAAGTCCTCGAAAGCACTTGGTTTCATTAATGATTAAGTGCTGGAATGAAGAACACGCAATATCGCCAAAGGCTTGTTTTAAAGCTTAAATGACTTAAGTGAGGAAAAGCGCTGAGAGCAGGGTGAGCTCTTGATAAATCAGAGCTGTGACTGCTGTTTACAAGAGCAGAGAACAGTTTCTTTCGTGCAGTTGGAAGAGCAGGGGAGGTGCTTGGGACGTAGCCGGCAGGAGTGTGGGGCCTCAGCAGGATAGATGGTACTGGAGACGGCCACCCACAGAGAAGGGGTGCAGGAGCGGGCGGCAGGCTCCCACCTGGTAATCAGGCTTCGTGAAGTAGTCGAGGCTGGCGATGTGGTCCAGGAAGAGGTGGAACTCGGAGGGCATGTGCTTCAGCAGCATCCGGTGCTCATACTTCTCCTTGATCATCCCTACCTGTTCCTGGAGGCAGGAGGGCACCGGCAGATGGAGCCCCGGCTGCCCTCCATGCCCTCGCCACCCCCAGGCCCAGCTGTACTGGCCTTACCTTGTCCTTGATCTTCCTCCAAGGCAGCTGACCCACTGCAAACTCCACCAGCATGTAGAAAAGGGACCACAGGTCATCGTGGCGGCCCATCTCCTGGGGATGGGAGTGCGAAGGGGAGTCACCCACAGCTCTCAGGTTCTTCCCTGGGAGTGGGGGCTGACCCTTCACTGAGGGACCCCAGTCAGGGTGCCTGGGGGCAGAGCTAGGGTCTCCCTGAAGCCATGGCTCCACTCCTGACCCACCAACACACAGGATCCCTCAGCTGAAAGTTCTGTGTGAGTTTTCTCATCCTCCAGAGATTCGTGGTGGGGACAGAGAGGAGGGGATCCCCCAAGTAAGGAAGAAGGTGACGTCAAGGGGAGACACCAGGGGAGCCCTCCTCCAGGGTCTCTGGAGGCGCAGTATCCAGCCCCTGCCTTGGGCTCCTCTCCACCCCAACAGCCACACACCCCACCCCTGACCTGTGCCTGTACTGTCTTACCTTCCCTAGTCCCAGCCCAGCCACTCACCCGGTTCTTGTGGGCATTGACCGAGGCATAGCGGACAGTTCCCCGAAACCCGGCCACCTGTGGGCTCCANACACCCCACCCCTGACCTGTGCCTGTACTGTCTTACCTTCCCTAGTCCCAGCCCAGCCACTCACCCGGTTCTTGTGGGCATTGACCGAGGCATAGCGGACAGTTCCCCGAAACCCGGCCACGTTCCGAGGCTGCAGAGGGGAGGACACAACCAGGAACGTCACCCGCTGCCCCGACCACGGCCACATCTCAGCCCTGCTTTCCAAGCCTCCTCAGCCTGCTCTAGCCCTGCCGGCCCCCCCCCGCCCCAACCCCATCCCCGCCCTGGATCACGTGGGTCAAGAGCAACCTGACCCACAAGCCCAGTCTTAAACCTGCCTCCTGTCCCTGCTTGATGCCCCTGCTCGTCTGCCCTTGACCGGAGTGGGCAGACAGGCCACAGAATGTGGAAGCACGGGGGAGAGGGAGCGGGCTGCATGTGGATTCAGCGCTGAGTGACACTGAGGCCAGGCCCATCTAGGCAGCTTCAGCAAAGGCTGGTGAAGGGTCCCCAGATCAGGGGCTGAGGTGAAGATGCCAGGATTCCGGTGAGCAGCGGTACTCACAGGCCGGACGTCCCCCGTGGTGTTGGTGTACTGCCGGGCCAGCCCGAAATCCAGCATGTAGCACTTTCGGTAGGTGGAGGGCAGCCTGCCCATGGCAAAGTTTGACTGGGGGAAGACAGCAGCTGTGAGGCCACCTGTGGGCTCCAAGGCCACCTGGCCCACCTCAGGAGACACCAGAAACAGCTCTGGTGAGGGCCCCTCCACCCGTCCTCACACTCACATGAGAGTAAAACATCACCGTGGGCAGCAGGTCACGGACCCTCGTCTGAGGGGCAGGTATGGTCATCCTCATTTTAGAGAGGAGGAAACTGAGGGCCAGCTGGGGGCTTCTCCCAGATCACACAGCAGGAGGTGGCCCAGCGGAGGCCCGCCTGGCTCGGAACCCCTGGAACTCCCGGCAGGACCATGTGGCCCAGGGTAGCCATCCTGCTCGGTGGCATCAGGCGGCCAGCATTGTCCTTGCTGTGTGACTTTGGGCCATTCAACCAACCTTTCTGGGCCTGTTTTCACTTTTTTTAAAATTTTATTTGTTATTTATTTATTTGGGCCTTAGTTGCAGCATGTGGAATCTAGTTCCCTGCCCAGGATCAAACCAGGGCCCCCTGAACTGGGAGTGGAGAGTCTTAGCCACTGGACCACCAGGCCAGTCCCTCACCACTTTAAGTTGGAGGTTCTTCCCCAGCACCAAGATCCAAGATGTCACAAAATTAGCTACTTGGAATCTCTTCCCAAACTCCAGCCCCTAGGTCCTCTTCCTCAATCCCTCCATCTTTCCCCAACCCCTTCACTTTTCCAGGTTCGAGGACTATTCAGGTCAGGGGTGAGAAAAGGGAAGAGGACAGAAGAGAGGGGAAGCCATGCGCATGGCCAAGGGTGGGCAGAGGTGCTCCTGGGAGGCAGCGGGGAGGAGGAGGCGGTGCTGGAGATGGAGAGCAGGAGGAGGGGACAGGCAGAAGAAGCTGTCCCCACCCCAACGCCTGCTCTAGAGAAGAAACAGGGGGCCCAGGGAAGGGGAAAAGGTGGGGGGAGCTTCGGAGGAGGGAAGCACCCTCACCGGCTTGATGTCGCGGTGCAGGAAGCCCACAGAGTGGATGGCCTCGATGGACTCCAGGATCTGCTTGCCCAGCCGGAGTGTGGTGCTCAGCGTGAAGGTGCCCCGCGGCTGACTGCGGCGCAGGTCAGCCAGGTTCCGGCCCTGTGGTGAGGGTGGGGCCGTGCTCAGCTGCCATCCAGCAGTCCACTGCCACCATGACACTCTGCCCAGCCTCGTCACCCTGCTAAGGCTGGTGCCCACTCCCCACTCCTCCAGAGTCCACAGTCTCCATCCTACCCCAGGCGTCCCCACCAGATCTCTTGGGGAAGAGAGAGGGAGGCTGGGCCGTGGGGGCTCACCTGGAGCTGCATCACCACGTAGTTGAACTTCTCGTTCCGGCCACAGCCAATGAACCTGCACACGTGGTCTTTCCCTGAGGGGCACAGACAGGGGTCTCCCGACTCCCACTCCTTCCCTACTTCCAGCCCTAAGGTGGGCTCCTGGGGAGCTCTTGGTTCCTGGTCCCCCAGCCCTGGGCCCTGGCCACTTCTCCCACCTCCCCCTGCACCTTAAGCCCATTGTGGTTCTTGGACTCGGGTCCCATAGCCCCTCACCCATCACCTACCAGCCCTGGGCTCCATCACCCCTCCCCTCCCCGCCTGCCCTGGACCCACACCTTGCAGCTTTTTGAGCACAGCCACCTCCATCTTGAGGACCTGCTTGGGTTGCTGGGCCGACTCCACCTTGAGAGCCACATTCTCCCTGGTCAGCAGGTCCATGGCCTCGTAGATCTCACCAAAGCCCCCGCCCCCAATCTTTTTGAGCTACAGAGACAGGGAAGAGGGGAAGAGGGGGCATGGGGATCAGGCTGAGTAGCTCTCCACCCAGCCCACTGCTGGCTCACATCCTTCAGTGTCCTTGGAGGAGAGGATTCCCCACCCACCAATGCTCCCACCTCCTCTCCTAGTGCTAGAGATAGACAGCTCAGCAACTCCTCCCCCCAACACACACACACAGGGCCACATGTCACATGGGCAGGAGGGAGTTATGAGACCTGAGACTCCACAGTGATATGGAGACAAACCCAGGCAGGGTCCTGATGAGATAATGGGCTGTTGTGAGCCATTTAAAGGACATAAATGCCATGCTCCCCCCACCCCCCACCTAGACTGAGCAGCCTCCATCCAGAAGCAAAACTAATTTCCAGAACCTCGCAGTTTCAGGTGGGTCCCCCAGAGAGGCCAGCCCTTTCTGGGGTTGGCAGTCTCCTGAAAGATGACACCAGGGCAGAGAGCATCTCGAGGAGAGTGTCTGGAGGGGTGGGTACTCAGCAAAGGGTATTCTCTGCCACGTCACTCCTGAGGCCCAAGGTCAGATGCCCAAAACCAGGGTGAGTCTCCTCTTCCAGGGAACATGGTGGGGATGGAAGTTTGGAGAAAATCTGTGTGTTCCCAGAGAGCACTGCAGTGGATCTCTGACCCTCTTGGCCCCCCTCCTCCAGCATCCCCAGGCAGGGAGTGAGAAAAGACAGAGGGGAGAACTGTGAGAGAGGAAGAACTGGCCAGGGGAGGTGAGCAAAGCTGAGTTAGAGGGCAGGATTAAAAGTCATTTCAAGTCAGGGGCCCAGGGCCCCTGAGTGTGAGATGCTGAGGATGCTGCTGGCAAAGATGAGGGAACAGGGGAGAAGGTGCTGAGTTCTAAGTGGGGACTTACTTGGTTTAAGAAAGATGCACACTTTCCTGCCATCTTTCCTTGCCACCAAAATGATATGCATGCTCTCAAGAGCATCAACCATGACAAAAGGAGAAGCAGATGCCAGGTTCTTATCAGGCTATGCTCTAGAGTCATCATCCAGTTTCCAACTGTGATGGTGAAGCATGGTTACATTGGTGAGCTTGGAATCATCAGTGCTCTGTAGAGCTGGCAAAATTGTGGTGAACATCATAGGTAGATTAGACAAGTGTAGGGGGATCAGCCCCAGATTTGAGGAGCAACTCGAAGATCTAGAAAAATGGCAGAATAACCTGTTTCCGCTCCATCAGTGTGGTTTCATTGTACTGATAACCCCAGCTGGCATCATGAAATGTGAGGAAGCAAGACAAAAACACACAGGAGGGAAAATCCTGAGATTCTTTTTCTAGGGTTGTAACACATCCAGGCACATAAAATGCCTCACTAGGAAAAAAGAAAGAAAGAAAGCTGTACAATTCCATTCTCACCTCCCAAGGAAGTCCATCCATCATGAATAGCCTTCTCTCTTCCTGAGCCCTTACTCCTGTCTTGTTGGTTGGTAACTGGCTTGTAACACACCAGCCACAGCTGGGCTTCCTGACTCTGAGCCTCCCGCATCTCTGAACCCTCCCTGTAGCATTTACTCAGCACTCACATGCCCAATAAATATTTAATGGTGGTTGAAACATGGAAACGATGGAGGAAAGGGAGCAGGGCAGAGCTGAGGGCTGGGAGTTCCCAGCAGGTCACCGTGGTAAACACTCTAGAAAGAGAGAGGATGGCCGGAAGATTGAGAAGACAAGTGGAAGGCTGGTTGGGTTCTTGTGCCCAAGAAAGAGGGTGGAGGAAGAACAGGCAGACACCAGGGTCCCTCTCTGCTTGAGATAAAAGGTAAGGTCAGGCTTCTAGAAGAATTTTGAACGGGAAGAGACAGAGGCCGGCTCAAGCGAACCCATGGCAGGTCTTCTTCTGGGTAACGCTAAACTCAGGGAAGAATCTAGTATCTTCTAGATTCCTTTATGGTTTTCTTTGTGGTAATATGGAGAAAAGGGCAAAGGAGAGGGTACAACCACCACCCTTCGGTTCTGTCTGCTCCTGACTCACAGATTTCATCTCAGCTCATCCCCAGAGGCTCTCGACAACTCACAGGAGTTGTCATTTTGCACAAAAGGAAAACTAAGGTGCAAAGAGTTAAGCACCTTGCCCCAGTTCGCACTGCTAGTAAGTAGCAAAGCCAGGTTTCATTTAAATCCAGGCAATGGTAAAGAACTCGCTTGCCAATGCAAGAGACCTGGGTTTGATCCCTGGGTCAGGAAAGTCCCATGGAGGAGGACATGGCAACCCACTCCAGTATTCTTGCTTGAAGAATCCCATGAACAGAGAAGCCTGGCGGGCTATGGTCCATAGCATCACTAAGAGTCAGACAGGAATGAAGCGACTTAGCACATGCAATCTAATGCAGAACCCATGCTCTTAACTGCAATTTTGTAGGAGCTGTTGACCATACTGGCATTAACAGTATGAGTGCTGAGATTCAGGCCCAGATTTGCCAGGTACCAAAATGCTTGCTAGAGATGGTAAGGAGGGCTCAGGGCACCCAAGACATTTCTGACATCTACTCCCGAATTTCCCAGGACACCAAAGGGTATTTCTCTGCCACCTCCACTTCCAAACTGTTTCTCCTCTCTTAGTTCCCTACTCACCCCTACCCACCCATTACAGAACCTCTGGGGGCAGGAGAGTACGTACACCAGGCACAGAGGCTAGTTCCCTAATAATACTTTTAGAAGGCCATGAAAATGCCCTAATTTCTTTTAAAGTCAGAAGGGGAATAAATAAACTTTTAGATAAAATTTTTGTTATATAATATTAATTTATTCCTTATTATAGCAGTGCAATCACACAATTGCAATTTTTAGTACTTTATTATTTTTGAAGCGGCCAGTGGAGGCAAAACTGACTGCCCAAGCCCCACAAAAGTCACAGAACAGCTTTGCCCATGCCCAGTAACAGGAACATTCTCACAACTAGACCCTGTTCCTTCCCTCCCACATTTTTTCAGGAGCCCCTCCGCTGCTGAAGGACCTCGATACAATAGGACACAATAGGACCAGCATTCACTTAGCAAAAAGGAAACCTGGTTTCTTGGGCCAGCTCTGGGTGACCCAGGATGAGTTTCTGCTTTTCTCTTTCTGTAAAATGAGTGGGACTACAATAGGTCACAATTCTCCCTTGGCTCTGTGATCTTGATTCTTGGAGAGGCTAATTCTTGGGAAATGAATGGCATAGCTCTGTGACTGTTGCACCAGCAATCAGATAGACCTGGTTTCACCAGCCAGTCATGGAAACCTGGCAAGTTAGCTCATCTTTGTGTCTCAGTTTCCATACTTGTGAAATGGGAATAATAATGGTATCTATCCCATAGGTTGTTGAGGTCAGGCATGTAAGGGACTTTACACATTGCCTGGCCACAGCACGTGCTCAAAATAAATGCTAAGTCTTTATTGTTATTATAATTGTTTATTCTGATTCTGAGAGGCACCCCTCAAGAAGAAAGCTGTCATTTTTAAATACACCTAGTGCCATGGACCCTCCTTTTCTCCTGGCATAGACCATCTGGGCGGCTTGCTCTTGGTTCCTGAGCTGTGCCTCACTCCTGGCCCTCATGGAGCAGGGTCCAGAGACGGAGTGAGGGAAAAGAGAGTTCACCTTGGCAAAGACTAAGGGCTTGCTCCCTGTCCCCCAACCTGACCTCCACCACTTCTTTCCCCACTCATCTCCCACCCTCTCCCTCAAAAAGCACAGGAAAGTTCTAACCCAAACTCACTATGCTGGTGAACACCCTCTTCTCACTTCTTCAGTGCAAAAGTCCTCCTGCCCCCAATCTGCCAGAAACTACCCTGAGCAGGACCTGCTGGGGCTGGGGTCTTGAAGGAACATTCCTCACTTTGCCAGACCCTCATTCCTTTGATTCCTGCCCTGGATCCTTCTCTCCTGATTTCTGTCCCCTCCCTTTCCCTCTCAAGAAGCCCCATCTGGGACACAGACAGCCCATTCCCTTGCTCTCTGGCTTCTCTAGTTCCCTTCTCACCCCCTGCTCCGAGTCCCAGGGACACCTCTGACAACTCGTTGTGGCTTTTGCGCTTCTCCCTGGGCCACTGGCAAACCAGCCCACGGGCGTTGTTGCCATGATAACCTGCAGGGCAATCGGGCCGCCCCACTCTCCTTTCAACCCTGCACCTCTGCTGAGTTGAGCCCCCACCCTCTGTCCAGTGGTTAGGACTGTGCTTCCACTGCCGAGAGGCAAGGTTCGATCCCTCGTTGGGGAACTAAGATTCCCGCGTTACCAACAACAACAACAAATCAGTATTTCTACAGTAGGTCCCGTTCAGCATACACTGCACTGCCTTTGCCTCGACCCTCACGCGTCTCTCTCCCATCCGAGGCCCAAAGCCTTGAGGCGGCTCGGACTACAATTCCCAGCAGGCCGAGCAGCCTGAAGTCCTGGGCTGGAGGAGCAAGGCACGCTGGGAGATGGAGTCTCGGCATGTTGCACCTGCCGCAGGAAGCAGTGAGGGGAGGAGGGTGGATGGAGAAGATGGAGTGCGGATGCGGTGGGAGCCGCCTGCAGGGCCTCTTTCCCCGAACCCAGGCTTTTCTGTCCTCTGCGGAAGAGGAGGGGCTCACTCACTGCCCTTCTCCAAGGTCCAACAGAGAAAGAGCCCCCTCCCCCACCCCCGCCCTCTTCCCCTCCCTGAGCTCTGCAGCTCCCGCTCCGACCTCCAACCAAGAGTTGTTTCAGGCTGGGCCCATGACCTAGCGGGGAAAGGGGTGAGAGAAGGTGGGGTTGGAGAGGGGGCACCGGGAGAAAGCGATGGTCCACAAGTGTAGGCAAAAGAACGACCTGCAAGCCATGTGCAAATGAGCTCAGGGGCACCTCCCTCTTAGGGTAGGGCCGCCGCAGGCACCTGTTTTAACGGGACTCCAAGCCCTCCCCTTCCATCCTCCCCGCTCCCCTCCCTCTGCCTCGCCGGGTCACTCACTCACCACCTTCCAGCGATCCTTGACCACGTAGTTGGCCGGCAGGATGTCGGCCTGCTCCCCTCCCCCACTCATGTTGGTTTCGTCCTTAAGAGCCGCCGCTAGGCACTGCATTCGCCAGCCGGAGGGAGGGGTGTCCGCAGGGCCTGCCCTGAGGGGGCCATCTACCTGGGGAGTGGGGAGGGACTGTGAGGGAGGCGGGCTAGGACCCAGGACCCACTTGCAGATATGGAAGAGGCGACTTCCGTTCTTCTGGCTGGCATCCTTCCCTGGCCCACTGGGTAGATGCTCCAGGGGTCACTGGGAGAAGCATTGTGTAAAAACCCAGGTAGAAGTCCACAAATGCCGTTGGAGGGGAAAGAGATGCAAACTGTAAACTGGAGATGTGAAAGCCAGCAATGGGGACACGTGATGGAGAAAGGAGAGAAAAATGATGTGTGAATAGGCTGTGGGGAAAGCGTTTCCCAAAGAGACAGATGCTGACTAACGTGGGAACACTTGCTAACTGAGGAGGACACAAGACTGGGATGGGTGCTTGAGCAGGGAGACCGAAGCCAAGAAGGACCAGCTTGGGGATCCGATCTGTGGTCCCCACATCCACACATTTTCCATGCCACGCCGTGCCTGAGAAACTGTGCATCTGAGGCTCATTGAAAGGGGAGACTTGCTGACCAAAGGGTGACCCGGGGAAGACCCACCCCACAGTGACAGGGCGCTCTAATCGACCGTGGGAGAGGTGATCATCTGAAAATGAGGTGCTACCCAACAGCCCCTTGAGGATGGTGCTGAGTAAGGAGGCTGCCACCATTCTCAGAGCTGAGCCCAAACCATGGCCAGGGCCACGAGGGGTGAGAAGCAAGGATGCGAGCAATGGGGTGGACATCAGGCGACAGACTCAAGATGTGGATTTTAGAGGTAAGGAGCCCTGTGGTCACTCAGAGGGAGAGAGGGAGCTAAACTTGGGGGAAGTGAGGAGAGTGGGAAAGTGGAAGCAGTCTAAGAAAGGCAGGAGAATGCTGGGTGGCAGGGGGTCTGGATGGACAGTGGACAAGAGAGCCTCTGCCCACGCTTTTCTGTGTCAGCTCAGGAAGGAACACAGCTCTTGTCACCTTTGGATAGGTAGAAGCTGGATATCAGGAGGAGTGTGAGGGCTGGGAAAGCCAGCCAGTGTTACCCAGGGAAATGTCACTGGTGCGCATGTGTGTGTCTGTGTGTGTACCTTCTGTGTGAGTGTGTTTATGTCTTTGTGTATCTTTCTGTGTGTGTGTGTGTCTATGTGTCTTTGTGTATATCTATATCCATGTGTGCTTGTATGTGCTTTTGTGTCTGCCAGTGGGTGAGGTGCCTCTGTGTAGACAGGGGCCAAAAGAGATGGCTTTTTGAGATCTCTGCTAACCCAGTACAGGAATGGATCTTTTCCTCTCTTCTTTCGNAAGTGGAAGCAGTCTAAGAAAGGCAGGAGAATGCTGGGTGGCAGGGGGTCTGGATGGACAGTGGACAAGAGAGCCTCTGCCCACGCTTTTCTGTGTCAGCTCAGGAAGGAACACAGCTCTTGTCACCTTTGGATAGGTAGAAGCTGGATATCAGGAGGAGTGTGAGGGCTGGGAAAGCCAGCCAGTGTTACCCAGGGAAATGTCACTGGTGCGCATGTGTGTGTCTGTGTGTGTACCTTCTGTGTGAGTGTGTTTATGTCTTTGTGTATCTTTCTGTGTGTGTGTGTGTCTATGTGTCTTTGTGTATATCTATATCCATGTGTGCTTGTATGTGCTTTTGTGTCTGCCAGTGGGTGAGGTGCCTCTGTGTAGACAGGGGCCAAAAGAGATGGCTTTTTGAGATCTCTGCTAACCCAGTACAGGAATGGATCTTTTCCTCTCTTCTTTCGCTCTACACTTTTCATAAGCTCATGGCTCTGTCCTCTCAGTGACCCTGGACAGTCACAGATGGAAGGAAGTTCCTCAGGCTGGGTATGGTGGAGGATGTGGAGAGGAAGAAAGTGCCTAGGATACCTATGGATGGGGCAGGAACTCCATGAGTCTCAGTTTACTTGGGATGGACTCATTGCCCAGGGCTCCTGTGTCTGGCCATCCAGGCAGCATGGGACAGTGAAGGCGGGGAAACCACCTTCAACAGGTCACGGTATGCCATGAGGGCTCTACACGGGGAGGAACATTGCCACTCTTTTTCTGCCAAATGACTCAGCTGACTGTTTCCTCCAATCCACGCAACTTTAGAGTGTCAGGACTGTGGGGATATCAAATAGGCTTCTGCCTTCCTTCTGCCAAGTGGCAAATGGGGCATCAGTATTCAGAGGGCAATGGGGGCAATGGCAGGAGGGGGAGGGATGGGGCAATCTGGAATAAAGGTGGAGACAGGTGGAGGGCAAGATTGAAGAAGTAGTTGAACCAGGAGGGAGGGAGCCTTAAGGAACTAAGCAGGGTGACCTCTGGTGGGCCCTCCAAGTCCTGTGATGGTGGATTCTACAGACTGCAGAGGACGACGTGAGTCCTGATCCCATTCTATAGATGGGCAGGCAAAGAAGGAACAAGTGAGGTGGGAAAAGGTGGAGTGGAGGCAAGTGGATAAATGAGGGTTCCCTGCCTCTCCCTGCCTGCCAGCCTCCCCACTCTGCTTCAGAGGACTGCACTTAGCCCAGGCTAAGGTGGGATGACCCAACACAAGGAACTTGCCTGCCCCATGATTGCCCCCTCAGGACCCTTTAGTGTGTAGAGGCATAAATGTGTTGTGAGAGAGGGCTTGTGGAGGAGGTTTTGTGAGCGTCTGTCAGCGACTGTGTGTGTATGAGAGAGTGGGGCCAATGATGTGTGTGTGTGGTGGGGGTGTACCCAGGTGGCTGGGAGCTCTTCATGGCATATGCACTTATAGGTGTTGATGTGCACCTGTGCGAGGTGTAAGCCAGGTGTGTGTAGGAATGCGGGAGCCCAGGTAAAGAGAAGTGTGGGAGATGGGTGAGGAGTAATGGGAACAGGTGAAGAGAGGTGTGGAAGGGGGCAGAGGGGAACGGGAGGGACAAGAGGAGACAGGATCAAAGGAGGGGTACATCAGATAGAGACAGGTGAAGGATAAGCGTGACAGGTGACAAGGGGACAGGACTATGAGAGGGGCTCCTGGGCGCAGTTGAGGGGTGAGGAAGTAGGTAAGGAGGCTGCTGGGAGGACTGGAGGGACTGAGGACAAGGGAGAGGGGTTATGGAGACAGCAGAGAGGACTGTCAGGAATGCCAGGAGAGTGAAGCCATAGGGACCGAGACTGGCGGAGCGGCGGGGAGCAGAACCCCGGGAGGACAGGCTGGAGAGCGTGGGTAAGTGCCGGCGGCAGAGCGCCCTTCCAGGCCTCGGGATGCGGCCCAGGCTGTGTAGGCCAACGTCCCAGCGCGGGTGGAGACGGAGACAGACCCGGCACAGGGAGGGGGAGCTGGAGAAGGCTGCACTGGGAGCTGAGCCAGGCCGAGGCCCGATGGGTCCCCAGAAGGAGTCCCCTCCCCGACCCCCGCCCGGCCCGCAGCCGCGCCCCGCCCCGCCTCGCCTCGCCTCGCCTCACCTGCTCTGTGCCCGCTGCGGCTGCGGCTGCGGCGGCGGAGGCAGCGGCTCGGGGCGGCGCATCCCCCGGGGCCGGGGCGGAGCGGGGACGGGGGCGGCTCAGTGCGGCGTTGGGTGGCCCGCTCCCTCGGGCGGCGGTGGCGGCGGCCTCCCGACCGGGACCATCCCGGCCCGGTCCGGCCCGGCCCCGATCCTTCTCGGGCGACAGCGGCGGCAGCAGCAGAGCGGGGAGCTGCCCACAATGCACTGCGCCGCCAGCATCAGCACCAGCCCTGACATCACCTCCTCACCGCCCCGGGCTCTTACATCATCGTCCTTGCTCTGACATCACATTCCACTCTGCTCCTTTCTCCAACTACTGCGACTCTACCACTCTCTCTCTGATCGAACTGCTCCAGCTCCTAAGGTTCTGCTCACTGGCCTCTGCCATTCACTTGACCTCCACCCCCAAGTAGTGCCCTGGCACTCTTTGCCTGTCCCCACAAATCTCCACTCCCAGCATGTCCCTATCCTCACTTGTTTCCATCAGCCTCAACTGATTCGCCCACATCTTCCATACATTCATATTACTTTCCTCTAAATTCATTTCCCCTCACCTGTACCCATCCTCTCATAAGTCCCCTCCCCTTTTCTTCTAACACCATCCCTCACCTATAACTCTCACCTCCCTACCTCCTGGCTTAACCCGGACCTTTCTTTCTTTGGTGCTTTCTCCCATCTGTTGACAGCTCTCTTTGTTTTTCTCACCAAATGGGATGAACACTCCTTACCGTGACATAAAACATTCTTCTCAATATGAGCCCAGAGAAGCTATTAATACCCTTCTGGACATATTGGATTACTCAACATTCCCTGAACATACTTTGCATTTTGTTTCTCTCAGTTCCCTTCCTTCCATCCCTCTTATCCTCAACAAATGCACACTAATTTCAACAATCATGATGACAACAATAATAATAGTAACGATTTACTCCTGCCAGACACTGTTCTGAGTTTTCATGTGTTAATTCATTTAACCTTCATAACAACCCTTTGAGGTAGCATACTATTGTTATGCCCATTTTATTTTATATATTAGCTTTAATTAATTAATTTGTCTGTGTTGGGTCTTTGTTGCTACATGGGCTTTTTCTAGTTGCTGCAAGCAGGGGGCTACCCTCTAGTTGCGATATGCCGGCTTCTCACTACTATGGCTTCTCTTGTTTGTAGAGCATGGGCTCTAAAGCAAGCGGGCTTCAGTACTTGTGCCACATGGGTTTAGTTGCCCTAGCATGTGGAATCTTCCCAGACCAGGGGTCAAACCAGTGTCCTCTGCATTGGCAGGAGGATTCTTAACCACAGGATCACTAGGGCGGTCCTTAAATTACTTTTTATTGGAATATAGTTGCTTTATAATGTTGTGTTAGTTTCTTCTGTATAGCAAAGTGAATCAGCTGTAATATACACATATATGGTCTCTTTTCTGGATTTCCTTCCCATTTAGGTCACCATAGAGCACTGAGTAGAATTACCTGTGTTATACAGTAGGTTCTCATGAGTTATTTATTTTATACATAGTGTCAGTAGTGTATACATGTCAATCTCAATCTCCCAGTTCATCCTTTCCCACCTGTGTTCTCTAGGTCTGTGTCATTATGCCCATTTTATAGATGAGGAAACTAAGGTGCAGAGAGGTGGAGTAATTTGCCTTAAGTTACACAAACACAGCTAACAAGTGGCAGAGCTGAAATTCAAACGCTGGTTGCAGGGTCTGTGCTCCTAACCTCCCCGGAAGAAGGGTCACTGAATCTCCAAGAGTAATCATAGGAGGCTTCTTGGAGGAGGTGCACTCAACTGTAATTTGAAGAATATATAGGGATTTCTCAATTGATGAGTGGGGCCGGAGCAAAGGGTGGGAGGGACTTCCAGGCTAAGAAGACAGCCTGGAGCTGGGGGTGACCTTGTGCCAGGTCATGAATGAAGGGCTTTGTGTGCTGGGCTAAGGAGATTGCTTCCTCTCCATTTAGTTTTTGAAAGCTGGATAACGTGATGAGCCATCCAAATCCCCCTTCAGAATCCAGGGACTCACTTCCCTGGCTGCCTGCAATGCTGAAGACCAGCTCTCCCAGCTCACTCCCTCTATAGAATTGCCCTTGACCAAGAGAGTTGCCATGCCCAAGACCACGTGCCCTTCTGGGGGACATCCCATAGCCAGTCAATGATAGAGCTGTGAGTGCAAAGGCTTGGCCCCTCTCCCCACCTCAGGGCAGCTCTGAAGGGACATCCCATTTATAAACCAGCCCCATAGGAAGAGGCAAGGCATCTGTTGTGGCTGCATCAAAGCTCAGCTTCTCCTCTGCCCAGTGCTTCTTCCTTCACCCCTCCTCAGATGTTGATCTCAGAGCACTTCCCATAAGCCTGCTGCATGAGCATCCCTGTCCCAGACTCAGTGAGGAGACCCAGACCTTTTGAGAAGAAATCGCTGAAGAATTTTAAGCAGAGATAAGACAGTTTGATCAGAGTCTAAGGTTAGAACTCTAGGTTGACTTTTTTTTCTTTTTAAGGTTTTAAATTTTATTATTATTATTATTTTGCTGCACTGCATGTAAGATCTTAGTTCCCTGACCAAGGATCAAACCTGCGGCCCCTGCAGTGGCAGTGTGAAGTCTTAATCACTGGACCACCAAGGAAGTCCCAGCTTTATTAGTATTTTAGAAGTGTTGCTGTGCTGTCTTCTAGCTTGCATTGCTTCTGATGAAAGGTCTGCAGTTATCCTTATCTTTGCTGTTCTGTGTGTAATGTTTTCTACCCTGGCTTGTTTTACAAGCTTCTCTTGATCACTGGGTTTAAGCTATTTGATGATGTACCTTGGTGTAGTTTCTTGCACTTGGAGTTTGTCGAGCTTCTTGTAAATGTGGATTTATAGTTTTCATCAAGTTTGGAAAAATTTTGGCCATGATTTACTCAAATATTTTTTCTGCTCTTCTCTTTCCTTCAGGGACTGCAATACCCTGTCTACTAGGCTGCTTGAAGTTGTCCGGCAGCTCACTGAGGCTTTGTTCATTTTTTCTCAGTTTCTTTCCTCACTGTCTTTCATTTTGGATAGCTTCCATCATTATTTACTCAAGTTTCTTAATCTTTGCTTTTGCAGCGTCTAATCTGGTTTGAATCCCATTCAATGTATTTTTTTAACTGTAGTTTATCTCTAGAAGTTTCATCTGGCCTTTTAAATTTTTTCCCCATATTTAGTTTTCCTTCTAACTTCTTAAACATATAGAATAGTTATAATAACTCTTTTAATGTAGTTGTGTACAAATTTATTATCTGATAAATTTCTGAATCCATTTCAGTTGATGTTTCTCTGCACTGTAGGTCATATTTTTCTGCTCCTTTCCATTCCATAATTTTTTGAGGGTGCCAAATATTGCTAATTTTACCTTGTGGGGTCCAGGCTATTTTTGTGCTTCAGTAAATATTGTTGAGCTTTGTTCTGCGGTGCAATTAATTTACCTAATTTGATTCATTCGAGGCTTACGTTTTGCGTCTTTGTTAGGAGAGAAGTGAGCAGCGTCTAGTCTGGGCCTAATCTTCCCCACTACTGAGGTAGACCCTTTGGTATCATTTACCCAGTGTACCATGTATCACGAAGCTTTCCATGCCAGCTGGAGGGAAAGGCACGATATCTAGCTTGTGTGAACTCTGAAGTTTGTTCGCTCTGCTTCTTTCAGATGGTTCTTTTCCCACCTCAGATAGTTTGCTCACAACGTGTGCTGATCAGTCCTCAGCTGACTTTCATGGAGAACCCTCTGAAAGTCCAGGACTCTCTCCTATCCTGTGCTCTGTCCTGCAGACTAGCTGCCTTGGACTCCCTGCACTCCCCACTCTGTTTCCTCCACTCAAGGATCCATGCTTAGCCTGGATCCCTCCTGCTTGCAGCCTAGAAATCCTGCAGGCAGTCCTCCATCTGGCTTGCTTCCCTCTTTCAGGAATCACTGTCCTAGGCTGCCTGATGGCCAATGTTCAGCCAGCATTGTTTTATGTATCCCCTCAGGTTTTTTTGGCTTGCTTCACCGATGGGTCAGATGGTAAAGGATTTGCCTGCAATGCAGGAGACCAGGGTTCGATCCCTGGGTCAGGAAGAGCCCCTGGAGAAGGAAATGGCTGCCCACTGCAGTATTCTTGCCTGGAGAATACCATGAACAGAACAGCCTGATGGGCTACAGAAGTCCATGGGGTTGCAAAGAGTCAGACACAACTGAGCAGCTAACACTTTCACTTTTCAACATACTGCAAAGGAAACCATCAACAAGATCAAAAGGCAATCTACAAAGTGGGAGAAAATATTGCAAATCATATATCTGATAAGGGGCTAATGTCTAAAAAATACACAGAACTCATACAACTTTTGAAAGTCCAATTTAAAAATGGGTAGAGGAGACTTCCCTGGTGGTCCAGTGGTTAAAATCCACCTGCCAGTGCATGGTACACAGGTTCGATCCCTGGTCCCAGAAGATTCCACATGCTGTGGGACAGCTAAACCCATGTGCCACAGCTACTATGCCCAAGTGCCCTAGAGCCTGTGCTCTGCAACAAAAGAAGCCACCGCAAGAAGCCCCTGCTCTGCAAGAAGAATAGCCCCAATGCCCCACAACTAAAGAAAGCCCATGTGCAGTAATAAAGACCCAGTGCAGCCAATTAATTAATTAATTGAATTGAATTGAAAATATTTTTTAAAAGCGGGCAGAGAATTTGAATAGACATTTTTCCAAAGAGGACATGTAAATGGCCAACATGTATGTGAAAAGGTGTCTAACATGTGGAGGAGCAATTAAGCCTGTGCAAAGCAACTATTGAACCTGTGCTCTAGAACCTGGGAGCTGCAATTGCTGAGCCCATGTGCCACAGCTGTTGAAGCCTGCTCACCTAGAGCCCATGCTCTGCGACAGGAAAAGCTACGGCAACCAGAAGCCCAAGCACAGCAACTAGAGAGTAGCCCCTGATTGCCACCAACTCAGGGAAATGCAAATCAAAACCACAGTGAGATGCTACCTCACACTTGTCAGGATGGGTGTTATCAAAAAGACAAGAGGGAGTTCCCTGGCAGTCCAGTGGTTAGAACTCAGAACTTTGACTGCCATGGGCCTGGGATCAGTCCCTGGACAGGACGTGCAGTACAGAACAAAAAATAATTAATTAAAAGACAAGAAATAACAAGTGTTGGTGAGGATATGAAGAAAAGGGAACCCTTGTGAACTGTTGGTAAAGATTGTGTGTGTGTGTATACAATGGAATATTATTCAACCACTGGAAAAAGAAATCCAGCCAGTCCCAGCAACATGGATGGAATTTGAAGGCATTAAACTAAGTGAACTAAGTCAGACAGAAAAGCACAGATACTGTATCATATCACTTATATGTGACATCTGGAAAAAAATGACATCATAGACATGGAGAAAAGATGGGTAGTTACCAGAAGTGGGGGGATTCCCTGATGGCTCAGACAGTAAAGAGTCTGCCTGCAATTCAGGAGACCTGAGTTTGATCCCTGGGTCTGGAAGATCTCCTGGAGAAGGAAATGGCAACCCACTTCAGTATTCTTGCCTGGAAAATCCCATGGACGGAGGAGCCTGGTGGGCCACAGTCCAAAGGATCGCAACAACGTCACTTTCACTTTCAGAGTGGAGTGTGGTGGTGAGTGAAGTGAGTTGAGGTGGTCAAAAGGTAGAAACTTCCAGTAATAAGATGACTAAGTCCTGGTAATGGTGACTGTCGTTAACAAACTGTATTATATACTTGAAATTTGCTAAAGTTGGACATTATTTTGCTGACAAAGGTCCGTATAGTCATAGCTATGGTTTTTCTAGCAGTCATGTATGGGTATGAGAGTCGGACCTTAAAGAAAGCTGAGTGCTGAAGAACTGATGCATTTGAACTGCGGTGTTGGAGAAGACTCTTGAGAATCCCTTGGACTGCAAGATCAAACCAATCAATCCTAGAGGGAATCAGTCCTGAATATTCATTGGAAGGATTGATGCTGAAACTGAAATTCTAATACTTTGGCTGCCTGATGCGAAGAATTGACTCATTGGAAAAGACCCTGATGCTAGGAAAAACTAAAGGCAGGAAGAGAAGGAGATGGCAGAGGACGAGGTGATTGGATGGCATTACCGACTCAATGGACATGAGTTTGAGCAAGTGCCGAGAGTTGGTGATGGACAGGGAAGCCTGGCGTGCTGCAGTCCATGGGGTCACAAAGAGTTGGACACGACTGAGCGACTAAACTGAACTGAACAGGATAGATCTTAAAAGCTCTCAACACAATAAATAAATTTGTGACTGTGTGGTAATGGGCATGAACTAAACTTATTGTGGTGATCACTTACCACAATACACAGGTGTATCATATCATTATATACCTGAAACTAACAAAATGTAACATGTCAATTATCTCTCAACTTAAAAGTCCACTTAAGGGGCTTCCCTGGTGGCTCAGGCATGAAGGATCTGCCTGACAGTGCAGGAGGCATGATTTGATCCTTGATCTGGGAAGATCCCACATGCTGAGGAGCAGTTAAGCCCATGCACAGCAACCACTGAGCCTGTGCTCTAGATCCTGGGAGCTGCAACTACTGAGCCCATGTGCCATGACTACTGAAGTCTGCTCACCTAGAGCCCATGCTCCATAACAGAAGCCACAGCAACCAGAAGTCTGAGCACCACAACTGGAGAATACCCCCTGATTGCTGCAACTAGAGGGAAGCCCAAGAAACAATAAAGACCCAGCGCAGCCAAAAATATATAAATTAATGGAATTATAAAACAAAGAAAATGCAATGCAGGAAGAAGCTACAAGCCTTCTTCAGTTACTGAAATATTTAAAAAATAATCCACTTAAGAGAAGGCATAACAAACAAAAGAAGTGAGGGGCGGGGGCAGGGAAGTATACTAAATATAAAGGACAAAAGAAGATAATAGGGAAAACTTCCAAACCTGTAAGTAATCACAATAAATAAGAATGGATGAAGTTCATTAATTAAAAGACCATCAGCTTTTTAAAAATGTAAATACAGGCTGCTTACTAAAGATGCATTTGGAATACAGAAAGGTTGAACAAAAGGTGTAAAAATATATGAGTCCAAAAGAATTTTATAAAGTGGGTCACAAAAAAGGATACCACTCAGAACTTGTATTCACCTACTAGTCTCAGAATACAAAATAAAAATAGTTAAAATTATAGGAAAAAAGCTTTTAATTCACTGTCAAAGGGAGGATTTAACAAAATTACCCCAATAATTGATACTTGTTAGCAAGCAAGATCCAACTAGTCCATCCTAAAGGAAATCAGTCCTGAATATTCACTGGGAAGACTGATGCTGAAGCTGAAACTCTAATACTCTGGCCACCTGATACGAAGAACTGACTAATTTGAAAAGACCCTGATGCTGAAGATTGAAGGCGGGAGGAGAAGGGGACGACAGAGGATGGGATGGTTGGATGGCATCACTGACTTGATGGATATGAGTTTGAGCAAGCTCTGGGAGTTGGTGACAGGAAGGACAGGGAGGCCTGGCGTGCTGCAGTCCATGGGGTCGCAAAGACTCGGACACAACTGAGTGACTGAACTGAACTGAACTGAGCAAGCCATTTGTTATAGTTTTCAAATGTTCTATATCATTACTATTTTTTTTCCATTTGATTTATCAATTACTGGGGTAATTCTGTTAAATTCTCCCTGCAGCCAACTCCCACTCCCAGCCCAGCCCTCCATAGTCTGCTTTCTGTTTCTCTAAACACGCCCTTTCTGGACATTTCATCTAACTGCAGTCATGAACTGGGTACTCTTCTGTTCCTGATACTAGGACATAAGTTGGCTACAGTGACCTGCACACCACCCTGGCTCCCCGCTCCCATCACTTAGTGCCCCATCCCTCCAACTCAGGCCTCTGCACTGAGCCGAGGACCTGAGCTGCCAGCCATGGCTGGCTCTGCATCCTGACCACCTCAGCTGTGGGCAAAGAATCAATCGCAGGGCCTTGTTTCCCATCTGGAGAAACAGACAAAATACCCCTCTCCTCTTTCTTCTTCAGCCTGAGGTGGAACAGGGATGCCAGACCCCTCGGAAGTGTGGGCCCTCAGGAGGTGGAAGCTGGCTGCTTTTCTTGAGGACACAGAGGCAGAAGCAAGGTGCTTTGTGTCTCTATGTGCATGTGCTCCTCCTGGGAAGCTAGAACCGCAGGACAGTGTGACTGAGGGTGAGGAGGGTGAGGAGGGCGCCCTCAAGGTCTCTGGCCCCTGGGGCCTGCCTCCTAAGGGTGCGTGTGTGACCGTGTGTGAGAAGGTGCCGAGAGCACTGATGCACAGCTGTGCACACGTTTCCCCATGGTCTTAACTTAGGTACTGAGCCCATCAGAGGACACAGGTAGTCTAAGACTTCTTTGCCTTCTCTTTGTGTCTTTGGATTAAAAATAATGATAATTGTGTCTCGTTACTTTTCAAATTATTGTCGTAAGTTTGTGTAATTTTCACTAGAAAATTGTTCTTAGAAGTGAGACATGATGTGTTTGCCAGGCTCCCTGCAGACCCTGCTTCCATCAGATTAGCTTAAGGCTGAGCAGATTACAAAGTGCTACCAAATGCAGCTGCTCATTTCATCCACTCAGTCATTCAACAAACATCCGATGCACGTTTCCTACAGGCTAGGTACAGCTCTAGAAGCTGAGGATATAGCAGTCAACAGAGAAAAATGTCTGCCTTCTTGGGGACCTACCTTCTACTGGGTGGAGAAAGACAAGCAACAAAATTAATCAATTATATGGTAGTGAGAAGAGACCAGGCGGAGGAGGGTGGCAGGGATGGGAGGCTGCCACATTGAAGAGGCTGGTCAGGAAGGCATCCTGAACAGACTTGAAGGGGGAGAGGGAGTGACCAGAGACCACTCTGGGAGAAAAGGGCTCCTGCCTGCTCAAGCACCTTAGTCGTGTGCAACTCTACGCAACCCCATGGACTGTAGCCCACCAGGCTCCTCGGCCCATGGGATTCTCCAGGCAAGGATACTGGAGTGGGTTGCCATGCCCTCCTCCAGGAGATCTTCCTGACCCAGGGATTGAAATTGTGTTTCTCAAGTCTCCTGCCTCAACAGATGGGGGGTTACCACTAGGACCACCTGGGAAGCCTAAAAAGGGCTCCAGAGAACAGCAAATGCCAAGGATCTGAGGCAAGAACATGCCCAGCTTAAGGAAGAGGCAGCATAGCTGCGGAACAGATGCTGAGGCTCAAGGAGCTGGGGTGACAGAGGTGAGAGAGGCGCCAGGTCCTGGGGGGCTGCTGAGCCCCTGAGGGGGTTTGGGGTTTTACCCCAAGTGAGATGGGCGCCTTCGGAGGTTTGGCCGAAAAGGGTCATGACCTAACTACTGGGTTTACAGGTCCCCCTGCTGGAGACCAGACTGTGTAGCAGGAAAGGGGGTCAACTGTGGGGAGGCTGAGAGGTGGTGGAGGCTTGGAGGAGGGGGTGTCAGTGGAGGTGGAGGGTGTGTTCCCCTCCAGGACCTTATTGGGTCTTCCAGGGCCAGACCCCTCTCCCAAATCCTCTGCTTTAGCTCCTCTGTGAAGTACCTACTACTGCACAATTGCAATCATTTCACACGCTAGCAAAGTAACGCTCAAAATTCTCCAAGCTAGGCTTCGACAGTACGTGAACCAAGAACTTCCAGATGTTCAAGCCTGATTTAGAAAAGGCAGAGAGGAACCAGAGATTAAATTGCCAACATCCTTTGGATCATAGAAAAAGCAAGAGAATTCCAGAAAAGCATCTTTTTCTGTTTCATTGACTNTTCCCACCCACGCAGGACCTTATGGCGTCCTCTCAGGCCAGACCGACCCCTCTCACATATATCCTCTGCTTTAGGCTCTCTGTGAAGTACCCAGATAATAGTGTTTGGCCGTTTTCTGAATTGTTTTGCAGAAGCGCAAACCACCACCAAATGGAAGAAATTGGCAACCTGAAGACCACTAACACGTGGCCCACAGACCCGTAAGTATTTTAATCCACGTGATATCACCCTTAGACTCCCCTTTAAAATAGTTTCCGGGATCCCACTGGGAAGTTTAAGTATTTTGAGCACCCTGCCCTGAATTCCGTTTGGCGCCTGCAGTAATCACAGCCCTTTTCTTCACTGCAACCCCGTGTCTGCACTGGCACTGGGGTGCGACCCAAGGTTGGGTCCCCAGCAGGTGGGTTTCAGAGTTTTTAAATATTTGGAAGGGAGAACCCACAGGAGTTGCCCGCGGATTGCACGTAGGGTTTGATGCAAAGAGAAGAGTCAAAATGACTCCAAGGTTTGGGACCTGAAGAGCTGGGAGAATATAGTTGCCTGTGGCAAAGGTGGGGAGGAGTGGATGAGGTGGGGAGTTAAGTCCAGGAGGCGCTGAGTTCCTACAGGTGGGTACGGTTGACGTTTCCTTTCACAGATGTGGACACTCGGAACCAGACCCCGTGAGGCGGGGACGGGNAAACTGAACTGAACAGGATAGATCTTAAAAGCTCTCAACACAATAAATAAATTTGTGACTGTGTGGTAATGGGCATGAACTAAACTTATTGTGGTGATCACTTACCACAATACACAGGTGTATCATATCATTATATACCTGAAACTAACAAAATGTAACATGTCAATTATCTCTCAACTTAAAAGTCCACTTAAGGGGCTTCCCTGGTGGCTCAGGCATGAAGGATCTGCCTGACAGTGCAGGAGGCATGATTTGATCCTTGATCTGGGAAGATCCCACATGCTGAGGAGCAGTTAAGCCCATGCACAGCAACCACTGAGCCTGTGCTCTAGATCCTGGGAGCTGCAACTACTGAGCCCATGTGCCATGACTACTGAAGTCTGCTCACCTAGAGCCCATGCTCCATAACAGAAGCCACAGCAACCAGAAGTCTGAGCACCACAACTGGAGAATACCCCCTGATTGCTGCAACTAGAGGGAAGCCCAAGAAACAATAAAGACCCAGCGCAGCCAAAAATATATAAATTAATGGAATTATAAAACAAAGAAAATGCAATGCAGGAAGAAGCTACAAGCCTTCTTCAGTTACTGAAATATTTAAAAAATAATCCACTTAAGAGAAGGCATAACAAACAAAAGAAGTGAGGGGCGGGGGCAGGGAAGTATACTAAATATAAAGGACAAAAGAAGATAATAGGGAAAACTTCCAAACCTGTAAGTAATCACAATAAATAAGAATGGATGAAGTTCATTAATTAAAAGACCATCAGCTTTTTAAAAATGTAAATACAGGCTGCTTACTAAAGATGCATTTGGAATACAGAAAGGTTGAACAAAAGGTGTAAAAATATATGAGTCCAAAAGAATTTTATAAAGTGGGTCACAAAAAAGGATACCACTCAGAACTTGTATTCACCTACTAGTCTCAGAATACAAAATAAAAATAGTTAAAATTATAGGAAAAAAGCTTTTAATTCACTGTCAAAGGGAGGATTTAACAAAATTACCCCAATAATTGATACTTGTTAGCAAGCAAGATCCAACTAGTCCATCCTAAAGGAAATCAGTCCTGAATATTCACTGGGAAGACTGATGCTGAAGCTGAAACTCTAATACTCTGGCCACCTGATACGAAGAACTGACTAATTTGAAAAGACCCTGATGCTGAAGATTGAAGGCGGGAGGAGAAGGGGACGACAGAGGATGGGATGGTTGGATGGCATCACTGACTTGATGGATATGAGTTTGAGCAAGCTCTGGGAGTTGGTGACAGGAAGGACAGGGAGGCCTGGCGTGCTGCAGTCCATGGGGTCGCAAAGACTCGGACACAACTGAGTGACTGAACTGAACTGAACTGAGCAAGCCATTTGTTATAGTTTTCAAATGTTCTATATCATTACTATTTTTTTTCCATTTGATTTATCAATTACTGGGGTAATTCTGTTAAATTCTCCCTGCAGCCAACTCCCACTCCCAGCCCAGCCCTCCATAGTCTGCTTTCTGTTTCTCTAAACACGCCCTTTCTGGACATTTCATCTAACTGCAGTCATGCACTGGGTACTCTTCTGTTCCTGATACTAGGACATAAGTTGGCTACAGTGACCTGCACACCACCCTGGCTCCCCGCTCCCATCACTTAGTGCCCCATCCCTCCAACTCAGGCCTCTGCACTGAGCCGAGGACCTGAGCTGCCAGCCATGGCTGGCTCTGCATCCTGACCACCTCAGCTGTGGGCAAAGAATCAATCGCAGGGCCTTGTTTCCCATCTGGAGAAACAGACAAAATACCCCTCTCCTCTTTCTTCTTCAGCCTGAGGTGGAACAGGGATGCCAGACCCCTCGGAAGTGTGGGCCCTCAGGAGGTGGAAGCTGGCTGCTTTTCTTGAGGACACAGAGGCAGAAGCAAGGTGCTTTGTGTCTCTATGTGCATGTGCTCCTCCTGGGAAGCTAGAACCGCAGGACAGTGTGACTGAGGGTGAGGAGGGTGAGGAGGGCGCCCTCAAGGTCTCTGGCCCCTGGGGCCTGCCTCCTAAGGGTGCGTGTGTGACCGTGTGTGAGAAGGTGCCGAGAGCACTGATGCACAGCTGTGCACACGTTTCCCCATGGTCTTAACTTAGGTACTGAGCCCATCAGAGGACACAGGTAGTCTAAGACTTCTTTGCCTTCTCTTTGTGTCTTTGGATTAAAAATAATGATAATTGTGTCTCGTTACTTTTCAAATTATTGTCGTAAGTTTGTGTAATTTTCACTAGAAAATTGTTCTTAGAAGTGAGACATGATGTGTTTGCCAGGCTCCCTGCAGACCCTGCTTCCATCAGATTAGCTTAAGGCTGAGCAGATTACAAAGTGCTACCAAATGCAGCTGCTCATTTCATCCACTCAGTCATTCAACAAACATCCGATGCACGTTTCCTACAGGCTAGGTACAGCTCTAGAAGCTGAGGATATAGCAGTCAACAGAGAAAAATGTCTGCCTTCTTGGGGACCTACCTTCTACTGGGTGGAGAAAGACAAGCAACAAAATTAATCAATTATATGGTAGTGAGAAGAGACCAGGCGGAGGAGGGTGGCAGGGATGGGAGGCTGCCACATTGAAGAGGCTGGTCAGGAAGGCATCCTGAACAGACTTGAAGGGGGAGAGGGAGTGACCAGAGACCACTCTGGGAGAAAAGGGCTCCTGCCTGCTCAAGCACCTTAGTCGTGTGCAACTCTACGCAACCCCATGGACTGTAGCCCACCAGGCTCCTCGGCCCATGGGATTCTCCAGGCAAGGATACTGGAGTGGGTTGCCATGCCCTCCTCCAGGAGATCTTCCTGACCCAGGGATTGAAATTGTGTTTCTCAAGTCTCCTGCCTCAACAGATGGGGGGTTACCACTAGGACCACCTGGGAAGCCTAAAAAGGGCTCCAGAGAACAGCAAATGCCAAGGATCTGAGGCAAGAACATGCCCAGCTTAAGGAAGAGGCAGCATAGCTGCGGAACAGATGCTGAGGCTCAAGGAGCTGGGGTGACAGAGGTGAGAGAGGCGCCAGGTCCTGGGGGGCTGCTGAGCCCCTGAGGGGGTTTGGGGTTTTACCCCAAGTGAGATGGGCGCCTTCGGAGGTTTGGCCGAAAAGGGTCATGACCTAACTACTGGGTTTACAGGTCCCCCTGCTGGAGACCAGACTGTGTAGCAGGAAAGGGGGTCAACTGTGGGGAGGCTGAGAGGTGGTGGAGGCTTGGAGGAGGGGGTGTCAGTGGAGGTGGAGGGTGTGTTCCCCTCCAGGACCTTATTGGGTCTTCCAGGGCCAGACCCCTCTCCCAAATCCTCTGCTTTAGCTCCTCTGTGAAGTACCTACTACTGCACAATTGCAATCATTTCACACGCTAGCAAAGTAACGCTCAAAATTCTCCAAGCTAGGCTTCGACAGTACGTGAACCAAGAACTTCCAGATGTTCAAGCCTGATTTAGAAAAGGCAGAGAGGAACCAGAGATTAAATTGCCAACATCCTTTGGATCATAGAAAAAGCAAGAGAATTCCAGAAAAGCATCTTTTTCTGTTTCATTGACTACACTAAAGCCTTTGACTGTGTGGATCACAACTCTGCAAAATTACTAAAGAGATGGGAATACCAGACCACCTTATCTGCCTCCTGAGAAACCTGTATGCAGATTAAGAAGCAACAGTTAGAACTGAACATGGAACAACGGACTGGTTCAAAATTGGGAATGAAGTACAACAAGGCTGTATATTTTCACCCTGCTTATTTAACTTATATGCAGAGGACATCATGCAAAATGCCGGACTGGATGAAGCACAAACTGGGATCAATACAGCGGGAGAAATATCAATAACCTCAGATATGCAGATGACACCATCCTTATGGCAGAAAGCAAAGAGGAACTGAAGAGCCTCTTTATGAAAGTGAAAGAGAGTGAAAAATGTGGCTTAAAACTCAACATTCAAAAAACTAAGGTCATGGCGTCTGGTCCCATCACTTCATGGCAAATAGATGGTGAAACAATGGAAACAGTGACAGACTTTATTTTCTTGGACTTCAAAATCACTGCAGATAGTGATTACAGTCATGAAATTAAAAGACACTTACTCCTTGGAAGAAAAGCTATGACTAAGCTAGTCAGCATATTAAAAAGCAAAGGCAAAACTTTGCCAACAAGGGTCCGTACAGTCAAAGCTATGATTTTTCCAGTAGTCATGTATGGATGTGAGAGTTGGACCATAAAGAAGGCTGAGCACTGAAGAACTGATGTTTTTCAGCTGTGATGTTTGAGAAGACTCTTGAGAGTCCCTTGGACAGCAAGATCAAACCAGTCAATCCTAAAAAAGGAAATCAGTCCTGAATATTCATTGGAAGGACTGATGCTGAAGCTCCAATACTTTGACCACCTGATGTGAAGAACCGACTCATGAGAAAAGACTCTGATGGTGGGAAAGAATGAAGGCAGGAAAAGAAGGGGACAACAGAGGACGCAATGGTTGGATGGCATTACCGACTCCATGGACATGAATTTGAGCAAGCTCTGGGAGATGGTGAAGGACAGGGAAGCCTGGCATGCTGCAGTCTTTGGGGTTCCAAAGACTGAGCGACTGAACAACAGCAACCCAAGCCAGACCCCTCTCCCAAATCCTCTGCTTTAGCTCCTCTCTGAAGTACCTAGACAATAGTATCTGCCCGCTTTCTGAGTTGTTTGGCAGATGCTCAAACCACCATCCACCAAATGGAAGAAATTAACTACCTGATGACCATGAGGACGTGGCCCATAGACCTGTTGGAACCTTAACCCCGACACAGGGCTCTGTTACCTCAGCATCAATCAATCAGTTGTGCAGGAACATACCATACCCTGGGACTCCCGGCCCTCACCTGGCCTTAAAAATGCTCTCTTGTACCCCAGCAGGGAGTTTGGGTGTTTTGAGCCACCCCCCTCCCCGTCCTGAATTCCCTGCTTTTGGGGCCTGGCAGTAATCTCTACCCTTTCCTTCACCCACAACCCCGCGTTGGCAGAGGGGCTTTACTGGGAAACCGGAAGCTGACCCAAGGCTGGCTGCTCCACTGGCTGGCTTCAAAGTTTGGAGATATTTGGAAGAGAGAACCCGTAGGGGTTGCTGACGGATTGGGTATAGGAGCTGATGAAAAGAGAAGAGTAAAAATTGACACCAAGGTTTGGGACCTGAGGAGCTCGGAGTAAGGAGCTGCCTTTGGGGGGCAACTGGGGGAACCTGGGGGCGGCAAGGGGCCATGAGTGAGGAGGCAAGGACCCCCGCCTTCTGCCTGGCGGTGTTAAAGTCCGGGAGGCGCTGGGTCCCCAGACGTGCGTATCCTTGGCGTCAACAATTCACAGGTGTGGACCCTCGGGAAGGAAGGCTCCGCAGGACGGATAGGGTGGGGCCCGGGCACTGGTAGTCCCCAGGCGCGGAGAGGGGCGCGCGGCGGCTGGAGCGCCGGGAACCTGCCAGCAGGCACTGTTCTTCTGATGGACCATCCGCGGCGGACGCGAGGACCGGGAGCCGGACGTAGGGATCGTGTCCCGGCTGCGGCGCTTCGGGACGGTTCTTCCCGAGCAGTGGCGGCTGCTGAGCACGATGTGAGCAGTGAGGCTGCCAGGGTGCGGGCGGCGGGGAAGGCGAGGGCGGCTCTGGCCCCTCTACAGAAACTGCGCTAAGTCCGTGCCGCTGGGCTCGCCGGGGAAGCTACGGGCGGGGTTCTACCTGAGAAGAAACTGCGGCTAGGGATCAGACCGCTTGCGTCCGACCCGGGAGCCCACTCCCCGCATTGTTACTATCTTGAACTTTTGGGTCCTTCGTGGAGAACTTCTTGGGCTCCTTCCGGAGGCTTTTGTAGGAAAAGAATGGGAGGGGGCCGCGCTGGCCTCTTCTCTCTCACCTAGCACAGAGCTTCCCCTTCACGATGAGGTATCAGCCCTCCTTGGCCCGACAGACCCCAGGTCCCACGAACACCGCCTTTCTCAGGTCCCCTGATCAGACTGTTGCCAGTGCCTCCTGCTCCTGCGGCGAGGTAGTCCCGGATCCTGGCTGGTTTTCTACTTTGGAAAGGGTGCCAGAACTCTTGCCCTTCTCAGAAAACCTCAGGGGTGTGTCCCTCCCATGGGCAGAGCCGGTATCTGTAGGACCCAATGCAGTTCTCAGAGACCTCTTTATTTGAATTTGATTTTTGACTGCCCTGGGTCTTCATTGCTGCGCACGGGCTTCTCATTGCAGTGACCTCTTTTGTTGAGGGGCCTGGGTTTGGTAGTTGTGGCCTGTGGGCTTAGTTGCTCCACAGCAGGCATGTGGAATCTCCTCTGTTCAGGGATGGAATCCATGTACTCTGCTTGGCAGGTGGATGCTTAACTACTGGGGAGTCCCTGGGGCATCCTCTTTTAAAAGATGCACCACAAAGTTGCTGGTGCTTTGGGAAGGGCCTGTGCTCAACAGTGTTCTGAGGGAGCTTGTTGAAAATGCAGATTCTGGGATAAAGCCTTTGAGTCCATTTTTAATGAGCTCTCCAGTTATTCTGCTCTGCTCTAGGGTGTGTGACCCTCATGCTTCCAGTGGGCGACATCGAGTCAAGCTGGAAAGCTGGGATCCTGGCCCTGTGACCGCAGGATCTCCCCTGCCTTCACACCACCTCCCACTGGTTACACTTTGCTTTCAGGCAGTGATTCTCAAACTCACCTGGGTATGAGAATCACCTAGAGAGCTCAGTCAGCGATCCAGGCTCATCGATACCTAGGTCTTTGTAGTTGATCTGGTTCTCAGGTGGTTCTCACCCCCACCAAAGCCTGAGAGCCTGTGGGGCCCTAGGTTCCTTGCGTGGGCCAGCCTCTTGCTCCTCCTGCCTGTCCCCACCTGGGATGTGATTCCTCCTCCTCTCCACCTCTGACCACTGACCCACAGTGAGTCCCTCCATCTCACCTGTACCACTCCTGTCGTTGATCACATCCCACCCCCCTGCACAGGACTGCATTTCCTTGCAGGCTCTTCCATTTCCTTAATTCATGGAATCCTAGTGTTGGGTGGACCTTTGGAGGCCATCTCTCTGTCCCCTCCCCTTCCCTGAGCAAGGTGGGCCTGGGGGTGTCTAGGGCAGAGGAGAGGAACTGAAGCCCAGGGTGGGCCCCTGACCAGCTTTGCCTCAACCACAGGGGAAGAGGCTGCTGGAGGCGACAAGCTCATCCATGATCGAGACCTGGCCTGGCTGCAGCAGGCAGATGGTGAGTGGTCCCCCGTCCTGCCTGTGAACTCCCCTGGGGTCCTAGATACCCTGGACCTCCTGGCTCCCTCCCTCCAGGGGACTCCCTAAGTCCCTCCTCATCACAGCCAGACTGTGTCGTGTGTCCTTCACAAGCGCAAGGGTGAGCCTTGGTCTCCTTTCTTCCCAGTGGTCGTGGCAGAAGTGACCCAGCCCTCTCTGGGGGTAGGCTATGAGCTGGGCCGGGCAGTGGCCCTCCACAAACCAGTCCTGTGCCTGTTTCGCCCAAAGTCTGGCCGTGGTGAGCACCCCCAGTCCTGGCCTCCTTTCCCAGCTCTTTGAGGTCCTGGTCCTCTTTTCCTTCCTTGGGGGGGTCTGAGCACAGTGCCCACCCCAGAAAGGGAAGGGCAATGGGCAGTGTGGGAGGGGAGAAGGGGAGTGTGGAAGTGGCGGGGGAGCACCTTCACCCCCATCCTTCTTGCCAGTGCTCTCAGCCATGATCCGGGGAGCAGCCAATGGCTCCAGGTTCCAGGTGTGGGACTACGAGGAAGCAGAGGTGGAGGCCCTGCTAGATCGGTACTTTGAGGCATATCCTCCTAAGCAGGTGGCTGCCTCTCCTGACCCAACTGCTTGACTTCACCCGTTTTTATTAAATTCTCCTGACCCCAGACTTGGCTCCTGGCTCTTAGCCCCAATACTGATTCATGGCATGTGTACAGTTCTGACATTTTGTCACATTGTGGGTAGAGGAAGGTCCAGTTCTCAATAATATCCTAACACCCCCCTCAACTTCAAGATGTAGAGACCTTTAAAGGTCCACAGGCCCCCAAGAGGAGGAGATTTTCTAACATGCTGAAGCTCCCTGCAGCAACATTCAGGAGTCTGGATGAAGCTGATTATGGCGGAGGGAGGGGGTGATCATTCCTTCCTGTCCCTGTGCTGGGTCTGAGGCTTCCCTTTATCAATGTAAGTCACAGCAGTCTGCTGTGGGCTTTGAGGATGGATGTCTGGAGAAAAGAGCAGAGGAGGAGGACTGGCTGTGTGTGATGGCAGGGGGAGCTGAAGTGGCCCTTTGAGGAAACTGGTGTGCTTCCAGAGAAGTATATGAAACAGAAAACTTTATTCACTGAACAGAAGATGGTGCCACAGGCACCTGCCACTGTGTGCGGGGACAGTGGTGCGCGCTGACCCGTGACCCCGGGGCTCTGGTGGCCTCTGCATCCTGCCCCCTCAGTCGTAGCCCTCATCGTCATCCTCGTCGTCGTCCTCGTCGCCGAAGAAGAAAGTCTCTCGGTCCAGGTTCTCAGACTCCTCATCGTAGGAGAAGCTGTCATTGTCCAGCTCCTCCTCAAACTCGTCCTGCTGCCACTCGGGCACCTCCTCCTCGTCCTCCTCCTCGTCCTCCTCCTCGTCCTCCAGTCCCGAGGAGCCCTGGGGCCTGGGAGAGCGCACACTCAACCTCAGGGCTACGTCGCCTCCCACGCCCCCCTGCACCAGGGGCTCCTCCACTCACTGACTGCCGGGCAGGTTGGGTCCTTTTGCCTCCTGGGACTCAGAGGATGGACTCTGGAGACCAACCCGGAAATCCTGGCAAGGAGACGGGAGGATGTGGGGAGCACCGGAGTAGAAGACACTGGGCCCTGGCACCCAGCCTTCCTTCACCCGGATCCCCCGAGGGCCAAGAGCCACCTGGCCCTGCCAAGAATGCTCCCCCCACCAACCCCAGCACCACGCTTCGTGAGCCGTTGACTCTGCCTAACATGACAGGTAGTCTCCAGCAACCCAGGATACAGCGGTGAGGCACCACGTACCCTTACCTTTGTGTGTTCATGTCTTTTCTGCCCAAGTTACATACCAGTCCATAAGTTCCCTGAGGGTGGGATTCCTAGTTCAGACTCAACATCAGTGTATTGGAGCCGGAAAGAACCTCAGCTCCCTTACTCTGGTGGGTCCCTGCCCTTTGGCCCCCAACTCCTAGGATTCTAAATCCACATCTGGGAAGAATCTTCTGAAAAAGTTCCCCAAGTGAGTTCTGGAGAGCAAGCACCTGGCCAGATACCCTTAACCTGGACTAACTACCTCCTTCATTTTGTAGGAAAGGCCAGGTGGCCGAGGGGCAAGGCTGGGAGGTGGGATACAGGCCAAGTCTGTGTGCCCTCAAATTCCTTTCCATCAGGATCCCCCCAGGGCACTGAGGCTGTGGCAGGCAGTGCCGAGTGAGGGCAGGAAGGCTGGGTCAGGTGGGTGACTACCTGGGTGGAGTGCTGCAGGATGGCCAGCAGCCGCTCCTGGATCCGCCGCAGCAGCTCCAGGCCGGTGTTGAGGTGCTCGGCCCGCAGGAGGCGCAGCGAGGAGGCCAGGTCTCTGCAGTGCAGCAGCGTCTCCTCTGCAGAGGGGGCAGGGCGCGGGGCTCCCTCCCTTCTTCCCTTCCTCCCACAGACGCCTACCATGCGCTCCCCACATCTACCAGGGCTCACAGCCTAGAGGTGGGGACACGTCATAATCAAAGCAAAGGTCGGGTAGGGGTGTGCACCGTGGTCCTGCGGGGTGGAACTTGAAGATGGTAACGAGGCTACAAGGCACAGGAAGCTCCAGGGGCCAGAATGAACATGGGCGGCTGGGGCCGGGTCACCCACCCATCTTTATGTTGGGGGTAGGTGCCAGGGGGACCGGGCTCACCCAGGAGGATCTGCAGGGCATTGGTGTGCAGTTCCAAGGCCTCGATCTGCTGCTCCACGATGTCCATGTGCTCTGTGTCCTGGTTGTAGAAGCTGTACACGCAGGCATAGGCCAGCACCTGCGGGCCCCGGCAGGCTCCGGCTGAGGCCGCCTCCCACCCTCCCCTTCTTCCCACCCACCCTCTGCCCAGCCCACCCCACACAACCTTTCGTGACTGCTCGAGACCCCGGCAAGCATCACTGAGGAAGGTGAAGGATTTGGGTGGGGGCACCTCATGGATGGCAGACACGCGGTTCCGCAAGTTCACAGCAAAGTCCTGTGCAGAGAGGTAGTTATCAGCGCCGGTGGGTGCAGCCCCAGCCCTCTAACCTCCTTGGGCACCCCACTGTCTCCTCCCTGCTCACCCGGGCCTGGTGATGGAAAGTACACCTCTCGTTGTAGTCCTGAAAGCGTTTCTCCTGGCGCGCAGCTTTGCTTACCTGGTGAAAACACGTCAAGAGGGCTGTTGAGTGATTGGCAGGACAAGATGAGGTTGGTTATTCCTCAGACCAGCCACCATTCACGGAGGCCTGCTGCTGCTCTACCCAGATTTCTTCATTTCTCGTAACTGTGAGATAAGGGTGCTGAGGCCTGGCAGGTTGACTACACAGTGAAGCCAGGCCCTGACTCAGAGTCCTTGCTCTGCTCTGCCCTGGGCCTCCTGGGAGTGCCCAGCCCGCCACAGCCTCTCTGTAGCCCCCCTGGTGTGGGACGGCTGACTCTGGGGTGGAAGGTCTCTGTGTACAGACCTCCCAGGATGGAACTCCCAGCACCTGTAGGCCCTGGGGCCTTCAGTCTTCTCTGCACTGAGCCTTGTTCCACCTCTCTGGCTGCTTGGGACATGGAGCTGTCTGCACTCAGGCCCGGAAACTGCATCCCACCCTGCCCGCCCAGGGGCACCAGCCCCTTACCATGGCAGAGCAGTTGTAATAGTCTTTGTGATTTGGCTTCCAGGATTTGAGGCAGCGCCAGCAGAATCCATGATTGCATTTGGCACAGGTCATGCTGTGGAGGAGGCTAGCTGGTCAGGGTTCCTGCCTCTGGCCAGGGCCCCACCAGGAATGCCCAGGGCCTGGGCACACCGCTGGCCCCTCCCATGCCCTCTTAAGTCTCCTTAACCTCACTAATCCCTACTAACCACATCCTGGCTTCCAAATCCCCCCATATATGCAGGCTTAAAAGTGGGGGAAGAACACTGGAATTACTCTGGAGGGTGCGAGGAGGTAGCTGAGAACCTCCTCATGGTTCCTGAGGTTTCTGGTCCATCCACTGCCCCTTTCTTCTGCCAGGTCTCCCACCCTCTCCCAAGCCTCCAACCCTGCCACCGCCCACAGTACCCCCTCTTACTGCAGACAACCCTCGTTCTTCTCAATGGGAGCCTGACAGCTGGGGCAGCGCTTGGAGATGAGCTTCGTCAGATGCTTGCTCTGGGCCTCCACGCTCATGCCGTCATAGTAGCCGCCGTCATCTACCCACTGAGACATGTGGCCACAGCTGGCAGGGTAGTGTGCCTAGGGGAGGAGGGGGCAGCGAGGGCACAGCTGAATCCTCACTGCAGATGGGTTGGTGCCGGCAGAACAGGGCAGGGTGCTGCGGGTGGGGGGGGCAGGGAGGGATGTGGACCCCAGCAATGGGGCAGAGCCAGGGTGGGCCCCCACCTCAGGGAAGCTACAGCTGAAGCAGGAGGCCCAGCCGCACTTGGAGCAGGCAGTCCCACAGCCCAGGCCCTGGCGGCAGAGGATACGGTCGCAGCCCTGGGGGTTGGTGCACCAGGTCAGGTTGGCGCAGCTCTCCACGTAGCCACGCAGGAGAGCCTTCTCGTACTGTGGGGACACAGGGGCCATGAGGTGAGTGCCTGGCTCTCTGACACCACACCTCCGGGTCTCCCGCTCCCAGGGGCTGTGCCCCGGAGCCTCTCGAGGCAGAGTGGGGTACCTTGGAGATGACCTCTGGCGAGGAGACAATGGCACGGATGAAGGCCCCCGTGGGCTGGGCCGGGCACTCGGCAATGGGGCAGGTGCAGTTCAGCACGAGGTTCTGCTCAATGCGAGTCGTCAGATACTCATTCCAGCAAGACTGGGAGGGACACGGGAGCGGCCACTCAGAGACAGCACAGGAGCAGGAACCCTCCCCGACATGGGCAAGGCCAGAGACAGACCTGCTGCTCCGTCAGCCTCAACACTGACCCTAACCTTTCTGGCCTCCAGGGGTTTTCCTGATTGGCCCAATTACAGTTCACTTTGAGGTGTGCAGACCAAAGTGGTAATTAAAATTATTGTTGGGATGGGTGTGAAGAAATGGGTAAAGAGAATCAAGAAAAAGAAGATTCAAGTTCTGAGAAAGACTTTGAGACAGCAAGAAAGCCAGAGAGCAAGAAGGACTAGGGGGCTGGCCAGGGCCCACTGTGCTGTAGCTGTGACCTTATCTGGCTTAACTTCTTACCTCAGTCCTGTCTCCATGCCCCTGCCTCCCCAGACTCAGATGCCTCCAGTGCACCCATACATTCTGATCAGCCCTCCTACCCCCCAACACTAGTGCTGGAGCTGACACAACTCATAAATCCTCCTGCTATCATGTCACTGCCGTACCCAACCCAAGCAACCATCCCCTCCCCCCCAATATCAGCCCTCATCATCCCCTCCCCCAACAAACATCAGTCCTTATCATCCTCTCCCTCAACACCAGCCCTCATCATCCCCTCCCCGCCAACATCAGCCCTCATCATCCCCTCCCCTCTCAACTGTTCCCTCTTCCCTCCTGAAGACACCAACTACCTCATGAGCACCTGAGCCTCCAAAAGACTCCATTAAGGACCCTCTCCCACACAATGCCTACCCCTGAGCTTCCCCAAATGATGGATCCAAACCCCAGGAGAGTCCCCAGGTGGTTCCACGACGACTTTCCATGATAAATAAGTGCTTTACTGAACTATTTTCACTCAAGTACTAAACAAAACCAACCCCTTCCTATAGTAAAACAAGCCCAGATAAGCTGGGAAGTAGAATGCAAAATCCTTTTCCGAGTTCAGACCCCTAGGACAAGAGCAGGCACACAGGCCCTCCGGGCCCCTGACAGCTGTGGGGTGGGAGCACTACCCTGGAGGACAATGGCCAGGTCTCAGTTTGGAACCTGCTCCATGCCCACGAGGAACCTCTCTGCTTGGGGCTTACCCTTGGCCTCCACTGCCCAGCCACAGGGAATGCCGTCTCCTGCCTGGACTCCCCTCCTGCCCTCGGCCACTCAAGCCTCACCCCGGNGAGCACTACCCTGGAGGACAATGGCCAGGTCTCAGTTTGGAACCTGCTCCATGCCCACGAGGAACCTCTCTGCTTGGGGCTTACCCTTGGCCTCCACTGCCCAGCCACAGGGAATGCCGTCTCCTGCCTGGACTCCCCTCCTGCCCTCGGCCACTCAAGCCTCACCCCGGGAAGCTGTCTCCTACTGCTCCAGGCCCCAAGTCAGTGGCTCCTGCACTCTGCCACGGGCTCCTCTGCTGGGATGGATTCAGCCTGCTTTGCTGAGTCCCATTTCCCAGCTCCCTGTCTCTGTCTACAGGGTTCGGGTGCCCCACACTCAGTGCCTTGGGCCTGCTCCTCTCCCCCTGGGTGATGCCAGCCAGGGTTCTGCATTTATTTCCAAATCGAAAAATCCACTGTCCACTTGCTAGTCCCACACAGGTACCCAACAAAGCAGCTCAAACTCTACTTGGCCAAAATGGAATTTCCCCTCAAAAATCTGCCCTGCACCCCAACCCCAGGCCTAACATTTCCCCCAACTCCTCCTGCCAGATGCTCAGGTCAAAACCCCAGGAGCTGTCTTGATGCCCCTGTCCTCAGCCACAACCCTGTCAGCTCTGCCCCACATGTGTCCCAATCTGTCCACCTCTTCACCGTCCCTAGGCTCAGCAGCCAGCACCTCTTGCCTCTTTGTACAAGTCTCTGAATCAGTGTCCCTGCTTCCACTCTTGTTCCGTCCAAGCCTTTTCTCCACACCAAGTGATCTTTTCAAAACTGGAAATCAGATCTTATTGCATCTCTGCTCAAAACCCACCAGGGCTTCCCATAAAGGCCCTTGTCTGCCAACCCAACTCAACTAGGCCCCTGTCCGCCTCCCAAATCTCTCCTTCTGCTGTCCCACCGCTGTGCTCACCTTCTTCACAGAACTATTCCAGGAATTAAACGAGACAATGTTTGTAAGATAGCACAGTGGCCCAGAATGAGGTGCCCAAAAATATTAATTAGCTGTGGTTATTATTAGCTCTCGGGTCCTTGTCTGCCAGGGTCTCCCCACTCCTTCACGCAGCACCCAGCGCCATGCACGCAGGAAGACCATGACGAGCATTAGTTGAACAAAAAAGTGGAAGTGTAAAGGGAATCATTAAGAACCCGGGAACAGGGAGGCAGAGGCAACTATGTGAGAAGAGTAACTTGAAGCTGAGCAAAAGGGAAGGAGAAAAAGTACAAGCACACACGCATGCAAACGCACACGGCCGAGGTCACCCACCACGGGGGCGGCGCTGCTGAGAGGCGGCTAGAATTGATGGCAACAAGGGCGATCATCCTGCTAAGTGGATGGGTGTGGGCTCTGGTCCTACACGCTGAGGCAGGGGCAGGGGAGGCAGGCACTCAGCACCCGGCTTCCTGCCTCGGCCCCTCGCCACCCCAAGGGTGCCCCCTCCCCAGCTACAGCCTTCTCCACTCGGCTTCACGGCAGCCTGACTTCCTGTACTTCCTTCTGCTTTTGTGTTGTTTTTTGCTTTATATTTTTATATTAAGTGAACGTGTAAAGATAAAAGAAATGATGACATTTTGGAATTAAAAAAACCTTCGGTGGTGATAAGGAAAGCCTAAACCATAGTCGTCACCAATTTCCGAACACTTCTCATTTATAAAGTGCTTTGATTCTGTACATGTGTATGTATTATCTATTGTTCTCAAATTTGGCTGAACACTAGAATCCCCTGAGGAGCTCTTGTTTCACCTCTGGAGATTCTCATTTAATTGGTCTCGGGCATACTTTGAACACTGGGATTTTTAAAAAGTTCCCAGTGATCACAATATGCAGCAAAGACACATACTACCAGATGCTGACCACCACCCTGCAGAGTGTCAAAGCACCACTTACTGATGACAAAACCAGCTTAAGAGGGACTAAGAGATTCATCCAACATCGCCTGGGACCAGAAGTGGCCTTGCCGAGGCTGGAGACCAGAAGCTCCCGAGCTGTGGTGCTGGGGGGAGGAGAGCCTCACCTTACAGCAGGAGTGCTGGCAGCAGAGGGCGGGCAGGTCGTGGTCGGGCGCCAGGGGGCTGACACACACGGGGCAGTGGTCGGGGCGCACGGGCGCGGCCTGGGCCTGGGGCACACGCAGCCCAGCTGCCAGCAGCAGTGGCTCAGGGTCGTCGCTGTAGCTCTGCAGCAGCTGCTCGGCGCCCCAGTGGGAATGAGCCAGGAGGTGCTGTGCCACGTCGGGCTCCAGGTTCAACGTCTCCTGCACCTGCCGCACCGTCTGCTCCATCAACCCTTCCACCTCCCGGGGGCTCATGGTGCGGCCTGCAGGCAGCTGGAGGGAAGCCAGGGCAGCCACGGCTTCTGGGCTTGAGGGAGAGAGGGGTCGGTGGTCAGTCTCACTGCCCTGCTTATCCAACCCACTGGCTGGACCCCACCCTGGCCCCCGAGTCCCCACTTGTGCATCTACGTCCACACTTGCTGAACCAGCCTGAGGATCACCACCCCAGCGTCAGAGCACAGCCTCCACAGAGCGCTTGCATGTGGGGTGGGGCTGGCGGTCACAGTGCCTGAAGCACAGCTGGAATCTCGAGGGCAGGTCTAACTGACCTGCAGTGGGTGCGACAATCACACTGCAGGTCCCTCCCCAAATTCTCCCAGCATGTCTAGTGAGAGAAAGTCTACAGCCTCATCCCTCAGCGTGTGGTCTGTGGACCAGCAGCCTAAGTGTCACAGGGAGCTCTAGTGAATTTGAAAATGTGTGCAAGGGGAAGTTGGAGAAAGATGACTCTAGAAAACTCGCATTTACATACAGTATGAACAGCAGGCATAAAAGCAGAACACTCCTGGTGAACTGGAACTGAGGTAAAGAGCTTTAGGGTGCCAGCTAGCTAGCGGAATCCTATGGCAAAATCCTCTGGAGAACAGACTTCCTGAAAACTATTCATAGAATCTGTATATTTCACTAAGCAGAGTGCATAGTTAGTACTCAATATGGGTCTGCTCAGTATTTCAGTTCTGCTTAGAATGAAAGACATCCAGAAAGGAGTTTATGAGTCTTGGACTCCTACCTAAGGGCTGGCTTTCGGAGTCTGGGGACACCAAGGCCCCTGCCTGGGAAGGAAGCAAAGGGGGTGATGACGCTGGGAGCGGGGATGAGGACTAATCTCTCTTATCAGGGATGGGGAAAATGGTGCTAGACAAAGAAGTGACATGTTTTTGTTCTGGCAGCCTGGCTTTGGCACTATGACCCCTCCCGTGTCACTGTGGTGCCATCCGTCCTGGGGGGCCCTGCAGCAGGGGGCACGGGGCTAGTGGTGGCTACCTCATCTTGGAGGTCTCAGAAGTCTGGCTGCCAAAGAAGGGAATCTCTGCCTGGCCCCGGCAGGGCCCTGAGGGCTCCGGGGTGGCGTACGTGAGGATCTGGGGCCAGTCATCCCGTCGTTCCACATAGCCCTGGCCCAGGAGGTGAAGAATGCAAGAGAGGACGTCTGTGCTGGTACAGGCCACGCCCCCGGCAATGGCGCGGCCCAGGCTTCCCGGGGGATTTGGACCCTTGTGCCAGGCCTCCAGAACCTGGATGGGAGGTGAGAGAACAGGTGGGCTGCGGTTACACTGAGCAGCCAGCCTCCAGCTCTGCCGCTTACTAGCTGCCTGACTACGGATCAGTTACTAACTCATGCCTCATTTTTCTTATCTGTTAAATGGGGATAATAATAATAGTTGAAATACCAACACCACCAATCTCATCGTATTTCTGTGTAGATCAAATGATTTAATCATGGAAACTCTTTAGAATAGAGCCTGGCACACAGTCAGCACTCATGTCTGGTCTCCACCTTCTGACTTCCCATCAGGAACAGAAAACCCAGATGGGAATGTCACCACCTTCCCCGTGACGACCACTGCCCCCCACCCCACCCCCAACCACGACTCCC
>SJYA01002804.1:640393-698108 GCA_006410615.1 Neotragus moschatus
AAACCAAAAAAAAAAGAAAGAAAAAAAAAAAAAAAAAAAATAAAAAAAAAAAAAAAAAAAAAAAAAAAAAGCTTGGAAACTTAAAAATATATAATGTACTTCCAGAAAACTAATAAAGCAAAGAAATAAAATGGAAATTAGAAAATTCTTCGAACTAAACAATTATCAAGTACTACATGATAAAAACTTATGTGATATCCCAAATATCCATAATTCATACAGTGGAACGTGAATCAGCAATGCAAAAGAACAAAGTTAATGATGTTACTGGCAACCTGAAAAACTCCTACAAACATTATGTCCAGTGAGAGAAATCAGAATGCATACTCTATGATTCCATCTGTGTGATGGTTAAATTAAAGGCAGAAACCTACGATGATAAAGGGAGAATAGTAATTTCTCCTGGAAGAAGATACTGACTAGAGAGGGGACATGAAGGAGAAGGCTTCTGTTGTGCTTGCAATGTTTTATATCTTGATCGGGTAGAGGGGCTGCTTAAAGGAGGGCATACAGATATAAATTTCATTAAGCTATAATTAAAATCTGTATACTTCACTGAATACTAACGCTACCTCAATTAAAAAAAAACTCTTCAAAACAAAACAAAAACCAAGAACTTACTGAATGCAGCTAAAGCAATGTCGATAGGAAATGAACAGCCTTAAATACTTTCATTTGAAAACCAGAAGTATGAAAAAACTAAAAATTAAATAAGCATACAACTTGAAGTTAAAAAAGGAAAAACAGAGCAAGTTCATAAAAAGGTGAAGAAAATCAGAGAAATTCATGAAGATCTAACCCACACTTCTCCACCCTTCCTTCCCTAGAGATGCTTCTATCTAGAGACCACTTTGCATCCTATCTATGCATTCCTGTCCAAAGATCCTCTCTCCTCCTCCTCTCTGAGATGCCACCCCAAATCTCACCCCAATCTCCAACTGCCTGTCCCTATCTCCTCACTCTGGTTGTAGAAACTGGAGAAGCGGTCAAGGGCATCACAGAATTCTGTGGGAAGGCACTTTCTGGGATGGTACAGGTAGCAGAGAGGGGAGACCGGCCAGCAGCGTGGTGACAGGACCAGTACAGAGACTGTTGGACTTGGATCTTCGATAAAGAGCTCTTTCTCGGCCTCCTCTTCCTCCTCTTCCTCCTGAGAGACAGAAGGATTCCAAGGGCTCTTGGGCTCCCTTCTTTGGTCCACATTCTCCTGCTCGCCTATTCTCCCACTCTTTCCCTTGCTCTTACCTCCTCTTCTTCCAGGCCCTGCTCCTCCTCGTCCTCCTGCTCCAAGAACAGCTTGTCCAGCTGCTGGAGCTGGTATACGTGGAACTGGCGCTGCAGCTCCTCTGAGGTGCTCAGGCTCCGCAACATCTGCTGGGGGAGGCGGTTGGGGAAACAAAGGCCGATCTGCTCCAGCACGGCCCCCTCCAGCCAGCTCGAGCCCAAGCTCAGGAGACGGTCCGCCATGTAGTGCCTGCAGCGTGCACAGCCCAGCAGAGCCTCAATGTGGGCGCTCGGCAGGGCCTCCCGCTCCAGAACATAGGACCCCCTGTTGCAGCCTGCCTCATCCTCCCCCTCCCCAGGGCCACGGCCATCTCTGCATCTTAACCTCACTTCCCTACTGCACCTCCCTTGCCTTCCCTCTAAGACTCAGGTCTCCTCCCACCCTCAGACTCTAGGCCTCATACACCCTGCCTCTCCAGATCCACACTCACTGGTAGAAATGCTCAAAAGTTGTGGCAAGCTCTAGGCCAGAGAGGACCATGATGGGCTCCAGGTGCCACTGGAGCCGCCCCAGCACTTCCACTCCAGGGGTTCCACCCGTCAGGCCACTCTGGATCTGCTGGTCAATGTGCCGGGCAAACTGCTCACTCATCTGGGGGCAACGGAAAGGGCAGGAGCAAACCATGAAGAGGGAGCAGAGTTTTGGCGGTGGGGGGAGAAAGGAGATGAAAGGGCAGAGCAGAAGGGGTCGGGGAGGCTGCTGGGCCCAGCACTCACGTGGGCAGCAGTGAGGAAAGACTGCTGCAGCAAGGCGCCAGAGAAGCCGCTGCGCAGAGCCAGCGTGAAGGCTGCCCGGGGCCCGAAGAGCTCCAAGCCTGCCCTCTGCAGGCGCGCGTAGAGTTTACAGTAGCGGGGCACGAAGTCAGGGGCCCTCCAGGCCGCAGCCAGGAACGTGCTGACCTGAGGAGACGGGAAATGGCAGCGCAGGGGCCGCCCAGCAGCCTCAGCCCTGCCCCGACCTCAGCCCCCTGCCTACCTGCTCCTGTACCACACTCAGCCAGCACTGCGTTATGTTCCTCAGGCTGCTGCTTGGAAGAACGGGGGAAGGCCCAGGGCTCCGGTCCTGACTCTTACTGCTCTTGCTGGCTGTGGACACAGAGGGCAAAAGAACACGCTCATCTCAGCCGCGGGATGAGTCCCAGCGTCCGGGGAACTCAGCCCCGGGAAGGCCCATGGCAAAGCAGAAAGGGAGAATAAAGCCCAGGAGAGAGGAACCAGACAGCACCGCCGCCTGGATTCCTCATTCAGCCGGCCACGGCTGGGACTCACGGGGCCGGGAGGGTGGCTCCGGAGAAGGTCCGGGAGGAGGCTCCACGTGCACCAGCAAGTGGCAAAGGCGACGCACACGAGAGGCAAAGGAGGCGGCTCGACCCCGGGGGTTCCGAGAGCTCTCCCTCTGCTCCAAGTACTGAACCAGCAGCCACCCCAGGGAGCTCACACCTTCCGCATCTACAAGAAGACAGGTCAGGAACAGGCCTCCACGGGGGAGGGCATGGAGAACCCGGGAGAAGCAAAGGGAGAAGCGACTACATGGAACGGATTCGGGGCGGCAGGGCCCTAGTCCTCCCCTCACCAAGGTCTGCTTCCGCTGGAGTCTAGGGGCGTGGGGACAGGGTCGGGGTGGGGAGGATTCAAACGCCAGAGTCCCAGGGAGCAGGGTGAGGCGGGGAGGAGAGGACACTGAGGTGACAGGCCTTTGGGGCAGAGACAGGAACCAAGAGAGCCAAGAGCATTAACTCAGATCAGCCCTGGGGATGATTTCAAAGAACAGGTTAGTGGGGCCGGGGTGGGGGTGGTTACCCGGGCAGGTGATGTTCTGCACCAGGGGGCTGACCAGGGCCTCCCAGCAGGTCTTGCCCAGCGCCTGGGCAGCCTCTTCATCAGGGAGGAAGCGATCTGCAAAATTCTGCTCGTGACGCAAAACCCTGTTCAGTCTGGGGACAAAGAATGTCTGGTCAAAAATTAAAGACGTCCCCAGGCCTCCCCCCACCTGCGCTCCACTCTCAATTGCCCTGGATGAGCTGGTCCTTCACCTTGCCCCCCACCACACACTTCTGGCCTCTGCTCAGCTCCCTCCTCCAGCTGCTGCTTGATCCTTCAAACTCCGCTCCCCTGCCCCGGCTAATTGTATCTCCTTGGCTCACCTACCTGGGACAGAGCTGGAGGAGGCGCCTGCGGTCCTCTGCGATGTCCCGGCTCCAGGCTTGGGCCCGAATGGTGTAGAAGAGACACGTACGGCGACACAGCTGCTCTCGGAACAGCGGCCAGAAAGTGGGCTTGGGGCCAAGGACCTCCACACCCCGAACCCGGGTGTCAATGCCGCCCTGCAAGGCACAATTCTCACCCCCTCGGCTCCCTGGAGGCACTCCTGCCTCTCTGGAACTCAGCAGGCTCCTGGGCCACACAGGCAAGCAGACAGAGGACGACCCTTGACCTAAGCCTGGCCCTCCAACACTGGAGAACCAGCCGCTAGGGAGATCCTTGGCTTCCTCCTGGACCCCATGCCCCGCAGTCCCCCAGCCCCACCTGCTGGCAGCGCTTTATGCGGATCTGGATGACGGGCCAGACGCGGCTCAGGTTCTCCAGGAGGACCACCCGGCTGGCAGAGGGCGTCACGTTCACCTGGTGGGGCGGGGAGAAGAAGTAGAGACAGGAGTAGAGCCAGAAGACTGCTGATGGCAGCTGAGTTTGTGAGGGTGTGCGCCCCTCACCTCTCCCATCCCGCGCCTGTGGATCTGTGCACCTCCACAGCCCTGGTTCCACTCTCGCAGCTTACAGAGCAGTGCCTGCCCAGGAGGAAGGGATGTGGGAGCTCCACAGGCACTGGGTCCACCCGATAAGTCCCCCGGGACCAACAAGATGGCGAGTAAGGGGGAGCGGGCACGGGGTCCCCACCGTATTGAGCTCCGTGTTGATGCAGCTGGCGCTGTCACCCCCAAACACCACTACCCGGGCTGGCATGTAACTTGAGTCCTCGCTGGCCACCAGAAGAGTCAGCTGCCTGGGAGAGGAGAAAGGACTCAGTCAGAACCAAGGGCCCTGATGTTGGTGCAAAACGACTTCTGCCCACCACATCCTCTTCAGAATCCTGTCCTCTGCTTAAGTGTTGGTCTTCCCTAGGCTCCCTGTTCTTCCCTTAACCTTCCCCCAAAGTGATTTCACTTAACCCCATGGTTTCAGCTGAAAGTTAACACCCGAAGCACTCCAAATTCACGTCTCTACCCTAGACCGCTCTCCTAAGCTTGTATGCCGCGCCCATAGGCACCTCCAGATCCACGTGCCCACACAGATCGGTCATCTGTCTGCAGGAACCTGCTCCTCTTGCCATTTTTCTCTTGGGAAGGAGAACTGGCACCCATCCAGCTATCCAGCTAGGACATGTGACGTCTCCCGCATGGTTCCCCTCATCCAGCCAGCGGCAGGTACCGCAGACCACCTCTCAAGCTCTCCTCTTCCACCACCTCCTCGCTGTCTATTCCCGTTCCCACCGCCTCACTGAACGCTCATCACTCAGTAAACCTTCCAACTCTGTCCCAGCCTGCCAGCCAAATTCACATAACTGCCAAAGTTCTCTAAATAAAAAAACCTACTTCTGTCTTTTCCCCTCTTAAAATCCTTCAGTGGCTCCTCAAATTTCAGAATAAAACTCAATTGATTCTGCCTCCTTTTCCAGCTTCCTCTCCTGCCACTTCACGACACAGACCCTTCATCCCAGCCAAGCACAATTACTTCAAGGTCCCCCCAGTACATCACTGCTTCTTGCTTTCATTCTGCACAGATGCTGTCCCTGTATCTGTTGGCCTCTCTCTACCCGGTCAATTTCTACCACAAACTTAACCCATCCAGCCCCTCTGTCTGCAGCCTCCTCTGAGATCTCAGCTGGCATAAGGATCCAGTGCACTGGTCAACTATCACTTTTTTCTTACTCTCTCTCTCTGATTTTCCAGCCTGGCTCCCCAGTAAGACTGTCAGATCCCCGCAGACAGGCCCCTTATCTCATGGTTGGTGAGGCTCCAGGCCCTTGCAGGGTACCTGGCACAGAGCACGCAACAAACCAACGCCCACCAGGGGAGTAGGTGAGCTGCTGCTCTACCTCCATCAAAACACAGGGTGGTGAGGTGTGTCTGGTGGAGGGAGCAGGCTCGGGGAGAGAGGGGAGGTCTACACTGTGCTCAGGGAGATCAGGCCGCCACGTGTGTCTGTTCACTGCACAAAATGAGGTCCCTCAGGCACCGGGCGTCCAAGTCGGGGTTGTGTGTATGTAGGTAATTCTTTGAGGATGTATACCGGGGTGTATCAGAATATTTGTGTGCGTGGACACGGGCGTGCTCATACCTCACAAGAACACCGCGGTGCATGTGGAGGGTGATGAAGTGGGAGCCAGTGCTGCCGTTGGACTCCCAGTAGGTCTTGGGGTTGCGGTCCATCAGCTTGCTGGCCCGGTGCGGGTTGGATGACACTTCCACCTTCTCCCAGCATTTGTCCTCCTTCACCTCCACACTGGAGCCTGTGAGCCCGAGGGAAGCCTGGTTAGTTGAGAAAGAAGACAGGAAGGGGACGAGGGAGCAGGAAGGGAGGGGGAGGCAGAGGCTGGGGTGGCCACAGGAGGAAGCAGATGGGGGGCACGAACCCTGGCAGAGATGCCTGAGGAACACGTCGAAGAAGGGGATGTTGATGGGGCGGTGGGTTCGTCTGTGGTCTTCGATCTGGCCCAGCACCATCTGCAGTGGGACATGGACAGAAAGGGTGTAGGGAGGGGGCAGGGACATGGAGACACACGTGGAAAAAGAGTCACAAGGCGACAGAGCGCTCAGCCCCTTTCTCCAGAATCCTGGCAGAACAGAACCGCGTGGGGCAAGGGCTAGGGAACAAGGGCCCTAGATCCGCCACCACTTGTGCCAAAGAGGGACACCGTGAGGCCCCTTCCCCCGCCTCCCGCCTCACCAGCCTGGACCCGCATGCTGCTCGCCTGAACNGTCACAAGGCGACAGAGCGCTCAGCCCCTTTCTCCAGAATCCTGGCAGAACAGAACCGCGTGGGGCAAGGGCTAGGGAACAAGGGCCCTAGATCCGCCACCACTTGTGCCAAAGAGGGACACTGTGAGGCCCCTTCCCCCACCTCCCGCCTCACCAGCCTGGACCCGCATGCTGCTCGCCTGAACGCAGCCCGCCAGGATGCTGGAGGTGAGGTTACTGTAGAGCTGAGCGTGCTTCTCACATTCTGTCACCAGGTCCCGCAGCTCACAGGCCAGCAGCAGCTGAGCCGAGTGCTTCTCCAGGACCTTGGTGAGGGCGTCTTTGGCTCCCAGGCAGCAGAGCACCACTGCGTAGTCCTTGTGTGTGGAGGCCAGGCGATACAGGAAGCACAGCAGCTCCTGAATGATCTGGCCCAGAGATGCCAAGATTAACACAGGGATGCAAAGAGCAGGCTGAGGGGTGTCCTTAGATGTGGGGGTGCAGTGGCTGAGATTTCAGAGAACTTGAGAGCAGGGTACCAAAGACAGGCTGGCACAGAAAGCTGGGGTGAGGACCCAGGGGTGAGGGGCAGAGCTTGGGCACAGCTCCCCAGGCTTCCTCCTGCCAGGATCAGCCTATCTTGGGCACCTGCTGGCAATAGCCAGCTGAGGTGTCTGAGCCTTGCCCCACAGGGCACACCCCCCTGCAAAGGTGGAGAGCAAGGACTGCATGAACTGGGGAACGTGAGCTTCTCCCAAACCCAGAATCTAAAATTCAGGCGCAGCGAGAATTCTCGGTTCTGGGGACCCTCAGATGACACTGGCCTCCCTCCTCCACTCCCTCCCAGTGTCCCGGCCATCCAGGCTGGCTGTGCTGTGCTCCTCCGGGGCCTTACCAGGCAGCTGGTGCCCCCGGGCTGCCTTGCCCTGCCCACCCTGGCCAGGGCTTGGGTACCTCAGAGTCACTGCCGGGACCATTCAGACAGTTGAGGCAGGGCTCCAAGACCTCGTGCCAGGGGAGGACCATGGCCTCAGTGTGATCCAGCAGCTGGGTCATGACCCTGGTGAGGGGTGGCAACAAGTGAAGCCCTTACAGTTGGCCAGCTGCCCTTGCCCCCAACACACAAGTGGCCCCCCATCCCACCCCAGCCTCTCACCTCAGCGCTGTCAGCAGCAGGGTTTTATTGGGTCCAGGGGCGTCCAGAGTCCACAGGAATAGGAGGAAGGGCTTGCTCTCCTGCTGGAGGCGCTTGAGGAGGGGCCTCACAGCGCCCCCCAGGCCGCCCTCTCGGCACAGCACACGCTCCAAGTCCAGGAGGAGTTCTGCAGACGGGCCCCCCACCAGGGATCGGATCAGCAGCTCAGGGGACCCCTCCTGGCCCTGGGCGCTGGGGGTCTCTGGCGCTGCTGCCCAGACACATGGGAGGGAAAAAAAAAAGGGTATGAAGGAGAGTCACACGAGCTGGTCAGACTGAGATGCACAGATGCAGAAAACCACCCCGGAACTGCCCCCAGCCCCATCGTGAGGACATCTACTGTTTCTACTTGACAGTGGCGGACTTCTTTTTCTGGCCCCCAATATATAGCTTTGTTGTTGTTCAATCACTAAGTCAGGTCCTACTCTTTGCGACCCCATGGACTGCAGTCTGCCAGGCTTCCCTGTCCTTCACCAGCTCCCAGAGTTTGCTCAAACTCATGTCCATTGAGTTGGTGGACTAAATATATACCTGGCTATATCCGAAAAAAAAAAAAAAAAAATCAGTATGGCAAAAGCTGTCAAGTTGAACAGCAGTTTTAATTCATATGGTCCCACTATTCTCTTGATGACTAAGTGAGAGCTGTGCTACTATACAAGCCAACAAATACTAGCTATTACAGTCAAGTTCCCTATACTACTGAGCACGGTGGCTTCACAATACAGACTAAAAGACACAGTGCCTATTTCGATTTCCCCCAGAATTCTAGGTTTCACTTGTGCGTTGAACACAAAGCCTTTCTTCCCTACGGTATCGATATTTCACATTCTAAGTCACAAACTTCTGTACCATAAGTTACAATTCCTCTACAGAAGGCCTCTTTAGAAGTCATTTCGATCAACCCTGCAGTGACCAGGAAGAGTGGACTGCACTCAGCTCAGACAGATGGGGGCCCTTTTATGTTTATACAAAGAAGACCAATCTCCCTGCACCTACTCTAACGTCCCCTCTCCTCCTGGTCAGGAAGTCCTACTTGAGACCTAACTTGAGCACGAAAGCCCTCATTCATTTCCTGAAGGGTCATCACGTCTTGTTATCAGGAACTAGGATGTAAACCTGAGCCCTCCTGGCCGCGGGTGAGGACCAGCTCCTCAGAAAATCCACTACCTCCACAACGGTACCTGAGTGCTCGGGGCTGCCAGGTGGCTTCGAATAGCGATTGAGAAGCATCATGAGGATGGTGCGGGTGGTGGGCATGGGTTCTGTCCCCGGTGCTATGCCTGAGTGTCTAAACAAGGTGTCTCTCAGCTCGTGGGTGATGATATGGTCTCCCAGCGTGTGATGGTTGCACAAAAGCAGGTTGAGCAGGAGGAGGCCGTTTCTCACTGCGGAGGAGCACCTGGGAGGAGGGAGGTGTCCCGGAAGAAATTGAAAGAGAACGAATGTGATGGAAGCAGGGAGGTGGCACAGAGGGAGGAGCCCTGCAGTTGGGGACAGAGGGGTTCCAGGGGTCCCTCTGAGGCCAGACACCTGGCCTCTTGATCTCAGGTCACTCCTCCCAACCCCAGGAAAGACGGACAGGGGTCTCTGATCTCTGGAACCTCCCTACCCTCAACCACTTGGCCTCTCTTCTAGCCACCTGGAGAGGGCCAGGACATTTCATCCAAAGATGGGTGGGAAGGGAGGGGACAGTGGGAAGGGAGCATCTGCACAAGGGAACACAAGAGCCCGGAGCAGGGGAGCGGCAGGGCGTGGGGCTTAACAGGAGTCTGGCATTCGGGAGGGGAGGTCCTGACCCCTCTGTGTTCAGCATCAGGATCACGGCAGCGGGGAGAGTGAGGAGCAGGCTCTCGGAGTCTGGGCGGGTGGCTGAATCAATGCTGGCGAAGATCTCCCTGGTCATCTGGGCGTCAAACAATGGATGAATGGAATCTTGGCCGGTGACAAATGTGGGGACCTCCGAGGAGCTGGCAATGGCCAGCATCTTCAGCGCCTGAGTAGGGGGTGTGGAGACAGAGTCAGGAGTGGGCACGGTCTCTGTGCAGAAGAGGAGAGAGAGCCAGGCTGCATTCTAGATCTCAAACTCTGGGGCAACCGAGCTGTTTGCAAATAGAAATGAAAGAGGCAGTGACGGGACATCAAAGCTTAAAAGAAAAAGGAAGAAAAGAAAAGAAAGCCAACCAGAAAACCCAAGGCTCCGGGGTAACATGAGCCTGCAGCTTCTCTCTGCCAGGACCGAGGCTCAACATGTGCAGGGGTGGGTGGCCACCTGTCTGCAGCGTCCCCTCCAGACGGAGCCCTTTCACAGACTCAACGTGTGTTCAAGACTTTGCTTGAAGCCATCTTTCATCTCACTCGGCCGCTTCTCCCTTTGAAAAACCTCTCCCTCGAGTTGAGTTCTGCAACTTCTCGTCCTCCCACTCTGGAGTTCCTCTAATGCCTGATCCCAACCACGGAAGCTCTAAGTCGCCCTTCTCCAACCCTGCACCCCATCCCACCCCATGCAACCCTGGCCTCTGTCCTGGTGCTGCTGCCACCTGGATGCCAACACTCCCACCCTGTCCCCGGGCCGCCAGAGCCAGTGTCCAACCTGCCTGGATGAGGCTACTTGGGTTGCCTCACAGGCAGAGTGAAGCTGGAATTACAGGAAAAAATACTTGGAATGTGCAAACATGTTGGCTGGTTCTCAGAGAACCTGAAATTTAGGATGAACATTAAACCATCAGAGTGGAGAAGGTCTTGGCTGGTGAAAGGGCTGACTCTGGAGAGGAAACCTCATCGGGACGGAGAAAAGAACTTACTCCTCAGGATAATACCCTGGTGAGGGCTGGACCCATCAAGCAAATGCCACCTCGTAATGAGGTTTTCTCCCTTCGGCTACATTACCCTCCCCACTCCAAGCTGAATTCTGGACACCTTAAGTTATAAACAAAATGATGCAATTCTGTTATAGGGCTAGAGTTTGAGTTTAGAAGCATTTGGTCATGTACTTTGAAAGGATCAGGAAATACTTTGAACAGACTGGCCTGGACTAGGAATGCTTGGCTGCTGTGGGGAGAAGCAGCAGTAGGCTGGCCCCATAAAGGAAGAGCCTGTCGGCCTCCCCCAGGCACAGACTGCCTCAAGAGCACCCGCGCTCCAGTTCACTGGACTGCTGGCATCCATGCTCAGAATTGCTCTGGACAAGGCCTGCCTCTCCCCTCAGGGAGCCTCAGGTTAAACGGAGCACACACTGCCCGGACCTCCCCACCAGCCTGACCCTCTGTCTGCAGCACTCAGGAAGCCGACTCTTCCTCCCCGAGCGAGGGCCTCCTCTCCCCACTCCCTGGGGCGGGGGTTGGCAAGGCTGCAATGCAATGCTGGCTTGGCTCTACCCACATCTGGTGAGGAGGTATTTTCTGTGTTCCGGGACCACTCAGATAAAATGGCTAAAAATTACTCTGTCACATCTAAAAAATTTGCCTTTAATCAGACACTAGGTTGTTAATAAAAAGCCCTGGAAAAGTCAACATACCTAAAAATCCAAACTTTCTCTGTACATCTCTTCCTCTTTCAGAGTTCACTCCATCCACCCCTGCTGCTCACCTTTAAACCTGGGAGTCATTCTCCGAAACACCTTTCTCCCTGCCTCCACAGAGGCGTTTTGTCTCCTGGACTCCCCAGCTGGATCTCCTCCATCCCAATGTCTCCTCCTTGTCCGAATGGCCAGAGAACCTCCTCAAGACCAGCAGAGCCCACCCCTGAGCTACCCACCCTGGCTGTCAGTCCACTGCCGGGCCCGGCCCACTCACTGCCAGCCCCGCCTGCTGCACCAGGACGGAGGTCTTGTATTCTTGCATGCAGACCAGCACGGCGTAGATGCCGCCTTCCCTGGCGAAGAGTGGGCGCCACTCATGCTTGGTCATGAGCAGGTAAAGAAGCCGCAGAGCCAACACCACCACCATCTTCTCTCCCACCTGGTTGGTCAGCAGTTCCACCAGCGTCTTCACCAGCTTCTCCCTGAGAGAGGAGAGACGTCGGGGTGTCCCATCCCAAGAGTCTCATCTGACTGCCCGTCCAAGCCTGTCCACGAAGATCCAGTCCATCCCCCCATCCCCTCCATCCTGCTGCCTGCTCCTCTGCAGTCTGTCTGTCTCAGGCTCTTATCGAGCAGGCAATACAGCAAAAGGGTGATGAGCTCTGGCTCATCCTTTCAAATGAGTCTATAAATTCACTGCAATGTTAAATCAAAATGCCCAAAAGGTATTATTATTTTTTTTAAAGGCAGGGCTTCCCTGGTGGCTTAGTGGTAAAGAATCCCCCTGCCAACAGCAAGAGACTCGGGTTTGGTCTCTGATCTGTGACGATCCCACAGGTCATGGAGCAACTAAGCCCGTGAGTCACAACTATTGAACCCATGTTCTAGAGCCTGGGAGCTGCAACTACTGAAGCCCATGTAGCCCAAAACGTGTGCTCCACAAAGAGCAGCCTCTGCAATGAGAATCCCATGCACAACTGGAGAGTAGCTCCTGCTGGACACAGACAAAAGTCTGCACAGCAACTAAGACCCAGCACAGCCAAAATAAACAAATAAAATGCCCTTACCAAGAGAAAAATGTTTCAACTGGTGTACAAAAGATCTTAAAGAAAAAAATGACAAGCTGACAAGTGCATAAGAGTACGGTAGCCTGCAGGATACTCTTGCCCTCAGCCTTATGCTGACAAAGACTCTGTACTGAAATATTTTTGTTTCTATTATGAATAAGCTATTTCATTATTGCTGCACACCAGATGATGCATCCTGATGTAAAATATAACTAAAATCATGAGGAAAAAAACTCGACAGCTTTAGGCACAGAAAGAGAAAATGAAACAGGCAAGAACAGTCAAGGACTGGTTGGAAAGAAATAACTGTAGACTTCCCTACTACTTATCAAAATGAAAACTTACAATAATTAAAACTCTGGAAATACAGGGTAGCCAAACAGATGAACAGATTAGAAGAGCGATAAGGGCAGCATCTCAGACAGTAAAGAGCGCAAGGACCATGCAAAACGTGAGGCAGAGACATGTGGCTATCCATCTGAAAAAAGGAAGGCTGGAGCTCTGCTTCACTCCACTTGCAAAAATAGACTGCAAACAGATTTTAAAATATATGTGAAAAGTAAAAACACAGATATTTTTAGGAAGTATAAGAAATATTTTTATAGTCCCAGAATGGAATAGACCCTCTTTAAACCTAGGAAGGAATCATTAAAAAAATGTTGAGAAAGATAGCTGCATAAAAATCGAAAAGGTCAACATAATAAAAGATACTAGCCACCAATTTAAGACCCTGGGCACTTAAGCTACAGAAAGGGTCAGGTGAAAACGCAGATCTGAAGGGAAGGAAGCGGTGCCTGCAGAATCCCTGGGTTACAGTGAGCAAGAGGAAAAGAGCTGGACTAACATTTTTCTCCCTTGGGCAGAGATGGTGAGGTTGGTCTGGGAACTAGGAAGGAACAGAGGACAAAAAGACAAATCCCTCGAAATAACGCAAATAAAAGTACTGAGAAGGTTCTGTGTTTATTCCTGCCTTTTGTGTTGGACAACAAGGTTTGTTCTGGGGTTTCAAGGCCTGGAGGTGCAGGGATCCTGGGGCCCACAGAGCCATAACCCCACCAAGTTCCGACGGGGACCAGCGGCCAGAGCACTAATGGTCCCTCCCCATGTAGAGCTGCTTTCTGTCTTTTCTCACGGGCCTTACGATGACTACAATGTGAACCAAACGTATTTTAAATATATATCGCCCTCTCTGGAGCCCTGATTTACTGTAAACAAGTTAATATACAGAGGTGACGCACATGAATAAACAAAGAAATATGTAAGGATGTTTACTAAAATGCTAACAGTGACTATCCCTGCATAGAGGCTTTTCAGCTGATTATTACTTTCATAACTTTCATTTTCTTATAGGATCATATACATTATTTTATATTCAGAAGATAAAGTAAATATGATTATAGAAGAGACGATATTTGGAACAGCAATAATGAATTAATATCCAGAATGTCTGCAAATCAACGAAAAGGGACAAAGACCCAATAAGAAAATGGGCAAAGGGTAAGAATATTTATAGCAGAATACAAGAAGCTCATGCAAATATGCCTATCTTCTCAAGAAATTAAAGACAGAAAGATAACAGTCACTTTAAAATGTTGTCAATCCGATAGATTTTTGAAAATGATAATAGCCAGTGCTGGCAGATGTGAAGAAAAATAGATTCCTTAGAACACTGTATGTGAGAGAACAGACTTGTAGTTGTCAAATGGGGGAGGAGGGTGGGAGAGGGATGGACAGGGAGTTTGGGAGTAGCAGGTGCAAGCTATTATATATAGGATGGTTAAACAACAAAGTTCTACTATACAGCACAGGGAACGATATTCAGTATCCTCTAATAAAAGATAATGGAAAAGAGTATGAAAAAGAACACACAAACGAGTCACTATGCTGCACAGCAGAAATCCACATGACACTGTCAATCAGCTATATGCTTCGGGAGAGTAAAATTCTGCAAACTAAGGCTACATTTGATTTCGGGTATAATCATACTGCAGAGCCCAAGGCAGCAGGGAGAATGAGGCAGCACCACGCGGATGGACGTACTGCATGCAGACACACTGTGTGCAGGCAGAAAGCTGCAGAAACAGACAGAGTGTGATCACATATACTAAAACTCAAATGCACAAAACACACTAACAAATGTAAGCCTCTAAAGGTCTGAAGGATACGTGCTTGGATGTGTGACCACAGCAGTAAAAAGGGACTCTGACTTTTCATCCTCTGGATCTTTTAAAAAAGGAATGCAATGGTGTACTATTTGTAACTAAGAAGTAATTTTTAAAAATTTTAGGGGACTTCCCTGGTGGTCCAGTGGTTAGGAATTCGCCTTGCAATGTAGCGGACATGGGTTCGATCCCTGGTCGGAGAACTAAGATCCCACACGCCAAGGGGCTTTAAGCCTGCAAACCACAACTACTGAGCCTGTGTAACACAACTAGCAAGTCCATGCACTGCACACGAAAGATACTGCACAATGCAGCGAAGACCCCACGTGACACAACCAAGATCTGACGTAGCCAAATTAATTATTTTTTAATTTAATAGGAAGAAAGTAGAGAGGGAGAAAAAGAAAATACTCATAAGCCAAAAGGACCTCGATTTGAATCCTGATTCTATTATGTGTCATACTGGGCGAGTTACTTAAATTCTCTAAGCCTCAGTCCCTGATCCACACAGTGGATAAGAATACCATCAGGTTCTCCTCTGGAGATGGGAGGATTTAAAGAGAGAATGCTTATAAAACTTTAAGCACAAGGGCCTGGCACAGAACACGTGCTCCAAGAATATTAACCATCATACAGTCCACCTTCCTGCTCAGTTACGCCTCAAGCTGCCCCTTCTTTCCCCCAGCCTTTCTAACTCTTGATCTCCTAGCTCCTTCCCTCCCTACCACTATCCTCCCCCAGCTGACAGCTTACACCGTAACCCCCACTTCCCTCCCCAGGGTTCTAACCTCAGGAATCTGTCGGGATGGACCAGAGGGTGGTCTCGCTCCGTGACCTCCTCCACAGCCTGGGAGAGAGCGCAGAGCGCTGAGAGCTGTAGGTTGGTGTCCACGCTGGAGATCTGCACAGTGGCCACGACTGCTGCCACGTACTGGTCCAGGGAGCTGCGTGGCCCAGGGCCCCGCAAGGCTCTAATCATTTCTGAAAGTCGTGAGGGAAAGGCGGCGGCTTAAGAAAAAATAAAACCGCAGCATCTTCACCTAGGAACTCTCTAACGGTCAAGCCCAATTATCCTACTGACGTTTGAACACCCTGTTCACTACTGTAGCTTGCATCCAGAACGTTCCCATGTGTGAGGGATTTAATAGTCAGGCAATGAAGATGACGATACTCTAGAAAACGGATGCTCCTTTTCCAGGGACGCTGAAGGAAGGCAGCAGTGACAGACTGTACACAATCAAGGTCCAAGGAAGGAAGATGGATGTGTGCTTCCAATGCACCTTCTCACGCAGAAGTGATCTCACTCCACGGCGTGGCCTCCCCCGTGATGACCCACATCTCTGGGGGGCACCCAGGACTTGCTCCTATCCCACCTCTCTGTCCTCCCCTCCCAGCACCTGACTCACCACTGGCTGCCTCCTTCATCTCGGCGGGGAGAGTCATCCCCTCAGTCACCAGAAGCTGGTTGAACAGCTGCGAATCGCTCTGTGCCATGGGCGGCTCGGTTTTTCCCTTGACCGGCTCTGCCTCTGCCTTAAGGGGCTCAGCCTTCACTCTGGGGGACTCGGTCTCCTCCTCAGAGAAGGTGGCCTCTGACTTCGACTCCTCTTCAGGATCCGGGGTACTGGAGTGATTTTGTGAAGACGGCGAGCCACTCAGGGCATTGGGCTGCAGCCTGTACTTGGTGTAGATCTGGGAGTTGAGCAGGTCGCTGAGGGTGCTGCCCTCAAACCGATCCCGGAGAACCTGCAGCAGACTCTCTGCCATGGCCACGGGCACAGAGATTTCACCCACGGCCTTCTTACCCAGGCTCTGCCAACAGAAAGACATGTACTTCAGGAAGGAGCAGACACCAAGGGCCTGGGGACAGTAACAGGAGGTGGGCCACCTCCCACTGGGGCCTTGCACACTTCCTGCCTCCCAGACCCTCCCAGCTTCTGCCTTATCCCCAGGGAAGGATTCCTCGGCTCTCTAACCTCTAAGCTCTCTAACCTCACTCCACCCTCCCCTAGGCAGTCCCACAGGGTAAACTACCTTAGACAATCCCAACTCTAACCCCACCCCCACTCCCCCCCTCCAGGCATCTCCCATCTGTAATACCTCATCCAGGTTCTCCCGAAGACTCTGGTAAATTGACTGCTGCTCACATACGTCCAACTTCCTGATGAAGAAGAGCAGCTCCCACCACTCAGCCTGGGTCAGGTAGCCCAGTCTCTCGTTCTTCTGAGGCTCGGGCTGGAGGTACGGCAAAGAGTAGAGCCCGTCCACTGGTTTCCAGTCCCAGGAGGGGAGTGCTGGGGAGACAGGCACCGGGGGCCTCAGCCTCCACCGGGGGACTGAATGGGTTTCTGAATGTCTGGGGCAGCTCCTGGTCCTGAGAGGGCTGCATGCCGCCTGTTCCTCCTCTGTTCAGACACCGTGTGCTCGTCCCCTCCCTGGCTCACCTGTGCCCGGCACAGCAGCCCCCGCCCCCTCCTCTGCAGCCACTGAAGCTGTGTCCTCAGCAGTCTCCTCGGGACCCAGGATCTCCAGCATGTGCCAGTGCACCCAGTAGGTGCGGCCAGTCGACCTCCAGAAGACCTGGTGCGGAAGAAGGGAGGCAGAAGATGAGAGAGGGCTCAGCCCTGGGAACCCTGAGCTAGGCAAGCTGGAGAGGACAGCCAGATTCAGACTTGGGGCGTGGAGCCCTCGGGGGCACACCAGCTAGGCCTGGGAAACCTCTAGCACACAAGGCCCCCTCCCCCGACCAAGACATGTCCCGCTTCTCCTCTCCTCCTAACCTGGAAGTCCTCTGCTCCCATGCTCCCTCTGAACCCACTCCACTGCTGCAGGTGGGGATATCTGGATATATCAGTTCTGCCTCCAGGTTAAGGGAGTTTCTCCTTGACCTCACAGCCTACTCACTCCTGCCAGATTCTCCCAGCCCTCCAACAGCCCCCTCTCCCTCTCTGATCCTTTTGAAAACATTCCAGTTCTCTGGGGGTTTTCTCCCTGGCTGGCCTGCCAGAGCCCCCAGCATGAAGCGTGAAGCCCCAGTGATGCCCCACACAGACAGACCCCCAGCAGCGGCCCTGCTCACCTGCACAGGGGGCACGCCATTGTTGCTCTGCCGGAACTCGCCCTCGTCGCCTGCGCTGATCTCTTCATAGTCATCCAGCATCCGTACTTGCATGCCCGGCTGCAGGGTCTGCTGCACGTACTCACCATAGCCACTAAGGCTGGAGAATTCAGCGCGCTGGCGGAAGGACCGCCCTTGCCTCCTTGGGGTCGCAACGATGGTAGGGAGTAAAAGGCTGGGGCCTGAAATGCTGGGCTGAAAGATGGACCGGGTCGGCCGGGGTGGCAACGTGCCCTGTTGGCTGAGGTTCTGGGCCCAGCCCATGCTCCGCACCAGCTCCGAGATAAGATTGCCCACAGCCATACTGAACTCCAGCTCCCGCTGCCCCCGGCTCTTCTCCCGGCCCAAATCCTCCCTCGAAGTTGGGGAGCCTTGGTCTCCGGCCCCCTGCTCTGGACTGTTATTCAGCTGATCCAGCAGGGAAGTGACACACAGGTAGCGTTTCACCAGGGAGAAGAGCAGTTTTCCTGGGATCTGGAGGACAGAGTCCACGGTGTAACTTCCTCTTCTCCCAGCTCCCGCCCCTCTCCTTTCCCTCGACATCAGCCTCTTCAGCAAAAGATAAAGGCCTCATCCCCACACCTGCAGTTCCCAAACTGTGACTGACATAAGAAACACCCAAGGAATGCCTTAAAACACAGACTCTTGGGTTCTCATCTCAGAGATGCTGAGCGGGGAGGATAATATGAACCTTCATTTTAGTAGGTTCCCAGGCAGCCCTGGCACTGGTGCAGTCCTGAACCACATTTTCAGAAATCATGCCCTGGCCCTTGTACACAGCCTTTCCCCCACAGCTGCAAGGGTACCTGAGGCAGGTGAATGCCCTCAAAGACCATGCAATGCTCCTCGGAAGACGTGGTCTCTGCAAACAGTTCCAGCAAAGTATAGCGGCTGTCAAAATCCATGTGCTGCTCAATGCCGTCTTGTTGGCTCAGTGACAGAAGGACGTGAGCCCGACTCCCTGTAATGCACACCGGATCCAGATCTTCTCTTCAATCCCCACTACGCCTCTCCACATTGCCTGTCCCCAGACTGTCTATCCTAGAGCCCAGAGGCTTTCAAACTTGTGGCTGAGACTCCCAGGACTCTTCCATTTCACATAGTCACCTGACATGAAGGTACACTATGTGAAACTGAAACATACACTTCATACTACAAAACTTACACTAAGTGCTCTGAGCTGATGTTTAACATTTTAAAAAAGTGTTGGTTATAACCCATGAAAGTGATTTCACGACCAACTAACAAATCTCCAACCAGAACACATAAACTTATTCCCGTTTCTCCTCTGCCTCTGCTGAGAACAGACAGCTAAACCAGGTGCTACCATTCTATCCTCTTTCTGCACCTGTGATGGCTTATTAATCTACGTTTTCCCTTTGCAATGAAACTGAGGTCTACCAAATACTAGGTGCTCTTCCAGAGCTGGGAAACCCCTCCTCTTCCTGTTCCTACTCCTGTGGCCCCGTCCTCTCCAGGGGCTCCCTGCTTCCCATGGCTGTCTCTCACCAGCATCGTGGGCTGCCAGGGCCTGCAGCATCTTGCCGGCACTCCGACGGATCTGAGGCTCAGGGTTGCATAGCATGTGCATGAGGAGGTCCAGGGCGCCCGTCTCCCTGAAGACCCCGGCGAGGGGCCCGATGCTGGCATAGGCGCTGAGCACATGGATGGTGTGGAGCACAGTGGCTGTGAGGCTTGAGGTCCCACCTTCTGCCAGCTGCCGGGCAGCCCTGCGCACCAGTGCTCGCACGTCTGCCTCCATCTCTCCCATGGCCACGTCATCCAGACTGCCTGGGTCTCGGGGAAAGCTTGCTGAACCCCCAGCTGTCTCGTGCTGAGGCCCCTTAGGTAACGGCCGCTCCCCTAACAGCATGGGGCAGCTGGCATAGACCTCGGGGGCTGACAGCCACATGAGGATGTGCTCGGCNCGTCTGCCTCCATCTCTCCCATGGCCACGTCATCCAGACTGCCTGGGTCTCGGGGAAAGCTTGCTGAACCCCCAGCTGTCTCGTGCTGAGGCCCCTTAGGTAACGGCCGCTCCCCTAACAGCATGGGGCAGCTGGCATAGACCTCAGGGGCTGACAGCCACATGAGGATGTGCTCGGCTTTGCCCTCCTCCACACCCACTCTGCCCAGTTCCCCACACTTCAGGACACTCCATCGGATCAGGTATTCAGGATGCCCATCTTGTCCAGGCCGCTGTCGAAGAAGCTCTTCGGGATATGCCTGCAGCCGGGGCCCCAAGGGCACCATGAGGTCCCCAGTGCGCCGTTCTCCCACCATCCTGATTTCCTGGGACACACAGGAGAGAGACAGAGGCACTGTGGGAAAGAAAAAAACCTATGTGAAGGGGGTGGAACCTTGAGGTGCAGACAGGGTGAGGAGTGATTGGTAGGCTCAATGGAATTTGGAGGCCAAAGAGAAAAGGCCAAGGGTAGGATGGAATAAATAACCTAAACACACTTTGGGATTTGTAACAAGGAGAACGGAGTGAAAAACAGTGATAGAAGGAAATGAAAAGGTTTCCAAAATGGAAGAAATTACAAGAGAGGAAGTGAAGAAGAGAAAGCAAGATAAGAAAAAGAGCTGATGGTTAATCAGGACAATTTGGGCAGAAAAGAAGGGAGGCTGAGGGGTACAGATCAGGACTTAGAAGGATGACAGGGTGAGCATGAAGGACAGTAGCCTGTGAGATAGTGGGGCCAGAACAAGTCAGGAAAGTCAGGATGGGGAAGGGGCAGGACAGGGAGCATAAATGACAGATTAAAGCGGGAATGTGGGTATAAAGGGGTGGGTCATGGCAGATATTAAGAGGGACTAAAGGAGGCAGATGACTGGATGAGAAAAAAATATGAGAACACTGGGAAAAGGAGAGGCGACTAGGGATCCAAATAAAAATATGAGAGGAAAAAAACCAAGTCCCACCCTGCCCTTATGCTGTATGTATGGTAAGGGTCTAAGTTAAGTAGATCTAGATGGAGGTGATAATCATGGAGTTGAAGGGTAGGGAATGAAATCAGGAGACAGTCGAGGTATTAAGAGAGGCAACACAGTACAGATTCAGATAAATGGCACTCTGAATTCTGGCTCCTTCACTTCTTATATGCATGCTTTGGGACAAGTCAACCTCTAAGCCTCAGTTTTCTCCTCTGCAAGATAATAATATTTAAACCCAACTTACAAACTTGTCATAAACACTTATTAAGATCGCATATGTAAAGCATCCAGAACAGCCTCTAGCATACAGTGAGAGTGCTCAGTAAACAGAATCTAATACTACTGTTCTTAGTGAGAGAGAAGGTAGGAGCCGTCCCCAAGTAAGTAGAACGTTAACGTGTCAAAATAAGGTTATAAGTAGGTGTGGAGTGACGGCTATGTTAGTGATCAGGGAAAGATATGAACCAGTGTGGGGGCAACAGGGAATGGTGAGGATAAGAATGGTCTGCAAACCCAAATGAAGAAATGGTGGTCAGAGCAGGGGTCATGTTGGGGTACAGGGATAGAGGATGAGAGTAGAAGAAAGGCGTGCAGAGGAGGGGAAAGACGGATGTGGCTCTGAAGGGGGCAGGGGTCCAGATAGCATGCGGGGGGCTCGGGGGGAGCGCAAGACAGGGAGGTAACCAAGTGATGTGCGATGGACAACTGATGAGCGGGATGAAGTAACACAATCGGAAAGGCCTAAATGGGGGGANTTTTTTTTTTTTTTTTTAATGCTGGGTCCAACCCACAGTTTGAAAAATACTGTTCTAGATAAATTGCTCTGGATTTTTTCACTGCAACACAGGAGGATGTACCACACTGTATATTCACAAGAGTGGCTCACTTATCAGTTGGGTGACCTCATGGAAACTACCTTGCCTCCCAAATGTGTGAACAGGGGACAATAATATCTGGCTAACAGAGTGGTCGAACAAATTCAATATGAGATCACACATATTAAGTGCTTAGCAAGGTGATTGGTACAAAACAAGTATTTAATAAACATTACCTATTCTTTTTTAAAATATTTTTTTATTTATTCAGATGTGCCAAGTCCTAGTTGTAGCATGTAGGATCTAATTCCCTGACCAGAGAGTGAACCTACATTGGGAGTGTGGCGTCTTAGCCACTGGACCACCAGGGAAGTCCCAGCTGTTCTTTTCATTATTGAAAGATCTGGTGAGGAACAGCAGGAACCAGAACAATTCCAGAGGTCAGGACTCATTTCTTGTGGATGGGAAACCATGAAGTTCCAACCTGGGAGAGGGTGGCCGATGATGCGAGAGGTCTGGGCTATGAAGAGCCGGGAATCAAACCAGCTGAGGATGAACGCCCTGGAGCAGGGAGGCATTAAGTGCATCCTTGCTCAGTCCTGTCTTGTTCACCACCTTCCTAGAGTCTTAAAGGGACTCAGAGACCTGACATTATCATTAACTCTTCCAATCCCACCCTCACTAGTCCCCTCCTCACACGTCTACACTCACCACCTGAGTGTGAGTACGTGGCCAGCCAGCAGAGAATAATTAGTTGGCGTCACAGAGCAACACGGGATCAGAGAAACGAGATGGCCTCGCCTCCTCTGAGCTCACATTCTCAACTGCTCCTTGAGCGAATTGCTGGTTGATGGTTAAGGACTCCACTCTTTCACTGCCATAGCCTGGATTCAATTCTTTGACTCGGCAATTAAGATCCAAAAGCTGAGCAGCACGACCAAGAAAAAAAAAGTTCCCAACTGCTCCACAAACCAGAGACCAGAGCCAGTGTCCGCCAGGTATCCCTGCCCTGGCACCCCCACGACAGGCTCTGAGAAAGCACACGGCTCCTTCTGATGTGCAAGGGAAGGAGGTACATCATTTATGGACAACGGGAGGGAGTGAGCATCAGAAGCAGGTTGTAAAAAAGGCTTCTTTATTGAGAGCAGCGAGTGTAAAAAAAAAAAACCAAAACAAACAAACAACAACAATAATAAAGGTGTGAGGCAGGGGGGGCCACTGTCCTGTTTCCTCCAGGACCAACCCCCACCTTCCAAGCCCTCCCACCCTGCGCTGCAATTACATACAAAAGCCGCCCACGGTGCATACAAAAAAGGGCGGGTTATATAGTGTCAAAAGCTCCTGAAAACTCCTTCATCTGCCAGGCACTTAGGATGAGGAAAGGAGAGAAGGGTGGGAGGAGACTCCGGGCTGGGTTAGGGCTGGGTCAGAGTCCACGCGTCCATGGGGGAGGACTTGTTGGCCCTGTCCTCCACAATCCAAGTGCAGACCCCAAAGTGGGCCCTGGGGTGCCAGAACCACCCAGGACTCGAGTATATTAAGGAATTACCTTGAAGCCAGCTCACCCACAGCCCAGCNGCTGGGTCAGAGTCCACGCGTCCATGGGGGAGGACTTGTTGGCCCTGTCCTCCACAATCCAAGTGCAGACCCCAAAGTGGGCCCTGGGGTGCCAGAACCACCCAGGACTCGAGTATATTAAGGAATTACCTTGAAGCCAGCTCACCCACAGCCCAGCACCACACACCCCCACCCCACCAGCATGAAGTTGGCAGGTGGGTAGCAGAACTGGACCTGGACAAGGGGAGGAGACCCAGGCCAGAAATTGGGGTTACCTGAGGCACCCACACTGTCCCTGATGGGGGTAGGGGTGGCAGAGAAAGCTGCTCAGACCAAGGCCCCAGCTACCCAGTCTGGGTCCGAATCAGCCTCTCCGAAGGGCTGAAGGTGGGGAAGAGAAAGCAAGCCCAGGCCCTGCCAGTCCTCAGCAGTGCCTGTGGTGCCAAGGCGGGGCCCCTGGGGCCCCGGAGGACCGGAATCTAGCCCCTCATGCTGTGGACACCCCCCAGGAAGTCCTCCCCTGCCCACGCCATCCTGAGGCACAGCCTGCCTGGGCTCCCTCCTCACGGCTTGCCGTCCGTGGGGCTGTCTCCCAGGGTGTTAGCGATCTCGCTGAAGGAGGGCCGATCCTTGGGGCTGAGAGCCCAGCACCGCTGCATCAGCCGGTAGAGCTTGGAAGGGCAGCCCTCAGGTTGCGGGAGTCTGGCCTTCCCAGCCTGCAAGTCTGCACAAAGAAGGGAAGAAGGGTAGTCAAAATATTTAACCACCTGTCCAATACTCGGTGGGCTTTCCAGGTGGCTCAAGGGTCAAGAATCCACCTGCCAATGTAGGGAGACATGGGTTTGATCCCTGGGTCAGGAAGATCCCCGGAGTAGGAAATGGCAACCCACTCCAGCATTCTTGCCTAGGAAAATTCCATGGACAGAGAAGCCTGGCGGGCTGCAGTCCACGGGGTCCCAAAGAGTTGGACGTGACTGAGCATGCATGCCAACACTCTCTGGAGCCTGCAGTTCCCAAAGGGAGCCACGAGAGGGAGACTCTCAGGGGACACTGGACAGTGCGCGTGAGAAAAAGATTCAAACAATTCTTCACAAGTGTCTTGCAACTGAAGGAAAGGGCCTTTCCTGGTGACAGTTCCCACTGGCGGGAGAGGGCAGGGTCCACGCTCCACAAGCAGCAGCCAGTGCTTGGGGTCTGAAGTGGGGTCAATGGGCAGGCATCAGAGTGGTCAGTGACCACACCAGGGACAAGGGCTATTTACCAAGCAGTATGAATGTGTGTCGGGAATCTCACAAGTGGAATGGCCATATCCATATACCTGCGGACACCAGCCCAGAGGGGAAGCAGGTTGAACTGGCCCTAGGACCCCGAGTAAGCTCTCCACCGAGAGAACGCGGTGAACTACCTACCTGCCAGCACCTCGTCGTCTGCCTGCCCACCGTGGGGCATCTCCCCGTGGGTGAACACCTCCCACATGAGCACACCGAAAGCCCAGACGTCAGACTTGGTGGAGAAGTCACCCTCCAGGATGGCCTCGGGGGGCATCCAGCGCAGGGGCACCCAGGCCTGGCGGAAGTGGTAGTACTCACTGCGGGACAGAAGGACACAGAAGCAGTGGGGTGGGGAGAGGGGCACGGCCTGGGACCCCAGCCTCACCCCAAGAGTCTGGTCTCACACCCGGGCTGGAGCCCAGGTTTCCTGTATCAAGGCATCCTGGGAAATTGGAAACATTTTTGTTTAGCAAGGGGTGGGGGCATACATACACCAGACGAAATCTAGAGGCATCTGTGTGGGGTCTGATGGTTAAAAAAATTCCCTTAAGGATCAGACTTTGCCGAAATATCAGTATTTTTTAAAAGCTTATAGTCATACACACTTTATTAGTTTAAGAGTGTGAAAAATGCATATGTTAAGTGGAAAGAAGTTTGAAAGAAACTTACTGGTGATAAACCAACCATGACTAAAGCAACAGCCAGATGAACCGTGGTGAGTCAGAGCTGGGATGACTTGGGGTGTGGGGGGGTTCCTGGAGGCACTATGTAGCGTGTACTCCAGAGTGATCTCTGGCCGTGGGTGCTGAGCTTTAAGCCTTAGGCTTAAAAGAATGAGTGAATTCAGGAAGTAACAGAGGGACCCCTATGGATAGTTAAATTATATAGAAACTGTTATAAAGTTTGACTAGTTCTTCTTAAAGATTTATGATTTTTCACCACTAGAGCAAAGCGTAAGGTCAGGGAGCTGAGGCTGACTGGCTGGGGTGCCTCTGCACCCTTGGGAGAGGGGGAGGGGTCTGGGCCCCCTCCTCCAGGCCCTCCAGCTTTGGACTAGGCCCCTCCGCCAGCCCAGCCACATCTGCCCTCCGCCCCTCACCACCCGACCCGCGCCCCCTACCTGTTGTACACGTCCTTGCTGAGCCCCAGGGCCGACACCTTCACCTGTCTCTGAGCGCTGACCAGGCAGTTGCGGGCGGCTAGGTCTTTGTGCACGAAGCGGTTGTTGGACAGGTGCTCCATGCCCAGGGCCACCTGGGTGCACAGGCCCACCTGGAACGAGGAAGGGGCCCGTCAGAGCAGCCCAGGACCCCAGGTTTCGGGGACTGCCCTTGACACAGCCCTTGGTGGGGACTCAGGGCCGTTAACGTGATGCTTAGGAAGCCCCAGAGCAGAGGCGCAATAGCCTGTTTCCTTCTCATAAAGGGACCTGCCTCCTGGGTCCTTGGAAGAGCTGAATTTAATGAAAGGAAGTGCTCCCCCATGCACAGCAGGTGCTAGATTAAGTGAGTGGCAGACGGGGTGGGAAGAATACACGGTAACCAGCTGCTGAATGAAAAAAAACCTGTATAGTATTAAAAAGCAATCATATATGTGTATAAAATTTGTGTACAAGTCAAAGTAGATACACATACCCATACACATACACAGACTGGTTGCCTCTGAGAAGGGGCACGGAAGGCCGGAGAGAGAGTAGGAAAACTCGGTTTCTATTTTTTGTTGCAAACTACATATAGAAAAGTTCACTAAATATATGTCTACTTTCATAAATAATCATAACGCCCACACTCAGGTAACAGACATCAAGTTAACAAAAAAAATACAAAAATCAACAATGCTAGGCCCCCCGCCAAAAACCCCCATTGACTCCTTCCCCATCATGAATGCTCCTCTTTTCTCAAGAGGGAATCACCATCCTTCTGGGATAATAATTTCTTGGCTATTCTTTATAGTTTTTACCACTTATGCCTATGTTCCTCAACAATACAATTCAGTTTTGCCTGTTTTAGAACCAGATAAAGCTGGAAGCACACAAAAACGTGCATCTTTTTTGTGCCTTGATTCTTTCACTAAACACTGGGAGAGTCATCCTTTTTTGAGATATCATTGTACTGAGTTGTTCTTCGTCATAACTTTTTATTCTTTTTTTAAATGTCTATTTTTAAAACATCTATTTACTTGGCTGCATTGGGTCTTAGTTGCCACACATGGGACCTTTAGTTGCAACATACAAACTCTTAGCTGCAGCATGTGGGGTCTTGCTCCCCAACCAGGGATCAAACCCTGGCCCCCTACATTAGGAGCTTGGAGTCTCAGCCACTGGAGCACCAGGGAAGTCCCCATAATTTATTCTTTCTAGGGCCAGAGGACATTTGTGTTTCCATCCATCAGTTCAGTTCAGTCGCTCAGTCATGTCCGACTCTTTGCAACCCCATTAATCGCAGCACACCAGGCCTCCCTGTCCATCACCATCTCTAGGAGTTCACTCAGACTCACGTCCATCGAGTCAGTGATACCATCCAGCCATCTCATCCTCGGTCGTCCCCTTCTCCTCCTNCAGACCAGGAATCCTCCTGGGACTCCCAAGCAGCTCACCCACACCAAGCATGGCACTCTCATTCCAGCTCTAGCTGACCAAGGAACAGCCTGCCTACCACGCCATCTCCCTTTAAAATCTGATCGTGGTCTCCTTCCGTCCCCCCAGGAAGGACCCTAGAAACACAAAGTGGCACAGTGGCTCACCACATTATTAGCACAAGAAAGCATCTAACAAGGTTTAATGTGTCTTTCTTAAGGATTTTCATTTTCACGGAATCCCCCAAAGTAAGTTTTTCAAACTATTCATCAAAACTCACATGGGAATTTCCCTGCTAGTGCTGGGCTGTGCTTAGTTGCTCAGTTGTGTCTGACTTTCTGCGACGCCACGAACCGTAGCCCCCACCAGGCTCCTCTGTCCACGGGGATTCTCCAGGCAAGAATACTAAAGTGGGTTGCCATGCCCTCCTCCATGGGATCTTTCCAACCCAGGGATCAAACCCAGGTCTCCTGCATTGCAGGTGGATTGTTTACCATCAGACAGTAAAGCCACCAGAGAAGCCCATGAATACTGGAGTGGGTAGCCTATCCCTTCTCCAGGGGATCTTCCCAACTCCAGAGTCGAGCTGAGGTCTCCTGCATTGTAGGAGGATTCTTTACCAGCTGAGCTACCCGGGAAGCCCTGCTAGGGCAGTGGATAGGAATCTGCTTGCCAATGCAGACCAGAGCGAGAAGCCAGCAGATCAAGAAGCCCATGCACCGCAACTGGAGTCGTCCCCACTCTCTGCAACTAAAGAAAGCCCACATGCAGCAACAAGACCCATCTTAGCCAAAAATAAATAATTTCTTTAAAAAAAGAGCCGTATAGTTCTCAAAATAATTTAGTGGGTTAAAAATAAATATAGGATAAGAAATATTAAGACCATTAAATACAGTGTTGTGAAAGCTTAATTTTAGCTTTAAGTGTGTATGTGTGTTGGGGGGAGGCGGGGGTGCATGTGCTGGGCCATGATATCAAATGCATTTCTTATAGGAGACTCTAAGCAAAACCATTTCAAGCCACTGTCCTATCCCAGGGCTCCTTAAACCTTAATTAGCTTAAGAATCAGCTGGAGAGCTTATTTGAAAACTTTCAGTCTTCAGATCCCACTCGAAGAGATTCTGCCGTAAGTCTGAGGTATGGTCCAGAAATTTACAGTGTTTTGTCCTTCCCTCACCATCCAATGCAGAATACTGTCCTCAGAGAGTGTGGAAACCAACTTATTGAAGTTTCTCCATCAAGTTCAAGATGCTTGGGCCACAAAGTGTGCAAGAGATCTTCAGCAAAGGTGGTGATGATTTCAGCGAGAGTCCCTCAGGTCACGTGAAGGAAATAACTGACTTCCTGTTCCTTGCCTACACCCCTGTCCCAGCCACAACAACATACCTAAGCTCCCCTTCTCCCACTATTCACCTACTTCTTATCCTGAAGACTTGAATTTGAATAGCTTTCTTTGTTCAGACTGTCTGTCCACCTAAAGGACATGGACACCTTCAAGGTCTCTTGGGTCTCTTATGACATTCTTTATGTCTCTTGCTGACTTTTCGTATCTTATCTGAAGTCTGTAAAGCATGCTGTTGTTAAGTCACTTCAGTCGTTTTCGACTCTGTGTGACCCCAAAGACGGCAGCCCACCAGGCTCCCGTCCCCGGGATTCTCCAGGCAAGAACACTGGAGTGGGTTGCCATTTCCCTCTCCAATGCATGAAAGTGAAGTCGCTCGGTCGTGTCCGACCCTCAGCGACCCCATGGCCTGCAGCCTTCCAGGCTCCCCCATCCATGGGGTCTTCCAGGCAAGAGTACTGGAGTGGGNGATTCTCCAGGCAAGAACACTGGAGTGGGTTGCCATTTCCCTCTCCAATGCATGAAAGTGAAGTCGCTCGGTCGTGTCCGACCCTCAGCGACCCCATGGCCTGCAGCCTTCCAGGCTCCCCCATCCATGGGGTCTTCCAGGCAAGAGTACTGGAGTGGGGTGCATTGCATGTGCTCCACTCATTTACCCAAGCTCTTCCCCCAGATCCTTAGATCCCAAGGACACCCCACAGCCTCCAGTTTGGATTCCCAAGGGCCCTGGGCACCATGACTGGCCCAATGACGACTCACTGGTTCCCTGCGGGCTCTCGTTTGTCAGCTCTGGGGTCCTGACATCCCACCCAGCTGGCGAGAGCTATCCTGTCCTGCGGTATCCCATCTCCAGCCACTGCAAACTGTCCTCTGGCTTCTCAGAGACGGAAGCAGGGACACCACGCCAGGAGGCCAGCTCACTGGCCTTGTCTGGGCCTCAATGAATTCACCTGTGATGGGAAGAGGTCAGTCTGAAGGTCACAGAGCTGCTCCTGCAGAGAGATCGAGAGCAGCCAGGGTTCCCCCCACCCCCGTGTCTGATCAGCCAGCCACACCTTGCCGTGACCCAGGTCAGCCTCCAGGCCGGGAACAGTCACCTGGAAAGGAGGCCCAGCAGTCTGCCTCCTGCCCTGAGCTTTGCTTGCTTACGTGGTGACATCACTGTCACCGTGGACACAGAGTACCTGGTCACATGGAAGCAGGGAAGGGGGAGGGGAGGGGAGGAGGCGGTGGGCAGGGAGAACTGGGCACAGAAGGCAAGGCCCAAGGCGGACAGGGGGTCGTAGGAAGCATTCCCTTCTTCAATGTTCCAGCCCAGGTCTGTGTCTCCACAGGGCCTCGGCAGGGCTCTGTGCCAGAGGCAGGAGCAGAACCGGAAGGAAAGGCTGGGCAGCCCACAGCCCGAGTGAGAGCAAAAGCGTGAAAACCACAGGTGGTGAAACCCTGGCAGCCCATCCACACCCTCAGGGGATGAGGGAACACGCTCAGGGCCGTGCCCAGCCCCGCCGGCACCAAGACACTGGGCTGCCAGCTGCCCCTTCAGCTCAGCGCCCTCCACAGCCGTCGTGCTCCAACAGCCTGGGCCAAGGGTAGCGCTTCTCCACGAAGGCAGTGGGGCCACACAGGGCGGCTCACAAGCTGCACCCGGTCACTTAGCCCATCTCAGCCTCAGTGTCTCTACCCACCGCAGGGAAGTGATGCCATCCCAGAGGATCACGGTGCTCCCCGAGTGCTGACCTTGGGGCCTGGCCCATGGGCAGTGCTCGACCAGGGCACCTGCTGGGGGACCGCCCAGGCTCCCCACCCCCAACTCCCCACCATCCTCACCTTCTGCTTTGTGCTGAGGGGCTGCGACTTCAGCTTCTCATCCTTGCTCTTGGAAATCCTCAGGAACTGTTTAAGGTCTCCCTGAGGAAATACCCAGCATCTCTGTCGAGTCACAGCCCAGTCGGTGTCCCCCGCACTCCAAACCCAACCACAGCGGGTGCTCACAGGGCGCCTGCCCCAGGGGGAGGGGGTGAGGACCCGTGACCTGTATGCCCGATCCTCAGCCCAGACCCCCTCCCACGGGGAGAGTCCAGTAGCAACTAAAACTTATAGGAAGCATCTCCTAGAACAGCGGTCCCCAGGCTTTTTGGCACTAGGGACCAGTTTCATGGAAGCCAAGTTTTTCCGCAGACTGGGAGGGGATGGTTTCAGACCGATTCAAGCACATTACATTTATCATGCACAGTTTATTTCTACCACGACTACATCAGCTCCACCTTAGATCGTTAGGCATCAGATGCCGGAGGTTGGGGACCACTGTCCTAGAAGCTCCTGGTCAGAAAGGGAGGAGGACAGTCATTGCTGCCCTCGGAGGAGCCCCTAGACAGGCAGGAGAGGAAGGCCCTGCTCTGAGAGCGCCAAGAGGAAAACACGGCCCCCGACCCTCGGTCTTCACAGACCCGACAGGAAAGCCTCGTCCTCCAGACCTAACACAGACGAGACCCTAGCGGCAGAAACATGCGCAAAGTGCTCGTAAGCCCTCGTTCATGGAAAGACGAGGGTCACTCCTCGCCCTTCCTGCACCTGAGCTGCAGAGTCTGCCACGCAGCCGTTTTCGAGGACCAAGGGGACTAGAGTCAGTGAGCCCGGGACTGCAGAGTGAGGGGCAGGGCCAGGCAGCACCAGCGGGGAGAGAGAGAAGGCCGGTGGCTAAGCGAACGCTGTCCCTCCAGTGGCACCGGCTGCAGGGAAAGGAAAGCCAGGTTCTCATCATGTTTATTCTCAAGGGCTGACAGGCCCTGGGGAGAGTGAGAAATGACAAACCAAAGAAAACCAGAGTCAGGGAAAAGGGCCTGGAAGCCGTCCCTGCCGTTGGGCTGAGGAAGAAGCTGGAAGAAAAGTGGGACCAGACCCCAGACAGGGGGCCGGCAGATGGGAAAGGGGCTGAGGGTAAGGACAGGCAGGGTCGGAGCTGGGGGGACAGGGGCTGAACACCTCACGGTGGCGATGCAGACTCCCAGCGGTGCCCTCCCCCAGGTCAGGCGCCGCCCCCACCCGAGCCCCCAGGGCGCCCCCAGCAGCCTACCAAGTCCACATATTCCAGCACCATGTAGTGCGGCTCCGCCTCACGGCACAGCCCCAGCAGCCGCACCACGTTGGCGTGGTTCAGCTTCCCAAACATCTCGAACTCCCTCCGAAAGTCCAGCTGCTGCTGCTCGTCCCGGCTCTGCAGGCTCTTCACGAGCACCAGGGTCTCAGGCAGCCCTTCTTCCAAGCCCTGTGCCTTTGCCAGGAACACCTCCCCAAACTCGCTCTTGCCTGTGGGCATAGGACTGAGTCAGCCAGCCGAGTATGCCCCTGACTTGGGAGGCACCTGGTCGGGATCACACGCGGGGGCGTCTCTCTGCTCCCACCCAGCTAGATCAGGCAGTGGCCCCGGCTCTGTGTGTAAGTCTGAGCGAACCCCTTCCCCTTCAGCCCTGGGATTGGCAGTCTCTAACAGTGAAATAAAGGGGTCAGATGAACAGTACTTTCTAGAAGGTGGTCTGTATGATAATTTTAGGTGATTCACTGTTAACCCGTCTTACTTCTCTTCTTTAACCTATACTCGTAAAACACAGATCCGTAACGTCTGTTTTTCCTACAACTAAGCTTGTTTTTGTTCAGTCACTCAGTTGTGTCTGACTCTTTGCAACCTCATGGACTGCAGCATGCCAGGCTTCCCTGTCCTTTGCTATCTCCCGGAGTTTGCTCAGACTCATGTCCATCGAGTCGACAGAGCTCAATTTTTTGAAAGGTGAGAGAAAGTCACTCTAAGAAAACATCAAGTGAATAATACACAGGAATGACAAAAATCTCGGGGGTAGGATGGGGACAACGGGCACACGGGGGACCGACCCACTGGGCCCAGCCGCCCTGATGCTCCCTCCGTTTACGAGGTTCTGGGCTTCAGGGCCTCCAGAGGCACCAGCCCCTGGTGCAGCTGAAGACAGACCTGGAGCCTATAGTTAAATAGGGGGGGTGACGGCAGCCATGGCGACACACCTAGCGTGGTGATGGGCTGCAGGCTGGCCCGCGGGAAGTGCATCTTGTCGCTCGTGCTGTGGCGCTTGCTGGTGGCGGCAGAACCTGAGCCCAAGCTGGTCAAGGCCACCTCCTCCTGGATCTCGGCCGAGGGCTGTCCGTTCTGCAGAGGCCCGCCTGGGAAGAGGGGGCGAGGGGGAGCGAGGATGAGACTGGCCACCATGGGGACTATAATTCTTCCCCACAATCTCCCACTCCCACCAAAGGGATCCAATCCTAGTGATCTACACAACATTCACACACAATCCGGTCAACGAACAGAAGGGGCTGGGGCGAGGGAGCCCAGCACCCCTTAGGGTCTGACCACTTATTGACATAGCCGATTACCATCTTTGAAAAGAGACAGCACGAGTCTTAGCTGAGTCACTGGTCCCTGGACAGCCTGGTGACATAACAGTTTTTGCTTTCATAGGGTCTCCTAGGTGCAAAGCTCTAAACAGGCACAAAGGCTCTAAAAATCACAACAAGGGAAACTCTAGTCCTGCTCCTGAACCCCTAAAGTGAGAGGGGTGATCCAGTCGTGTCCCTAGGGGGCTCCTGGTGGAGGAGAGGAAGGGTAGGAGGAGGGAAACAGGCAGACCTGTTCCCAATGAGGAACAGAGCCCCTCACCCCACCTCAGGAAACTCAAAAACTAGAGGAAGGAGAGACAAGATGTGAAAGGAAACGCTAATGCGTTTGAGCCAGGCTGCTGAGAAGTGGAGGCCCTGGGAATCAGCCAGCTCCGGGGGTGGGTGGAGGGGTGGGGGCTGGAAGTGAAAGTCGCTCAGTCGTGTTCGACTCTTGGTGACCCCATGGACTATACAGGCCATGGAATTCTCCAGGCCAGAATACTGGAGTGGGTAGCCGTTCCCTTCTCCAGAGGATCTTCCCAACCCAGGGATCAAACTCAGGTCTCCCACATTACAGGCAGATTCTTTACCAGCTGAGCCACCAGGGAAGCCCAAGAATATTGGAGGAGGTAGCCTATCCCTTCTCCAGGGACTTCCCAACCCGGAAATCAAGCTGGGGCCTCCTGCACTGCAGGTGGATTCTTTACCAGCTGAGCTACCAGGGAAGCCTTATACTGAAATTATGCCTGTGATTTACAACTGCAGGGAAAAGGCAGGGGAACACAGGAGGCTAGCCTGAGACTCCAATGAGGAAGACTTGAGCCAAGCTGCTCAGAAGTGGAGGCCCTGGGAATCAGCCAACATGGGGGCGGAGGTTGAGCGGGGAAGGGGGTGGGTGCGGCTCTGCTTTGGCTCCAACTGCTGCACTTTCCTCCACGGCCACGGGAGGGCGCGCAGCACCTGCGCGCGGCACCGCCTCCCTCTTCCAGGGCCCCTCACCGTTGAGGCACTCCATCTCTGGCTCCTCGCCCTCCGGCTGCTTCTGAAGCCGCTTGGCCTTGCAGCGCTTCTTGCAGTAGAACATGAGGCCCAGCACGGCGATGATGTAGGCCACAGCGGCGCCCACCGACAGCCCGATGGTCTGGATCATCTTGTAGGGGGGAGGGCTGCCCGGGCCCTCCGATTCCTCCAGCACCGGCTTGTCTGAGAGACACAGACAGGTGTGGGCAGGGGCGACTAGGGCAAATGCAGCCCTACTGCGCTGCCGGCTCTCTCCACTGCACACATTCAACAGCCTCCCGGACTACTTGATGCCCTGACCAAGCCGGAGCAACCTGGGAGGGTCACCCCCATCACTGGCTTCGACAAGGGCCAGTTCCTGGGCACCCATTGAGGCCAGAGGGAGCTCTGCAGGATTTGAGTGATTTCCCAGCTGTTTCTGAATCCAGACACAAGCCAGGGACACACATCAGAAGCACACCACAGTTGGCCCCATCACAAACCCACACCATTGTTAACAAGTGTCCTTAGTGACTTGAAATCTTGAGTCAGGCCCTACAGAGGTGCACGTGGGAACTTCTGCTTTATAACCCCAGCCATCGCCCAGCACAGAGCAGGTTCAAGAAACACTTTTGCAGAAGGATCTTCTAGTCTACAGGNGCTGCAGGGAAAGGAAAGCCAGGTTCTCATCATGTTTATTCTCAAGGGCTGACAGGCCCTGGGGAGAGTGAGAAATGACAAACCAAAGAAAACCAGAGTCAGGGAAAAGGGCCTGGAAGCCGTCCCTGCCGTTGGGCTGAGGAAGAAGCTGGAAGAAAAGTGGGACCAGACCCCAGACAGGGGGCCGGCAGATGGGAAAGGGGCTGAGGGTAAGGACAGGCAGGGTCGGAGCTGGGGGGACAGGGGCTGAACACCTCACGGTGGCGATGCAGACTCCCAGCGGTGCCCTCCCCCAGGTCAGGCGCCGCCCCCACCCGAGCCCCCAGGGCGCCCCCAGCAGCCTACCAAGTCCACATATTCCAGCACCATGTAGTGCGGCTCCGCCTCACGGCACAGCCCCAGCAGCCGCACCACGTTGGCGTGGTTCAGCTTCCCAAACATCTCGAACTCCCTCCGAAAGTCCAGCTGCTGCTGCTCGTCCCGGCTCTGCAGGCTCTTCACGAGCACCAGGGTCTCAGGCAGCCCTTCTTCCAAGCCCTGTGCCTTTGCCAGGAACACCTCCCCAAACTCGCTCTTGCCTGTGGGCATAGGACTGAGTCAGCCAGCCGAGTATGCCCCTGACTTGGGAGGCACCTGGTCGGGATCACACGCGGGGGCGTCTCTCTGCTCCCACCCAGCTAGATCAGGCAGTGGCCCCGGCTCTGTGTGTAAGTCTGAGCGAACCCCTTCCCCTTCAGCCCTGGGATTGGCAGTCTCTAACAGTGAAATAAAGGGGTCAGATGAACAGTACTTTCTAGAAGGTGGTCTGTATGATAATTTTAGGTGATTCACTGTTAACCTGTCTTACTTCTCTTCTTTAACCTATACTCGTAAAACACAGATCCGTAACGTCTGTTTTTCCTACAACTAAGCTTGTTTTTGTTCAGTCACTCAGTTGTGTCTGACTCTTTGCAGCCTCATGGACTGCAGCATGCCAGGCTTCCCTGTCCTTTGCTATCTCCCGGAGTTTGCTCAGACTCATGTCCATCGAGTCGACAGAGCTCAATTTTTTGAAACGTGAGAGAAAGTCACTCTAAGAAAACATCAAGTGAATAATACACAGGAATGACAAAAATCTCGGGGGTAGGATGGGGACAACGGGCACACGGGGGACCGACCCACTGGGCCCAGCCGCCCTGATGCTCCCTCCGTTTACGAGGTTCTGGGCTTCAGGGCCTCCAGAGGCACCAGCCCCTGGTGCAGCTGAAGACAGACCTGGAGCCTATAGTTAAATAGGGGGGGTGACGGCAGCCATGGCGACACACCTAGCGTGGTGATGGGCTGCAGGCTGGCCCGCGGGAAGTGCATCTTGTCGCTCGTGCTGTGGCGCTTGCTGGTGGCGGCAGAACCTGAGCCCAAGCTGGTCAAGGCCACCTCCTCCTGGATCTCGGCCGAGGGCTGTCCGTTCTGCAGAGGCCCGCCTGGGAAGAGGGGGCGAGGGGGAGCGAGGATGAGACTGGCCACCATGGGGACTATAATTCTTCCCCACAATCTCCCACTCCCACCAAAGGGATCCAATCCTAGTGATCTACACAACATTCACACACAATCCGGTCAACGAACAGAAGGGGCTGGGGCGAGGGAGCCCAGCACCCCTTAGGGTCTGACCACTTATTGACATAGCCGATTACCATCTTTGAAAAGAGACAGCACGAGTCTTAGCTGAGTCACTGGTCCCTGGACAGCCTGGTGACATAACAGTTTTTGCTTTCATAGGGTCTCCTAGGTGCAAAGCTCTAAACAGGCACAAAGGCTCTAAAAATCACAACAAGGGAAACTCTAGTCCTGCTCCTGAACCCCTAAAGTGAGAGGGGTGATCCAGTCGTGTCCCTAGGGGGCTCCTGGTGGAGGAGAGGAAGGGTAGGAGGAGGGAAACAGGCAGACCTGTTCCCAATGAGGAACAGAGCCCCTCACCCCACCTCAGGAAACTCAAAAACTAGAGGAAGGAGAGACAAGATGTGAAAGGAAACGCTAATGCGTTTGAGCCAGGCTGCTGAGAAGTGGAGGCCCTGGGAATCAGCCAGCTCCGGGGGTGGGTGGAGGGGTGGGGGCTGGAAGTGAAAGTCGCTCAGTCGTGTTCGACTCTTGGTGACCCCATGGACTATACAGGCCATGGAATTCTCCAGGCCAGAATACTGGAGTGGGTAGCCGTTCCCTTCTCCAGAGGATCTTCCCAACCCAGGGATCAAACTCAGGTCTCCCACATTACAGGCAGATTCTTTACCAGCTGAGCCACCAGGGAAGCCCAAGAATATTGGAGGAGGTAGCCTATCCCTTCTCCAGGGACTTCCCAACCCGGAAATCAAGCTGGGGCCTCCTGCACTGCAGGTGGATTCTTTACCAGCTGAGCTACCAGGGAAGCCTTATACTGAAATTATGCCTGTGATTTACAACTGCAGGGAAAAGGCAGGGGAACACAGGAGGCTAGCCTGAGACTCCAATGAGGAAGACTTGAGCCAAGCTGCTCAGAAGTGGAGGCCCTGGGAATCAGCCAACATGGGGGCGGAGGTTGAGCGGGGAAGGGGGTGGGTGCGGCTCTGCTTTGGCTCCAACTGCTGCACTTTCCTCCACGGCCACGGGAGGGCGCGCAGCACCTGCGCGCGGCACCGCCTCCCTCTTCCAGGGCCCCTCACCGTTGAGGCACTCCATCTCTGGCTCCTCGCCCTCCGGCTGCTTCTGAAGCCGCTTGGCCTTGCAGCGCTTCTTGCAGTAGAACATGAGGCCCAGCACGGCGATGATGTAGGCCACAGCGGCGCCCACCGACAGCCCGATGGTCTGGATCATCTTGTAGGGGGGAGGGCTGCCCGGGCCCTCCGATTCCTCCAGCACCGGCTTGTCTGAGAGACACAGACAGGTGTGGGCAGGGGCGACTAGGGCAAATGCAGCCCTACTGCGCTGCCGGCTCTCTCCACTGCACACATTCAACAGCCTCCCGGACTACTTGATGCCCTGACCAAGCCGGAGCAACCTGGGAGGGTCACCCCCATCACTGGCTTCGACAAGGGCCAGTTCCTGGGCACCCATTGAGGCCAGAGGGAGCTCTGCAGGATTTGAGTGATTTCCCAGCTGTTTCTGAATCCAGACACAAGCCAGGGACACACATCAGAAGCACACCACAGTTGGCCCCATCACAAACCCACACCATTGTTAACAAGTGTCCTTAGTGACTTGAAATCTTGAGTCAGGCCCTACAGAGGTGCACGTGGGAACTTCTGCTTTATAACCCCAGCCATCGCCCAGCACAGAGCAGGTTCAAGAAACACTTTTGCAGAAGGATCTTCTAGTCTACAGGCTTTCAGTGGCCTTGGGTCCCATGAAGAAAGAGGTGGCAGGTGGGAGAAAGGCCCAAGGGGGGAGGCCGTCCAGGATCCCCCAGTTGACACACACACCCAGTGGCTTCAACCAGAGGCCACCACTTCACGTTATCCATTTAAAGTTCCACGGAAAACCCTGTCTAAAAAACCAGTTCTGGGACTTTCCTGCTGGTTCAGAGGCTAAGTCTCTGCACTCTCAAATGCAGGAGGCCCAGGTTCCCACCCTGGTCACGGAACTCGGTCCCACATGCTGCAACTAAGACTCGGAACAGCCAGATAGAGTAAATTACACATTAAAAATAAATAAATAAATATTTAGAAAACCAGTTATGCTGCTGAACCAAAAAAGTTTGAAAGCCTCTTGCTCAAACCACTCCCATCTTAACAGAGAAGAAAAAAGAGGAAATACCACCTAGAGGAGCACAGAGCTGGGGATCAGGAGAAGTCAGGCCCAAATCCCCAGTCCCAGGCCCTACTCAGGGCCTTACACCTTTCACTCTCTGGTTATCCAGGGCAAAGGAACCACATGCTGCTGCAGCCTGGCCTCATCCTCTCTCTACCCACCCAGGACCACGAGAACAGACCTGGGAGGAAGCAACTAAGGGCAAGAGCACCCTCCACTGCCGCAGGCTCACACACCCCAGCTGTGGAAGGTGTCAATGACAGCCCAGGTCAGGGCAAGGGAGCTGAGACTGCCTGTGTGGTGGCCCCGAGGAGGGGACCCAGAATCCCCGGCCCCATCAAAAAAAATGGTTTCAGTGCCTTTTGTGTATGGGGCTGATGAGAACAAGGATGAGAAAGAAGTCAGGCCCCCCGCTTCCCGTGCAGGACAGCCCTGCGGGCCCCATACCCACGACGTAGAGGGGGGCCTCCGTGTGCTTGATGTTGCAGCTGTTGCCTGCGATGCAGGTGTAGCGACCGGAGTCCTCGGGGGCCACGTCGTGGATCACCAGGGAGCCGTTCTGGAAGATGTGCATCCTGCCGGGAGAGAAGCCCCAGCGTTGCCCACCTGGCTGGCCCCCGGGAGCCTGAGCCGCAGGGGAGGCAGCGGGGTGGAGGAGGAGACGGCCTACCTGGGTCCCAGCTTGGTGGGGTCCAGGATGCGATCCTTGCCCTTCCACTGAATGAGCGGCTTGGGGTCCCCCTGGGCCTCGCACCGCAGCAGAGCTGTGTGGCCCTGGTACACCGTTGTGCGCTCCGGCTCCACCTTGAAGGTGATGAACACTGGATGGGAAGAGCCCGGCGAGGGGCAGGGAGCAGTGAGCAATGGGGCTGGTAGGGTGCAGGCCTCGGCCCTGGCCCCCATGCCTGGCACGGTCGCACCTGCCACAGTGAGCTGGACGTGGGCGCGGATCTGGCCCTGCAGCCCATTGGAGGCAATGCAGGTGTAGTTGCCAGCATCGTCACGGGTCACCCGGGAGAAGTGCAAGGTCCCAGCGTTGTCTGTCACCCACTCTGGGAGGCTGCTCCCATCTGCAGGGGAAATACGGGGGAATGATGGGCTGGACCAGAGTCCCATCACGATCGGCAATGCCTTCAGTCACTCACCTCCACTTGAAAACATGCCATTGCTCCAGCCTACCCACAGACAAGGTCCAAACTCCTGAACCAGGAGTCGGGAGTCCCTGTTACTCTTTTTCTAATTTTCCAGCCTCACCTCCTTCTACAGCCCTGTATAACTCTCCACTTCCACCAAACTGGACTTCTGGCTGGGCGTGGAATTTGCCCTGTTCTCACCATCACTGCCTGTCACTCCCTACTCCTAGCACCTAGTCCTGCTCTTTGCCACTATCCTGCCCATTTTGAGCCTCATCCCCCACAGAACGCTCCCCCAGACACCTGAGCAGAGAGGGCTCACTTGCTTCTCACAATCGACAACCTCACTCACTTAATGGGAACGTAAGAGCCCTTTAAAAAACTATTTGGCCATTCACATCAATCGTTGTAAAAATGTGCCTACTCTTTTATACATAATTATTCCATTTCTGGGAATCTTTCCCAAAGGAAATAAACCCAAATCCAGAAAAAAATTCGCCGTAAAAATGTTTCCTGTGGCAATTAAAAAAAAATCACAGAGAGTGAGAGAAACAGCGAGAAGTAGGGAGAAAGGAAGGAAGGATGGCTAGCAACCCAAATGCCAGACATTTAGGGAATATTTAAGTCAATTACAGTGAACTCAACTATTGTAATATTATTGTATTCATCAAAACCAATGGTCCAATGTTTGTGTATAAAAACATGGGGAAATGCTTGATGAAGTCAAGTTAAAAAAGATAAAATTACATACGGTTATCTGCATCATCCATTTCTATAGTAAGCATGACTTACTCATGGAAGTATAGCAAGTGAAAATTAGATGTTCAATAAAACTGCTATGTAAAAACAAAAAGATGTACAGAGAAAACGGTGCACACCCAGAGACAGCTGATGGTGGGATTACGCATTATTTTCTCCTAAAGTTTTCTAAAGGATTACTTTTATGTTGGAAAGGATCACTATTTTGGAAAGGGAGGACTTCACGGCCCTGTATGGACCAATCCAATCACTTGGTGCCTTGAATCATCCTATACATTGTCTAACGCTGTAACCTGACCTCTTTTATGTCTGGCTTCCTTCTTCTAACTGGAGCATAAATCGGCCCCTACATTTCTTGTCTGTCCCCACAGTACCAGGCACTCAGCTGGTCCTGAGACAGGCACGCGTCTGGCCAGTGGACTGCCTGTTGCCAACCCCACACCCCACGCCCACAGGGCACCCACCTGCCCGGACCCACTTAATAGTGGGCTTCTCTCGGCCCGTGGCTGAGCAGGGCACCGTGGCCTCCTTGTCAAACTCCATGCACTGCTGTGGCCGGGGTGGTGGTGTGAACTTGAGCTTTTCTGTTTCAGGAGCAGGAAAGGGAGGGCTTGAGGCGGCAGGCCTGAAGACCCTGGGCCCTGCGGTTCCCTCCCCAGTTCTCTCCTGCCCGCCGGGCCAGGCGCCAGCTCACCCAGCACTTGGACTCGAGCCTGGGCCTCGATGCTGCCAGCAGGCGTGCTGCTCACGCAGCGGTACCACGTTCCGTCGTATACCTCCACGCTGTTGATGCGCAGGGTCCCGTTCTTGAAGAGCTCGAACCGTGAGTCCTGCAGCACAGGAGACGTGCCCACGAGCGGGTCTCCGCCTGCCCCCCACCAGCCTCTCCCTGGGGCTGCCTCGGGGGAAAGCGCACCAGGGAGATGAGCACAGAGGACCCCATGGCCCCCAGCCCCCCAGCAGCAACCCGTCCTCACCTCGGAGATGAGCATCTGGTTTCTGTACCAGATGACTGTGGGTTTGGGTGTGGCCTGGGTCAGGCAATGCAAATAGCCCGGCTTGCCCTCCTCCAGCTGGCTGTCCTGGGGCTTCTCCAGCCATGTGGGCACCGCTTAGAGGGACAAAGAGGAAACAGAAAGTTGATCAACACGTCCCCAAAACCCATGGATCCAATCCTAGGAAATTCTAATTACCCACCTCCCCCAGGCTCTGAGTTTAGAAATCCTGTCTGCTTCAGTGATAACTATGTGACCCCTTAGTGAAGGCCCAGGTACCAGAACCTCCCTAACATTATCTTAGTTCAAGACCACGATAAACTCCTGAGGTATGCATTTATCCATTTTACAGATCTATATCCATTTTACAGATAAGAAGACAGCGGTTCAAAGAAATAACGATTTCTAATGCACGATAGAGGATTGAAAACTCTGGTCTGCATGACTCCAGAATCCTTGCTTTCTTATACCAGAACCCTCCAAAGCTCTGTCCTCAAATTTCTCTTTTGGCTAAGTACTTGCTGGAACAACGGCCAGTTGATGGCCTTCAATACTATCCAAGTAGATGAGTCCCAAACCTAGAGCCTGGCTCCTGACCTCCCCCATGAACTTCAGACCTGCAAATCCTATTGGCATCTCCAGCTGGGTATCTAACAGGCACTTCAGGCTTTTCTATGTGCAAAAGAGAATGCTTGATTTCTCCCCAAACCTCCTCATCATAGTTTCCTCTCAGTAAACAGCACCGCTATCCAGCCAATTGTATAGGCCAAAAACTTAGCTGACTTCTCTCTCTGTGGCTTTCCCTACAACCTCACCCAATCACATTCATTCTACACAAACCCCATCTACCTCAGCTCTAAAATGCATCCCAGGACTTCCCTGGTGGTCCAGTGGCTAAGACTCTGTGCTCCCCATGCAGGCGGACCAGGTTCAATCCCTGATCAGGGAACTAAACAAAGACGGAATATCTAGCGTGTCACAACTACAAGCCAGTGCAGCCAAATAAATAATTTTTTAAAGAAATAAAATGTATCTGAACCTCACCACCGCTTGCCTCCGCCGCTATCACCTCTGTTCAAGTCCCTTCAACATCTCCAAGATAACTGCGGTCATCTATTAACTGCTTTCCTGTTTAGAGTCTTGACCCTGACCATCTAGTCTTCTCTGAACAGCCAGAGTCATCTTTCGAAAACGCTGCTCTCGGGCTCAGTTCCTGGAACGACTTCTCATCTTCTGACTTGGTGGGGCAGACTGTGTGCCAAAATGCCTGTAAACAGCCTTCCCATCCCTTGCTTCTCTTTATAATGTGACGTTACAGGTTTCAAAGTGGAATTTGGCTGAGATTCTAGATTTCCCAGCTCCCAGGATCGCTTCATGGCACAACGCTACACCTTCTCCAGGTCATAGTGTCATGCTAGACAGTCAGTTCTTTGTATAAATTTGGCGAGTATCACAGATACAGTAATTACTACCTATAACTTTGTCCATATCACCTTCCCAATAAGGAAAAAACAGTCTTTTTGATCGGCTTTCTTATCTGATCTTTCTGACCATCTTGTAGGGGAGATAATGGCTCATCAGCTCTATTTTAACAGATGAGGAAACTGAGCTCTAACAAAGCAGGTAACTCTCTATCACGGTCACTTTGTGCACTGGGGACAGTGTGTGACTGGGTCTCTAGTGCCCTGTCCGCTGTAGCCAGAGGACCATTTTCAGGGAGGGCTGTCACTCCAACCTCTGTGTCTGGTTCACCACCCTCCATTCCAATATCACAGTCCAGCAGAGGAATGGTTCCCAGGCCAGTGGGGCTCAGAGCTGAGGGGGTACCTCAGGAGAGCTCCAGGGGTGACTCTGAGCATCATCACAGAGAGAGCCTAAGACTCCTTGGGACCTGGGCTCCTCCCGTCCCCGCCCTTCAGGGAACAGGTGCTTACTGGCCACAGTGACGTTGACATCCTGTCGCCGCTGGCCAGCCAGGTTGGCCGCGTGGCAGGTGTAGACACCAGCATCGCTCTCGGCAGTGCTGGCAAACACCAGCTCGTGGCCCTGCTGGTAGACCCTGCCGTGGGTGGGCAGCCGGGCTCCTGCGTGCTCCCACCACACACTGGGCTCCGGCAGACCCTGGGGGGGCGGGCAGGCCACACGCTCCTCGGTGCCAGCCGTGAACACCCGTGGCTCGAATGGTGGCATGTCTTCAATCTCTGTAGGGACGGGAGCAGATAGCCGGCTTACCACGGGGTCCGGGACACTTGGTACTCTCTGTAGCCCACTTCCCCACTCCCAGCATGAGCCCTCCCCGGGACCCTCAGAATCTCCCCTTCCGACCCCAGTCATCTTCTTCCGCCCTCCGCCCTCCAAGTTGCTCTGAGTAGGAAACGAGAAGCTAAACCTCTACATGGCCAACAACGCTGAAGGCAGCCCCTACCTCGGCACCCCAGACCCTCGGACTCACCCGCCAGGTGGAGTGTGGCCTCCAGGATGACGGGAGGGCCCCTCTGGCCCTGGCCTATGCAGCGGTAGACACCTGCATTGCGCGGCCGGACCTGGGTCAGCTGCAGGGACCCGTTGGCAAACACTGTGGCTCTNAGGCAGCCCCTACCTCGGCACCCCAGACCCTCGGACTCACCCGCCAGGTGGAGCGTGGCCTCCAGGATGACGGGAGGGCCCCTCTGGCCCTGGCCTATGCAGCGGTAGACACCTGCATTGCGCGGCCGGACCTGGGTCAGCTGCAGGGACCCGTTGGCAAACACTGTGGCTCTGCGGAGGTGTGGGGGGCTGCGGAGGGGAGAGACTGATGTTGGCAAGGAGTGGCCCAGGGGCCTCGCTCCAGAAGGGAGCCAGTGGAACTCCGACCTGTGCAGGCCAGGTACGCAGGGAAGAATTGGCCAGGAACAGGGCAGAGAGAAGGAAGACGACACGCCGTGCTGGTGCGCGCATGTGTGTGCGTGTGCGGGCATGCACTTGTTCATGTGTGTGGGAGTGTGTATTTTAACTACAGGAGACGCGGCTTTGGGGCAGCCAGGCCAGCAGTGGTGTGAATGGGAGGAATCAAGGAGTTGATGTGCACCTGTGCAGACGGGGGCCACCTTCCCAGGGAGTCAAGATAAGCCTGCTGGTAGAGCAGAAGCTCCAGCATCAGAAGCCCCGCAGCTGTACCAGACAGACCACAGGTGATGTCCTCAGGGCTGCAGCCGAGTGGGATCCCCACCTCCAGCCTGGGGAGCCTCACCTCCAAGGACCACAGCCACACCTGGCACCACCAAGGTGCTCTCTGCTCTCTAGGGCCTGGATGAGGACAGAAGTGTCCCTGTGGGGGGCCTGACACCTCCCAGCAATTTCTGGAAATGTTTGCTTCTTCCCAAAAAGTGTGTGTGTGTGTGTGTGTGTGTGTGGCTGGGTGGTGTGTGTGTGGGTATGTGTGTGTGGGTATGTGTGTGTGTGTGTGTGTGTGGATGGGTGTGTGTGTGTGTGTGTGTGTGGATGGGTGTGTGTGGGGTGTGTGTGGGTGTGTGTGGGTGTGTGTGTGTGTGTGTGTGTGTGTAAGGTGTCTTTACCATCTGGGACCTTGTTGTCCACAGTGTGATCACCCAGGTTCCCCATGTCCCTCCACTCCTGAGTTCCTGACCCCCATCCCAGAACTCCCATATGGGCAGAAGTGGGGGAGGAACGAGTCACTGCAGGCTCACAGTGTGTCTGCAGAAAGTGGGAAAAGATGCCCTTCCTGGAGATGTGTCCCTTTGTTGGGCTCACTTTGTAACAGGAAGACATTCTACTGCCATCTGCTGGAAAGCTGAGGTAATTCCATGCATAGATCTAGGATACCTGTGGTAAGAACCTCACTCCCTTTAAGAGGTTCTTTAACATCTTTAACATTTAAAGAACAACCTATAAAGAATCCACCCGCCAGTCCAGGAGCCATAAGAGACGCAGGTTCAAACCCTGGGCTGGGAAGATCCCCTGGAGGAGAGTTCGGCAACCCACTCTGGTATTCTTGCCTGGACAGAGGAGCCTGGCGGGCTACAGTCCACAGTGTTGCAGAGTCGGACACGACTGAAGCTACTGAGCATGCGTGCACACACAACTTTTAAGACCTTACCGGCTGCGGTTAGTGATGGCGGTCTCATCCTCAAAGACCCACTGCAGGCTCGGGGGCGGCTGGGCTGAGAACTGACAGTGGAACATGGCCTCCTCATTCCTTGCCACTACCACATCCTGGGGTGCCAGGACCACCCTGGCAAAGCTCTCATCTGGGGTGGGGGAGGCACGGACACGTGAGCAGACACGGACACGTGGGGTCACCCGGGCTGACCCCATCCCTCACCCCCGGGGCTCACCAGCGATGCTCAAGGTGAAGTTCTGGCTGCTGCAGGCCTGGCCAAAGGCATTATGGGCACAGCAGGAGTAGACGCCGCTGTGCTCAGGGCCTGCCGGCCGGAGGGTCAAGTTTCGCTCCTTGCTGCTGACCGTGTGGTTGCTCTGACCGTCAGAGAGGGCGCTCCCATCTCGGAACCATTGGTAGCTGGGTCTGTGGGGGCCCAAGAGGATCAGCAGCAGGGGGGTGGGGGTGGGGTGTTCTCAGGTGGCCGGTAGGAAGGGTGCAAAACCAGATTCAGGGCTAGACCCCTTAGTTTACACATGGGGAAACTGAGGCCTGGAGAGGCCTCACTTGAGGCCTGACTTTCACAGAGGCACAGCAACCCGGGGACAGAATCTGGCCGAGATTCTAGATTTCCCAGCTCCCAGGATCGTTCCACGGCACAAGGCTGCCCCTTCTCCAGTGTCCAGGGCCCAGGGTGGAGCAGCATGTGGGTGGGTGGTGGCAGAGGCCACAGTTGGGGAAGGCAGGTCTGCCAGCCAAGAACAACCACCCTTTCCCTCCCCTCTCCAAAGTCTCCTTACCGAGGGTGCCCATCAATGTGACAACGCAGTGTGACCTGGGTCAGGGGCTGTATTGCAGCTTCCGAGGCCGGATGCCTCAGGACCACGGGACCAGTCTCAAGCCCTGGAGCAGAGGCCACGGTTGCAGAGTGAGGGGCGCGGGGCAGACCGAGGGAGGGAGAGCAGAGGGGAAGGAGGCCAAGCAGGGAAGGCCGGACCTGGAGGCTCGGAGGCCAAGCGACACAGGGCCATCCTGCCCCCGGCTCCTGCCATTTGCAAAACTATCCTGCAGATCATCGGGTCCAAGACTTGAAGGGAGAAAAAATAACCCTTGGAAAAATAAACACTTTTAACTTCCTCCTGTCCATACAAGCAGAGAGCTGACTTCAGTTGCATTCTCCCTGCCCCGTTCAACTGGAGATGGGAGGAGCTGAGGCAAAGGAGGGGGTCCCCCCGCAGGGTTCAGGAATTGAGGGTCTCATGGGGGCAGACACAGCCCCCTGGCTCTCACATTTGATGTTGAAGGAGGCATTGGCGCTGCGGGCCTCTTCTCCGGTGACTTCATCCCGAGCCACGCACTGGAAGGCTCCCGAGTCCTGCAGCCGGTCCACAGCCGTGAAGCTCAGGCTGCTGCCCTGGGTGAAGCGCCGCTCAGTGTCCTGGACAGGAGCCCCGTCAAGCAGCCAGAACACGTGCACTGGGCCCGGGGCCTCAACCTCACAGCGGAGCAGCGCCCGGCGCCCCTGCAGCGCATCCTGGGAAGACGGCTCCTTGATGAAGACAACGGCTGCCTGGGCACCTGCAGGTGGGGAACACGGGAAAGACAGGGTCACGGGGAGCTACAGCCACCGTCCTAACACAGGCCACCCATTGGCCTGTACACAGGAGGTGTCCAACAAGTGCAAGTGAGAAGGATCACGACACCCCAACTGTCTACTGAGAAACATTTACACTGTGCTGGGTACTCTGCGGGAAACAAAAGCGCAGTACCCTCCAGGGGGCTGGTCTGGAGGCGGGACAAAGGCAAAACTCGTGCTAAATGAATGATGTGGGCAGTCAGTGTCTCTAGAATGTTGAAGGGGAGAGAGTCCCAAGGGCTGGAGGAGGGAGAGGGTTAATGCCACACAGGACTCTCCCTGGAGGAAAAAGAGTTTACAGCTACGGGGTCAGATCACAGGAGATGCTGGACCGCGGAGTGGGAACATTAACAAGCAACCCTCACCGCCATTTTCAGAACCCAGGTCACAGAGCAGAGCCAAACCACGATCCAAAGAGCGTCTCGGAAGGATTACTGGCTCTCACGCATCCGCTGAGGGTCCAGCATCAGAGGTGGGGGGCTCTGGATCCCACCCACAGACGCTCTGCGGTCCAGCATTCCCCAGAGGCATCTCTGGGAGAACCCGTCCCATCACAGGAGAAGCCAGTATTCTCTGGATCTGCTGTTATTCTGCACGACGTGTCAGGGCCACCCCACCTCCTACTCTCCAATCCTAGGGATCCATCTGTGTCCAAGGCTGGCTCTTCCGGGCTAACTGAGAGGTGAGCTAAGTAGTGGACCCAGGTCTCCCCCTCCTGCATGGCTACAGTTCAGCTCTGGCCGGGGCCAGGGGGGCACCGTCATAGAAAACGGGCCCTGCAACCAAAGGTGGACCAAACAAAGGGGCGGGTGAAGGGCCTGGGAGAGCAGCAGATGGGCGGGGGAGGCAGAGAGCAGGGCCGGGCAGGTGGCACGGTTGCCGCACAGGAATAACACACTGGGCTTTGTTCCTGGCCCGCGTGGGCGCCCAGCTGGGGCCCAGAGCTTCAGGGCCTGGAACACCCGCTGCGGGGGGGCGGGTAAAGGTGGGTGATGGCACAGAGGGGGTTGTGCTGCCCCTCCAGGGAAGGGAAACAGGCCACCTGGGGCTGCTATGTGAAGAAGCAGGCTCTGCCTCTGGCCAAACCGGGCCCGCAAGGGCAGGAAGGGAGAGACTAATGAGGTCCTGCCTGCCCCTTCCCAAACCACTGGAGCCCCTTCCAAGTCCCTGGGCATGGAAGGGGGAGTGGTTCTTTAGGCCACAAGAACCAGTCTCCTCATAAAAGTCAGTGTCAAGGAGACTTCCCTGGTGGTCCTTGGGACTCTGCCCTCCCAATCTGGAGGGCCTGGGTTCCATCTCTGGTCAGGGAAATGGATCCCGCCTGCCTCAGCTAAGACTCAGAACAGCCAAATAAATACATATTTTTTAAATGTGAGCATCAGGACAAGTCCAGGATCCCCCAGGGCTAGTCCAGAGGAGGGGCTGCCCCTGATGTTGGGCCATCTCACAACATTCTAAAGGGGCCAGCGTGCAAGACACATGGTGCTGAAAGGACCCGGTGCTCCCCCAAGACTTCTCAGCAGGCTCCTGCCGGCTCCCCGGATGGGATAATTCTCCACCACGCTGGGCTATCCCATCCACTGTGCCAATCAGCAAAGCTGCCCCCAGTCACCTTCACAACGCCGACACCCCCACTAGCTTCCAAACACTGCACTGGAGTACGGTCCCTGTTCTCCCTGAGTAAGCTGGATTAGTCAACTGAGGTCCAGGGAAATGAAGGGATTTGCTCAAGATCAAACAGCTCATTTGTGGCAGAGCTGGGACCATGACCCAAGGAGCCCAACTCCATACCCACACCACACTCTTCCCAGCCCTGCCCAAGAACTCTAAACCAGTCCTGGACATATCTGAGCCCAGAATGGGTCTCACTCCCTGCAGCCAGGTACAGAGAGAGACACACCTCCCACAGATAACACCAGGCTCACAAAGGTGCTCAGTGAACACTGGCTGAATGGAGGTAACTTCAGAGGAGTGCGGGGGGAGAGCTGGCAGGCACAGAAGCATCCGGAACACTTCCTGACACCCACTCCTGACACAGATGGGCAGCCTCGGGCAGAGGCCCCAGCGGGCCTCTGTGCACGTGACTCATTCAGATCTGGGGACCTTCAACCCAGAACTACAGATGCTCATCAAAGACGGAGAGAGTTTCTCTGCCTCCAAGTGTAGACGACCCCCACTTTCCTGCTCAGCCTCTCCAGACACAGTGGGGACCAGGAGGCTTGCCCACCCACAGAAGGTTAGTTGTAAGGGTTTGCTGTCAGATCCGACTCAATTCTGACAGCCACATTCAGTGCGCCTGACCTTGTGGAAGGAACACAGTGGGAACCCCAGCATTCTCCCGCGCTCTCGTGACTGGCAAATACTGTAATTTCTTATGCAATGCCTTGAATGAGCCCACTCAGCAGGCAGCTACCGTCATCCTAACCATCATCATACTTCCTGCCCAAAGATCCAAGTTCTAGGGATGTTCTAAAGCTCCCCCCATGCGAGGCCCAGTGCCCTCCCAGACCCCAGACAGGAAGCAGCCGCCTCTGTGGAGAAGTTCTGAACGAATCATCAGGTCGAGGGATGAGGTGGACAGAAAGGGGCTGCGAGGCTGCAGGAAGCACAGACCCCTTGCCACAGAAACTCGAGTTGGGAGAGGAGATGGCATGACTCAGAGGGACCCCAGCTCAGCCTCCATCCAGCATCCCGTCCTCCCCTTGCACTGGCGGAGCTGTGGTGAGATACTGCATTCCCAGACTGCCACTCAGAGTCCCCTGCGCCCCCTCGACAGGGCCTGGGGAACATCAAAGCTGGCCCCGAGGGGCCCTGTGTCCTGACGTCAGCTCACAGCAGGTCTTGGTTACTGCTTGGCGGGGGCAGGCTTCAGATGTAACAGAAGGCAGGGAGAGCAGCCACCAGGCCTCCTCTAAGACCCTGGCCCCTGCTCTGAGCTCACATCCTGGCCACTGGGCTTCCCACACCAGAGACAGGCCTAGAGCCTCAACACCCACTTCACTGAGAAGACACTGCAAGAGGCGCCCAGTCCGGCCATCTCACCGTCTGCAGGACAGGCTGGTCTGGTCTTTCGTCAGGGGAAACAGGCAAACCGAGGAGGGTTCTGGGAAGTAGGAGCTCTTTGAAAGCTTCGGCTGAATGATGGAAGAGGAGGAGGAAGGCTTTGAGGGGATCGAGGTGGTACAGCCCCCAGCACAACCCTGACTTTAGGATGCCCCAGCGCTTTGGTCTGGAGAAAGTCCCTGAGGGAAGCGCACCAGTCCTGGGCCTCTCAAAGCTGCCCCCCTTTCAGAGCCTGGCCCTCCGTGCACCCCACCTTCTACACCCAGACTCTGCGTGTAGAAGGGATATATCTGGCCCACGTGACCCTTGAGGCGGCTGCTCAGCAGAGCAGCTTCGACTCCCTAGCAACACCACCTCCACTGGCCTCTCTGGACCTTCTCCCTTGCCATGAAATGAGAACCCCACTCCTACCACTCGGGCTGCATGAGACTAAGTGGGTTCATAAATGAAAAGCCCACAGCATGGCCCAGAGTGCCCGGAGGGCACAGGGTGGGCTCAAGAACACCGCCCACCACCAAAACCAGCAGACAGAGCCATCTGCCCACACCAGGCACGACCCCAACGAAGCTGGAGCTGCAAATACCCAATAAGGACATTTTCCAAGCCATTTCCTTGGCTCCCCAACAGCCATCTATATGCAGACACTCACTCTGCCCGGGCCCTGGCACCAGCCCCTCGAGAAAGGGCTGGGTGGGCAGTGGCCCAACTCTGGCTCCCCACCCCCCCAGCAAGCGTCTGGTTTGGTGCCTGCCCTCCTCGCTGCTCTCTGGGCCCCAGGCCCAGTCGACCCATGTGTGTATACGTGTGCATGAGTGCGCACACATATGTGTAAACATGACTTTATGGAGAGCAGAGAGCAGCAGGAAGTTTTTCTGCTCTGAAGTAATTTCAGCTACTTTGGTCCAAGGATCCATCTGGGCCACTCAACGACCCATCTCCCAGGGGCTAGTCTTCCTGATCTCGAAAAGACATCCCAGGGCTCTAGAGGTCCTGTGAGTGTGTGTGTGCTCAACTGCTTCAGTCNAGCAGGAAGTTTTTCTGCTCTGAAGTAATTTCAGCTACTTTGGTCCAAGGATCCATCTGGGCCACTCAACGACCCATCTCCCAGGGGCTAGTCTTCCTGATCTCGAAAAGACATCCCAGGGCTCTAGAGGTCCTGTGAGTGTGTGTGTGCTCAACTGCTTCAGTCATGTCCGACTCTGTGCGACCCTAAGGACTGCAGCCTGCCAGGCTCCTCTCTCCATGGGATTCTCCAGGCAAGAATACTGGAGTGGGTTGCTGTGCCCTCCCCCAGGGGATCTTCCTGACCTAGGGATCCAACCTGGGTCTTCTGCACTGTAGGCAGATTCTTTACTGTCTGGGCCACTAAGGAAACCCTAGAACCCACCAAACTTGACACCAGGGGATTCCATTTACCTTCTCTCCCTCCTAGTAAGAAGTGCCATCCTTCACACAGCTGCCTTGGGGCCAGGCAGAGGCACCGACATGACCCTGGCTGGCCCCAGGCCAGGCATCTTGCACAGGGGTGCATGTGATCATGACTGTGACCTCTCCCACACACGAGGCTGACCCCCCCACACACCTAAGACTCAGTCCCTGGCTCCAGGCCCCACATCCCTGTGGGACATCCTCCCAGGGGGACCTAGGGAGCCCTAACCAAGGAAGCTCATATTGTGCCATATGGACCTAAGGGAGATGTCTGCCAACTTTCTGTGCCCCACCTGGGGTGACAGCATTAGGACACAGGCCAGGAGAGGCAGCCCTCAACCCAAGGGGCACAAGGGCTCCATGCTGGGAAAGACAGCAGCCCCCAGGCCCCCTCACCCATAGGAGGACAGCCCTGCTCGCAGGTCCCCTCCATCCAGAAACCCTAAAGGCACCAAGGGAGAGGCCCCAGGGGCACCAAGGTCTCTACCCCACTCCTCCCTCCTGAGGGGCCAATGCACCCAGACCTTTGGATTTGAGGGGTCTCACTGATGCACTTTCAGCTGCTCCAGGCTACTCCCAGGGCCCATGGCTCATAGGCATGAGTCATTGAGGGGGTGGGGGGGTGTGGAGGGGGTTTACAAATCAGTGTCTGCAGGAGAAAGTTATCTGCAGCAGTACCACTCACCTTCCCAGTTCCCCCGGGGCTGGCAGGAACACACAACACCGCAGTGGGGTTTGTGAATCTGGGGGGTCTGGAGTGTCCCCCTCCACCACCACCAATACCCACACGTGGCTTCAGTACCCCCATTTGAGGACACATCCTAGAACCTCAGAGTTCAGAAGGTCTCTGAGGACCCACCTTGGCTGACTCCAAGACCCAGGGCCAGAGCACAGGGCTCCAGCCCCGTCCCATCTCCCCAGCGTCTACAAAAGGCCTGAGGTTCGCCAGCAGCCCCGCAGCCCCCCACAGGCCATCACAGCCCTTGCTCGGAGCCACGCGGGAGGGAGCAGAGCCAGGGACCCAGCTGAGTTTTCCTGTCCTGGGATTTAACTGTAAATATCTGGAGAGGCTCCCACATCCGGATTAGAGAAAGGGAACAAAATCACCAGAGATTAGGGCAGAAACAACCAGCGGGCCAGTGCTTCTACCTTAGATGAAAACCACTCCTCAGTCCTCCCCTGCCTGTTCCTCTGAGGCCCTGGAGCAGAAAGATGAATCTCTAACAGCACAAGCAGGTCTTCGTGTCCAGTATCACATGCATCTGAACCGAGAGGGGCAGATATAGCAGTTGGGAGATGTGGTTCGAGAAGCTTCCCAGGGACTTCCCTGGTGGTTCAGGGACTAAGACTCCAGACTCCTAGTGCAGGGGCCCCTGATTTGATCCTTGGTCAGAGAATCAGATCCCGCACATCAAAACTAAGATCTGGCGCGGCTAAATTTATCTTAGAAAGGAAAAAGCAGCAGCAGTCCCCCAGCTGAAAGCCACACCATGCGACCCTGCCACCAAACTCCTCTTCTGCTGGGGTTGAGAGGACCACATCTAGGACACAGCTCTCACCCTTAGGAACCCTTAAACGGCTATGATGTCTCCAAGGAAGCAGCAATGAATTAAAAATCCAGCCAGAGTGAAGCAGTGTGATCAGGCAGAAGGAACATAGGGTGGAGAGACCTGGGTTCTAGTCTCAATACAACCCCTGACAAGTAGAGTGACCCTGGCCAGTGGCCACCCCCACACCAGGTGGTTCTATTACCTGTAAATATTAGAGAACTTCGAGGATGTGACTGGACAGTCTCCAAGACCTAGCCCTGGATTCGCTGAGCCCCAGAGAGGCAGTCACAGGAACAAAGCGCTGGCTGGCCAGAGTCCCCTTCCTGCCCCCTCCCCGGCCTCCAGTTGCACAGCCAGCCCCCAAAGCCCACACACCACATGTAGGGCCAGCCCCGGGAGGATTAACAGTGATGCTATAAATGGCAGGTGTTCGGTCAGAGGCAGCTGGGAGCTGCAAACCGGGGACCAGCATCACTGCTAACAAGCTGCTGCCATTCCCGGGGCTTGGCTTGCAATCTGCCTCCCCAGGAGATCTGGCCTTTGCCTTGGCCATGCCCTTGCACTGAGAACTGAGACACCCGCCTATGCTGTGACCGAGAGCTGTATTTCCCAAGCTAAACTGCAAGCTCATGGAGTCGGGGGGAGATATCCGTGCCCAATACAGTATCCTGTGCCCCTCCAGAGGGCCTGGGCCACACAGCAAATATCATACACGCATTTATGGGGAGATGAAGGCACTTAAGAGTCTATCTGGGGAATTCCCTGGTGGTCCAGTGGCTAAGACTCTGTGTTTCCAATACAGAGCACCCAGATTCAATCCCTAGTCAGGGAACTAGATCCCACATGCCACAACCAAAAGTTCACAGGGGACAACCAAAGATCCCAATGCAGACTAACAAATAAATAAATAATAAAAATTTTATAATAAATAACAATAAACTAAAAAAAAGAGTTACCTGACCTGAAACCTTGTTCTGCAACTACAGTGATCCAATCCTGGCCGAGTTAATTATCCTTTCTGGGCCTCAGTTTCCTCATCCAGTTTTCGTGATTCTTTTCTGACCCCAAGGATATTCAAATGAAAACCGTATTAGGTACAGACCCACAAAAGGCTGCATGTTCCTCAGAGAAGTAAGAAATCCCAGAGGTTCTAGGGAACTATGGACTCTAGATTAAACTCCCTTGGGCAAGGTGATCTTGCAGAGTCCAAAGGCCTGGTAAGCAATGGGAGCTTGAGATGGGGACAGAACCACCAGGGGGAACCAGGGGTCCTCTGTACCCGCCATGTTTATCCTCAGCCCCAAGGAGAGGGAGAGTCTGCAGCCAGCCGTCTCCTGAAGACACCAGAGAAGGGACTATGGAAATGATAGACACTGCAGGCAGGCAAGGGGGCTGCTGGACCAAGAGCCTGGGAAAGGAAGCAGGAAGACCTCAGGGATGCTCAGCTGGTGTGCTCAGGGACCCCGAAGGGGACAAAGGGTCCAGTGCTCACCCTCCAGAGAAGATGGAAAAGGACTCAATGCAGGCTTGACAGCCATTCATTGGGGTGGGGGGTGGGGTTCAGACCCAGGCCCCAAGCAGGTCTACCTCCCAGGTGTGGTGGGGAGGGGCCCAGGGACACCACAGTGGGCTTGGGCGTGAACTTCCCAGAGCCTTTCCTGTCAAAGCAGAGGGCAAAGCAGAGGACAGCCTGGGAACCACTACTATGGGACTAGCTGGACCTGACTTCATCTACTTATTTTCAAGACAGGTTTGGAAAATGCTGGGAGATTGTTTTCTGAGCTCTTTTTACCCATCTCTAAGTCAATGAGCATACACCCCAAATTCCCCATCAGGGGAGAACATGAGTCCTTGTCCTTTAGGTGGAGTGATCTCAACTCCACTAATGAGGGAAAATCTTCCCTGGCTCTCTCTCTCTTTTTTTTTAAAAATATTTATTTGCTTAATTTGGCTGTGCCAGGTCTTAGTTATGGCATGTGGGATCTATTTCCCTGACCAGGACTCAAACCTGGGCCCCCCTGTATTGGGAGCTCGCAGTCTTAGCCACTGGATCACCAGGGAAGTCCCTTCCCTACTTCTTAAAGAAGTTAAAACATCCCTTTGACCTGTTCTAGCCAATATGGCCAGAGAAGGCAATGGCACCCTACTCCAGTACTCTTGCCTGGAAAATCCCATGGACGGAGGAGCCTGGAAGGCTGCAGTCCATGGGGTCGCTGAAACGACTGAGCAACTTCACTTTCACTTTTCACTTTGATGCATTGGAGAAGGAAATGGCAACCCACTCCAGTGTTCTTGCCTTGAGAATCCCAGGGACGGGGGAGCCTGGTGGGCTGCCATCTACGGGGTTGCACAGAGTCGGACATGACTGAAGTGACTCAGTAGCAGCAGCCAATATGGCAGCCACTAGCCACATGCAGCTATTCAAATGTAACTTAATTAAAATGAAACGAAACTGAAAACTCATTCCCTCCACCACACCAGTCACATTCTAAGTGCTCAGGAGTTGCACGTGGCTAGTGGCTACTGTACTGATCAGCCCAGACGGCAGAATTCTGTCTCTGCAAAACGTTCCATTGGTCAGCACGGCCTTAGCTACTCTGCTCTGGTCGGCCCTTATTTCACAGACACATTATTTCTCATCCAAAGAACCCTCCACTGAGACCAGCCTCATTTCACAGAGGCGGAAACTGGGGTCAAGGCTCTCCCAGTGATGGGGGCGGGGGCGGGGGGGGGGGACCGCCCCTAGATCTGACTCCCACACCGGTGTGCTTTTTTTTTTTTTTGGATGTGGACCCTTCTTTTTAAGTCTCCTTTGAATTTATTACACTATCGTCTCTGTTGTTTTATGTTCCAGCTTTTTGGCCAGGAGACACATGGGATCTTAGCTCCCCAACCACACCTTGTGCGCTGGAAGGTGACATCTTAACCACTGGACCACCAGGGACGACCCTGTGTTTTTTCCATGTTGCCACTGTGCGTGGTAAGTGTCCTTACCTGTCCTCTCTGTGCGTGCTCTGGTCAGAGGTGATTGTTGTTTTGCATCTGGCTATTTTTAACCTATATAAATGCATTATCTCTCACTCTGCTTCTCACTTTACTCCCTTCAGCACTATGTTCTAAAGTGCTTTCCCTGTGGCTATTGCCTACATCCTGCTGTTTTTTCCCAGGAGAAAAACATACTATTGGGTATGGGGAAGGAAGAAGAAAATGAAAAATTTTAAAACCAGTAAGTGGCTGAACATACCTGCCCACAGTTTGAAAGTCAGTCCTTGAGCCTCCACCCTCCTCTCCGTGCGCCCCTCCAGCACCACAACCAGCCCCGTGCGGCTCCCCCCACGCATCTGGGGACCAGCAGAGCCCGGGAAAACACACATGCAGGCACACACACACACCCAGCTTCTCCCTTTTCCTCCATCCTCCTCCCCTCAAATCCAAAATGTGACTAAAGAGGTTGGCCTTCAGCTGGTTTCAAAGGGATAAGAGAGGGAGGCAGTCTCATACTTTTATATTTAGAAGTGCTCTGCAAACCACTTCCCGGAGCAGACAAGAGTGGGGAATGTGAGGAAATCGCTCTGCTATGTGTGATGTGGAAAGCACGAGCCGCGCAGGGCCTGCGGCAACGGGCTGCACTTGCCACACAGCCGCTGATGCACGGCGATGCCAAACACATGTGCCGGAGACCAAGGCGGCCCGACACCGTCCTCCAAGTGCCCTTCCCCCAGCCTTCCTTTCCTTCCTCTCCACCTGTCTGACCANTGTGTGATGTGGAAAGCACGAGCCGCGCAGGGCCTGCGGCAACGGGCTGCACTTGCCACACAGCCGCTGATGCACGGCGATGCCAAACACATGTGCCGGAGACCAAGGCGGCCCGACACCGTCCTCCAAGTGCCCTTCCCCCAGCCTTCCTTTCCTTCCTCTCCACCTGTCTGACCAACAGCTGCTTCTGGAAACCCACCCAGGAAAAGAGATGCTCCAGGCTTTAAGCCTCAACCTGAAACACAAAGACAGGGAACCCAGAATAAAAGAGGTGGCTTGCGAGAGCCACTGGCTTCAAGAGGTAACGGTGCAGACTTCCCTGGTGGTCCAGTGGTTAAAAACATCCGCCTGCCAATGCAGAAGACATGGGTTCGATCTCTGGTCTGGAAAGATCCCACATGACAAGGAGCAATTAACCCCGCGCGCCACAACTATTGTGCTCTAGAGTCCGAGAACCGCAACTACTGAGGCCCGTGTGTCTTGAGCCTGTGCTCCACCATGAGAGAAGGTACCACAATGAGAGGTCCTTGCACTGCAGCTAGAAAGCAGCCCCTGCTCGCCACAGCGAGAAAAATCCCTTCAGGAGCAACAGAGGTCCAGGGCAGCCAGATATAAAAATAAGCTAAAAAAAATTTTAAGTTCAGGAAAATTTTTAAAAAGAGATGAGGGTGCAGGCCTCTAGGCTGCTACAGAGGGTGTAGGGGTGGGATTTCACAGAGGCCCCTGCTGCCTTCTGCAGACAGATTTGCTGCGGCCATCCAAAGCTCTTCCTTCAACCCCTCAGCTACCACATGTGGCCGGGGAAATGTCGGCGGGGAAAGCTACCTTTTGGCAAGGATCCACTACTGCAGCTGGGGCCACAGCTCCAGCATCACTCAACTGAGTCTTGCCCAGCTGGGGCAGGGTGGAGATCAAGGGACAGAGCAGGAGGGGGAAGGCAGGTCAGCTACCTAATTAGAATCAAAGCATCAGACACTTCCTTGACTCCTTATAAGCTTCACTTCATGGCTTAAAATCTAAACTCTCTAATAAGGTAAAACCCAATTTTATCCTTTTCTTTCTTAACTGCATCACTGATGATTTGTTCTTCTTTTTTATGACAATAACCAAAAAAATGTCGTTTTTGAAAAATCAGCTGTTTCAGAAAAGCATTCTGGCTAAAGATGGTAGAAGATTTTTTTTTTTTAAGAAGATGTATTTTAATCTCCAAATCAGTAACAACAGATGAGGAAAATAGAATCTGAAGAATAAGGGACAGAAACCATTCCTTGCAAGTTATTTTTAAAAGCACCAAAAACTTGCAACTCATTACCAGATGCTTAAAGCCTGGGGATAACTGACTTTTGGGGGCAGGGATGTTATAAAACATAAAGTACACACAATAGCTAGAAGAAGAAAAAAAAAGGCCCTAAGAGTGGCTGATGCAATAACTGGATAGCCAAAAAAATGACAAAGACCTAAAGTTTATTTTATGCCTACTCTGTCGATCTTTAAGTCAGGGTCTGGAAGGCACCAAGATCTGGCTTCACTTAAGTCTGGAACTGGCTGGCCCTCCATCCCAGGGGGTGCCTCTCCCAGGCCTCTACAGTCACGCAGAGAGAGAGGGAGAGAAGCAGACACTGATGGAGAAAAGCGGAAGACAGGAAGAAGAGACAAAGGGGGGCTGGAGGGAGACAGAGCTGGGG
>SJYA01002804.1:698264-715857 GCA_006410615.1 Neotragus moschatus
GGGGTGCCTCTCCCAGGCCTCTACAGTCACGCAGAGAGAGAGGGAGAGAAGCAGACACTGATGGAGAAAAGCGGAAGACAGGAAGAAGAGACAAAGGGGGGCTGGAGGGAGACAGAGCTGGGGGGGGAAGGGAGAGGTGGTAGAGGGGAAGAGAGTGGGGAGGGAGGGCAGCGGGGGTCGGGGGAGAGACCCAGATCAACAGGCAGAGACATGGACAGAGACAAATGGAGAACAGAGACAGAGGAGCACAGTCCTAGAGAGACCCAGAGAGAGGCAAGAAAGAGAGAGGCACGGAGCATGTACGCATGCACACACAGGTAAGCGCACAAAGGATTCTCCATGCCTGCAGAGCAGCCTCCAGCCCCACCGACCCCAGCCTCCTCTGGCCAAGGGAAACTCCTCACAGGGCATCTCCAGTAGGGACGTCTTCCCCAGCCCCTCCTGCCAGCCAACCCAGAAGCCATGGGGACTCCACACTCAGAGTCTCTGGCGACAGGTCACAGGGCTGCCCAGTATAACACTAGACACGGAAGGTTACAGCTAACCTGTACTTGGGAGGGGTGGGGGAGTGGGGCTCTAGATACTCCCGATCCAGACCACTTAAAATGGAGAGCCTCAAATTAGAGGCTCCTGGTAAATAATTCACCAGGAAAAGTACAGTACCTTCCCTGGGCTCTTCCATTATTCATCAAGATAAATGTACCATACTGTTACACTTCCTGACATCTAAAAATGGTCCGAGCCATTAGGCCAAGAGCAAGAAGACAGTGGGGCACTTCCCACCCGACTTTTCCAGAACTCCTGACCCAGCAGTCCTGTTCCTCTTGGAACTCAGCTGGCTGCTCCTCATGCAAGGGCAAAGAAGTCAACTTCCAGAAATGGCCAGTCCAGGCTCAGACCATGAGACCTCTAGAGCAGCACCTACCGTGGTCCTCAAGAGCCCAGGAAAGTCCTGAGTAAGACTCCCCTGTTCACCAGACCCAAAGATGTGGGCCCTCTCAAAGGGAAGAGGCAACCGCTCTTAGTACAATACCTGGCTAAGGGCAATTCTGCTCCCAGGAGGTTCAAGAAGTCTGACTTGGATGCCAAATGAGTGAGCCTACAGAAGTCCTGCATCTGACTTGCACAGGCAGCTCTGAGCAAGTCACTCTGTTCTTCCGGCCTCAGTTTCCCAATCTGTAAAGCCAGCTGCACCTTATCCTGCAGGGACGAAATGCCCTCTGGGAAGTCTGAAGAGCTGCATGTAAGACCCCTGGCCCACCGGGTACGGGCAGGATGGAGATGCAACAAGAGCTTAGAGTCTGGAGTCAGACTGTCTGACTTCAGTTCTCCACCCCCACTTACCGAGTGTATGACCTTGGGCAAGCTGTTTATCCTCTCCGTGTCTCTATTTCTGCAGCTATAAAATGGTGCTAATAACAGTATCTACCTCCTAGGCTTGCGAAAAGTAAATTCATATGTTAACCAATGTAGCGTGTTTGGAACAGTGCCTGGCACATATTAACTTAAGTATCATGTGAGTTTGGGCTCTTAGCCACTATTGCTTGCGATTATTATGCTCAAGATCTTTGAGGGACTGCGTTCCATGACAACCATCTCTTACCCAGGGTAGGCCTTGGTTGGCATCTCTCTCATGCAGACCATGTGGAGCTGCTAAGTGCTACCCACTCAGTCTCTGCCATCTGGGTAAGAGGTTTCTGAACAGACCCTGAGGTCTGAAGCTTCGTCCCATAGCTGCCCAACGGAGCTGGTCCCTTGAGCGGGGCTCCACGGGGCGGGCAGCAGTCGACTGCTGGGACCACTCTATGGCCGGCTGCCCCAGGAACCTCCAGGCAGCGCTCAGATTAGCAGCTGCTCATCATTTCAGTCACTTCCCACCTTCACAGGAAGGACAGTCAGAACAAGTCTGTCTCAGTGAAAACGGATCCAGACCGTGCTGGAATGAGGCAGGCCTCTGGCCTCAAGGGACTCTACTGTAGTTAGGTGAGGATAGCACAGTGAATGTTTAGACGCCAACGAATGCCTGGAGGTAAACTCTTAGGGTTCAGCTTTCTGATCCCATTAGGCCCCAGTGAGGGGGGACTGGAAAATTCTTTGCTTTATGAAGGAAAATATCTGACTCCATAAAATAGAGGTTGTAAACAACTCTCAATGGCAAACGACCAATTAGGGAAAACGGTTTCTAGCAATGGACAGAAGAGGGGTTGCTGGCCTTGATGTGCAGTTACAAATCAATTGCAACCACCACTAAAATTCTAATAGTGACGTGGTCAAAATAGCATGTTTTCTCAAAACAGATATAAATGATTAATAAATATAAGACATTCCAATGCACCAGTAACCTAATAAATGCAAATTAGAAACATAAATGCAAATAAATGCTAATCATACTGCTAGTAAAGCAATGCTCAAAATTCTCCAAGCCACGCTTCAGCAATACATGAACCGTGAACTTCCAGATGTTCAAGCTGGTTTTAGAAAAGGCAGAGAACCAGAGATCAAATTGCCAACATCCGCTGGATCATCGAAAAAGCAAGAGACTTCCAGAAAAACATCTATTTCTGCTTTATTGACTATGCCAAAGCCTTTGACTGTGTGATCATAATGAACTGTGGAAAATTCTGAAAGAGACAGGAATACCAGACCACCTGACCTGCTTCTTGAGAAATCTACATGCAGGTCAGGAAGCAACAGTTAGAACTGGACATGGAACAACACACTGGTTCCAAATAGGAAAAGGAGTATGTCAAGGCTGTGTACTGTCACCCTGCTTATTTAACTTCTATGCAGAGTACATCATGAGAAACGCTGGGCTGGAAGAAGCACAAGCTGCAATCAAGATTGTCGGGAGAAATATCAATAACCTCAGATATGCAGATGACACCNAGGCTGTATATTGTCACCCTGCTTATTTAACTTCTATGCAGAGTACATCATGAGAAACGCTGGGCTGGAAGAAGCACAAGCTGCAATCAAGATTGTCGGGAGAAATATCAATAACCTCAGATATGCAGATGACACCACCCTTATGGCAGAAAGTGAAGAGGAACTAAAAATCCTCTTGATGAAAGTGAAAAAGGAGAGTGAAATAGTTGACTTAAAGCTCAACATCCAGAAAACTAAGAGCATGGCATCCAGTCCCATCACTTCATGGGAAATAGATGTGGAACCAGTGTCAGACTTTATTTTTCTGGGCTCCAAAATCACGGCAGATGGTGATTGCAGCCATGAAATTAAAAGACGCTTACTTCTTGGAAGGAAAGTTATGACCAATCTAGATAGCATATTCAAAAGCAGAGACATTACTTTGCCAACAAAGGTCCGTCTAGTCAAGGCTATGGTTTTTCCAGTAGTCATGTATGGATGTGAGAGTTGGACTGTGAAGAAAGTTGAGCACCAAAGAATTGATGCTCTTGAACTGTGGTGTTGGAGGAGACTCTTGAGAGTCCCTTGGACTGCAAGGAGATCCAACCAGTCCATTCTAAAGGAGATCAGTCCCGGGTGTTCTTTGGAAGGATTGATGCTAAAGCTGAAACTCCAATACTTTAGCCACCTCATTCGAAGAGTTGACTCATTGGAAAAGACTGATGCTGGGAGGGATTGGGGGCAGGAGGAGAAGGGGACAACAGAGGATGAGATGGCTGGATGGCATCACCGACTCGATGGAGGTGAGTTCGAGTGAACTCCAGGAGTTGGTGATGGACAAGGAGGCCTGGTCTGCTGCAATTCATGGGGTCACAAAGAGTTGCACATGACTGAGCGACTGAACTGAACTGAAGGGTTAAAAACCACATGGCCGCAACACATAGTGGGTGATGTGTGTGTTAGTCAGTCGTGTCTGAGTTTTGGGGATCTCATGGACTATAGCCTGCCAGGTTCCTCTGTCCATGAAATTCTCCAGGCAAGAATGTTGGAGTGGGTTGCCATTCCCTTCTCCAGGGGATCTTCCAGACCCAGGGATTGAACCTGAGTCTCTTGCATTACAGGCAGATTCTTTACTGTCTGAGTCACCAGGGAAATCCCTTAATACATCAGATGAGTTTAAAATCTATGAATTCATGATGTTAAAAAAAAAAAAAAAAGAGCCCAAGGGGAGAGATAAACTGGGAAATTGAGACTGACATATACACACTACTGCAGCTAAGTCACTTCAGTCGTGTCCGACTCTGTGCAACCCCATAGACGGCAGCCCACTAGGCTCCCCCGTCCCTGGGATTCTCCAGGCAAGAACACTGGAGTGGGTTGCCATTTCCTTCTCCAATGCATCGAAGTGAAAAGTGAAAGACATATACACACTACTATATATAAAATAGACAATTAATAAGAACTTCCTGTATAGCCCAGGGAAATCTACTCAATACTCTGTAATGACCTATATGGGAAAAGAATCTTAAAAAGAGGGGACATATGTATAACTGACTCACTTCGCTGTACTTCTGAAACTAACACAACGCTGTAAATCAACTATACTCCAATAAAAAGGTTTTAAAAACCCCAGTAATGCCAAATCGTAAAATAAAAAAAAAATTTTCTAAAGAGCCCAAAATGACACCTTTGAAGGATGCTAGAAAATCAACTTGTTATTTTAAAAACTGGTCAAGAAGCATTTACTTTCCCTTTCTTGAACAGCAACAGCTCTCGGTAACCAAACAGTTAATGAGGGGCAACTGATCTTCAAAAGTCTCCAACTGATAAACAGAATATCACCATTTTACAGCCCCCTCAATGAAATAATGGATCTAGCAATGATTACTAATAGCTGCTAATTCCAGAGAGACAACCAAATGTTATGTGCCTACTGAGGAAAGGAGTACCTGAAAAAAAAAAAAAAAATCAAATCTAAATCTGACGAAGCCTCCAGGTGTACATTTCACTATTAAGAAGAAACTCTAAAAGGAATCTGGAAAACAAGGGCTGAAACAGTGAACTCTGAATCCACATTCTTCTGTTGCCCCCACAAATGGTTATTAAGACCTAAAGCTGTTAACATTTCATAAGCTTCAACTGCTTTCCCCACTAGACTGTCAGCCCCCTGAGGTCAGGAACTAATCGTCCACTCTCCCACCACCTCCACTGTGATTGCCTTGCCCACTGGAGATGCTCAGGAAACACCCGCTGATCCGAGGAGGGTTCACTAGCCCCTGCGTAAGGTGGAACCGGCAGAGTGGAGGTCAAAGCCCAACCTGGGATCCCGGTCGGCAATTACATTAATTACCATTATTAATTCAACAAACACTTATTTAGCACCTATCATGTGCCAAGTACTCTGCAAAACACTGGGGACAGAGAGAGAAAAACACAATTACTGCCTTTAAATCTCTCTGCTGAGTGGGGGAGTCAGACAAGTAAACGTATAATTACAATAATAGCGAGGGCTCACTGACCACTTGCGACGTGCCAGGCACTGTTCCAAGAGCTTTAACCAGTGTTAATGCTTACGACCACCCAGTGAGGCAGGTACTACGGTCCCCATTCTGCAGATAAGGCAACCAAGGCACAGAAAGGTAAAGCCACTTGCTCAAGGTCACACAGCACGTCGATGACAAACACAAGATTCAAATGTCTCGTTGCCTGGCTCAAAGGAAAAACCTATCCTAACCACTAGGCTTAGCCATGTTATCACACAGTGTGATGGGCGGGTGCACAAGGCAAGCTTTTAACTCAGAGTGAGGGTAAAAGGGGGATGCAGAGGAGCATCTTGGAAGAAGGTGCCTCAAAACAAGATTTTAAGGAATTTCCCTGGTGGTCCAGTGGTTAAGACTCTGAGCTTCCACCCCAGGGGCTGAAGGTTCAGTCCCTGGTCAGGGAAGCAAGATCCCACAGGGCTCTGCACAATAACAACAAGGTTTTAAGAAGGAAGGGGGCCTTGGCAAACAGAAAAAGACAGAGGCACAAAGACAAAGCATGAACTTGAGGCAACCGAGGATGCTCAGAGTTTAAGGGCTGATGGGGTCAGAGGGGCATAGCTAAAGGCCACCAGGACACTGGTTTGTGAGGGGTGGAGCAGACAAAGGAGATGAAATACAAATTTACCTGGCTCAGCCTGTCCCCAGACAGAAAAAAACAAACAAAAAAAAATCACCAACACAGTAAGTCCCTCCCTGTTTCCGAGGAGGTGGTTGTTAGGGTAGAAAAGGGACTAAAGAAGCTCTTTGTCACAGAGAGAGCAGCAGGCACGGTCACAGGAGGCATTACGGGATAATGCCATACCTGTTCTGTTAGCTTCCCAGGACTGCTATAACAAATTACCACAGCTGGGTGGCTTAAAAACAATGGAACCTTATTCTCCCTCAGTTCTGGAGGCCAGAAGTGCGAAATCAAGGCGTTGGCAAGCTTGGTTCCTTCTGGAGGTTCTCGGAAGAGTCTGTTCCATGCCTCTCTCCCAGCTTCTGGTGGGTGCAGGCAATCCTTGGAATTGCTTGGCTTAGCGATCTCTCTCCGCTCACTCAGTCGTGTCTAACTCTTTGCGAGCCCACGGACTCTATCTCGCCAGGCACCTCTGTCCGTGGGATTTTTCAAGCAAGAATAGTGGAGTGTGTTGTCATTTCCTCCTCCCAGTGATCTTCCCAACCCAGGGATCGAACCTATGTCTCTGGCATGGCAGGCAGATTCTTAACCCGCTGAGCCATCAGGGAAGCGTGGGCGTGGAGCCGCACCACTCCACTTCCTGCCTCCNAAAACAATGGAACCTTATTCTCCCTCAGTTCTGGAGGCCAGAAGTGCGAAATCAAGGCGTTGGCAAGCTTGGTTCCTTCTGGAGGTTCTAGGAAGAGTCTGTTCCATGCCTCTCTCCCAGCTTCTGGTGGGTGCAGGCAATCCTTGGAATTGCTTGGCTTAGCGATCTCTCTCCGCTTACTCAGTCGTGTCTAACTCTTTGCGACCCCATGGACTCTATCTCGCCAGGCACCTCTGTCCATGGGATTTTTCAAGCAAGAATAGTGGAGTGAGTTGTCATTTCCTCCTCCCAGGGATCTTCCCAACCCAGGGATCGAACCTATGTCTCTGGCATGGCAGTCAGATTCTTAACCCGCTGAGCCATCAGGGAAGCGTGGGCGTGGAGCCGCACCACTCCACTTCCTGCCTCCACCATTAGGTAGCCATCTGCCCTCTGTGCATGTCTGCATCACTTCCCGTCTTGCAAGAATGTCACCAGTCACGTAGGATCAGCGCCCACCTGAGTGACATCTCTTAAGCACATCTGCAAAGACCCTATTTCCAAATAAGGCCACGATCACAGGGGCCAGGGGTTAGGACTTGAACATATCCTTTGAGGAGACACCATTCAATCCACAACACCTGCTATTCTGCAAACTGCTTTTTTTGCTCTACAATTAACCACAGGTATCTTTCCATGTCTGTTCACACGGTTCTAGTCCATTCATTTCAACCATGTGTATTATTATTCAACCAGTGACCCATAATCTGTTTGTCTAACACCCCAATCTAATCGTGGACATTCAGATAGTTATACATTTTTTGCCATTATAAACAATGCCCCCACTGAACCTCCCTGCACAGGAACCTGTGCAGCTTGGGAACGAGAATGTTTCTAGAAACAGAACTGCCCCTGGACCACAGAGAACACAATTTCATGTTTTTGATAAATGACAAACTGCTCTTTAAAAAGGTTGTGCCCATCTACACTTCCTTACCAACACTGATACTTTATTCTTTGCCAATTTGAGAGTACTAAAAGAATACCTTGCTTTATTTTGCAAGTCACTTAAGACATTTAATCTGTCGTTAGCAACATAAAACAATCTTGTTTACTGGTTAGCCGAATTTTCTACTGTGCTTCCTTCTCTGCCGTTTGCCTTATTTTTATTTCTATCTTTTTCTTATTAACTTGTAATCAGTAAAATCATTAATATGAGGCCTTTTCTGCATTACCTGTCACACTTTCCCCCTGTGAATGGTCATTAAGTTATTGAGTATCTGCTAAGTGCCAGACATTGCTCCAAGTGTTAGAGAATACAGCAGTGGACAGAGCAGTGAAGGTTCTTGTTCTTTAACTTTTCAGAAGGAGATGTGTTTGTGCATGATTTGGGCTGGAAAACAGATAGCAAGTGAATTTTCTTGGGTGCAGAGGCTGCCTTGGAATTCATTTAAATACTGCCCTGTTTTAATTCATTTGAGAGCCTTTGGGGAAAACCCACTCTGTTCTCCAGGTGTCCTGGGAGCATCCCTGAAGCAGCAGTGTGGTTACTGAAGGTAGAAGCAGTAAGAGCTGACAACTGTGCCTTTCCCTCAGAAGGAAGAGCCACATTCCAGGCACCCACAGCCCCGGGTGACCAGGGGCTTCAACAGTTAAACCCGGGTGAGTTCAGAGAGCAAAGAGAGTTTTGAGGAGGAATAATCCTTCCCCATTTCAGTGGAGGGGATACCACCGCAGCCTCATCCCACCGTCTCTCACAGGTCCCGGGGAGGGGTGATGTCTCAGCATGTTTGGCTGAGATCCTCTCTCTCCCATCCCCTTAGGGTGGGGCGTGGGGAATAGATGCCCCCACAGACAGGACACATTTTATACACGTAGCTTATACACACACACACACCCTAATTCAGGGATGAACCAGACAATCCTCTTCAGATTAAAACCTTGTTCCTCAAGCTCACTTTTATCTGTAATAAAGGTGATGCATGGACTTCCTTCTCTCCAGTTCCTGTCTGTCTTTCCTTCCTCCCTGCATCCACGGGTTTCCAATTCAGAGAAGGGTGATATTTACTGACTCCTTCAACATACAGTTTCCATTCTATTGGTTTAGGCCTGTTTATTTTTTCTTCTTGAAAAAGCCTCACAGCTTGTAGGATCTTAGATCCCCCACCAAGGATCAAACCCGTGCCCCCTGCAGCAAAAGCACAGAGTCCTAACCACTGGACCGCCAGGGAAGTCCCTACGCCTGAGTCTCTTAGGGGTTTTCTTGCCACTGATTTTGTGAATGGGGTAAATGTTTCCATCGTATTTTGTAAAAGATTACTCGCTGATAAGCAGTGAAACTTCTGAGTTTTGTGTAGCTTTGCCAAATGACTCAATTCTCTTACTATTCTAATGGCTTTCAGTTGATAATTGGGTTTCACATATAAGAAACTGGCAACATCAGCAAAAGACATTAACTTTATTTTGACTTCTGTTTTATTTGTTTATGGCTACGTCGGGCCTTCCTTACTGCACAGGGGCTCCTCTAGTTATGGCGAGCAGGGGCTACACCCTAGTTGGGGGTACATGGGCCTCTCACTGTGGTGGCTTCTCTTACTGCAAGGGCATGGGCTCTAAGACATACAGGCTCACTAGTTGCCGCGCACAAGCTCAGTAGTTACCCTGGCATGTGGAATCTTCCCTGAGCAGGGATCGAACCTGTGTCTCCTGCATTGGCAGGTGGATTCTTAACCACTGGACCACCAGAGACGTCCAACCTTTGTTTTCTTACAGTATTATTTCAGCTACAGTTTCCAGAGTAAAGTTAAATGGTAGAGACTTTACTATTTTAACTCAGTGACTTTAAAAGAGAACAGGATTACAATTTCATTTTTAAACATGCTATCTGTGGCTTGAAATTTTAAAAAACAAGAACAGATGTTAATTTATATCTAATGTTATTTTTGCATCTAGCTCTCCATACAGCCAAAGATGGAAATAAGTGTGTGAGTCTTCTGACTTCTTATTTTGATGAATTACACGAGATTAAACCATCCATGAATTTGGGGAGTAAATCCTAATTGTTTATGACACATTATTTTAAAAAGAGTATCAGATTTAATTTGCCAGTATTTTTTTTAGACTTTTGCAGCAAGATTTCTAAGTAGTGCATTTTCCTCTTCCGTGCTGTTGGCCAGCATTTAGGAGCAAGGTCATAGCAACTTTGTGACATGCATGGAATGGCTCTCCATCTGTTCCTTGGCTCCATGACAGCCTACAAAGCACTATAAGGCTCTATTTTCCTCTGTGTTTTTTGAAATTTCCCCTCAAGGCTGTCTGATACAACAGCTTGGTGGAAGGTTTTTGTTTTCTATCTTTCGACTATTTCTTAAAATTCTTATTGGAATATAGTTGATTTACAATGTTGTTAGCTTCTGCTCTACAGCAAAGTGAATCACTTACACATATATCCACTCTTTTTTTAGATTCTTTTCCCATATAGGCCATTACAGAGTATGAGTTCCCTGTGCTATACACTAGGTCCTTATTAGTTATCTATTTAATAAATAGTAGTATCAGTTGTTTTTAATAGTTACTGTCTAGTCAATCATCCTAACGGCTCTAGAATACATTTCAATAACTTTTATTTTCCTAGCATCGATTTCTCAGCATAGCACTGAACATGGTAACCCTTGACAACTTAAAAAAAAATCTTTTCCATGGCAATTATTCCAACTGAAATCATTAGTACACGTTTTAGTGAGTCCTCCCCACTGAACAGAAAGCTCCATCTCATTACCTGCTCTAAGTCTCCAAAATCTACCAAGTACCTGGTATGTACTCAATAAATTGTGTGAGGCTAAGGATGAGGTTAAGGCTTCTTTTTCTTTTCTTGCTTTGCTTATTGACCTTTTCTTTCCTTTTCTTGACTGGATTTGCCTAAGTTTTGTTTCTTTGCTGTTTTCTAAAGCAATGGAACTTACCAATTCTATTTTTTTTTTTATTTCAAATTTATTCATTTCAAAGCTGTACTAAGAAGAAATAGCCTTAAGTTATTTCCTAGATAATAAATGAAATAAATTAAGCTACTGGCCTCAAGTTAGAATAAAATGAACTCTGCCCACATGTTAGGTTTGTCTCATGTAAAGAACACGAAACCTTCCCAACTCAATCTTGTCTTATCTCTGTTGGAGACATTTTTCACTGAAATTTATCACACTAACTAATATATTTGTCTTTGCTTCAATCTGGTTTATGTTTTAAGACTAGAATTCTTCCTTTGTTGTATGTATTGTTGTCTTATTTACCTCTTAGGATACGCTTTTTAATTCTACTTGTATCTCCTTTGTTTTGGGCTTCCCAGGTGACTCAGTGGTAAAGAATCCACCTGTCAATGCAGGAGACACAGGTTTGATCCCTGGATCAGGAAGATCCCCTGGAGAAGGAAATGGCAACCCACTCCGATACTCCGGCCTGGGAAATCCCACGGACAGAGGAGCCTGGTGGACTATAGTCCATGGGGTCACAAAGAGTCAGATGCAACTGAGTAGCACTTTTATCCTTTATTACTTTTCAAAACCTTGAATCTACTTACCTAATTATCACATTTTTTTTTCATCACTTTCATCTCACTGTCCATTTTCCTCTGATTCCGAGAGCATCTCAACTGCACGACACTGATTAGATTAACTATTGCTGATTCGGTTCCTTAAAGGGTATACTGGAAATTGCATTGTGCCATTGCTTTTTTTTTCCAGTGACCCGAGGGGTATTTTAAATTAGTTTTTTAATTACTGGAATATAACTGCCTTAAATGTTGTGTTAGTTTCTCCTGTACAACAGTGTGGCTCAGTTATAGGTATACATATATTCCCTCCCTCATGAGCCTCCCCGACCCCATCCCACCCAGAGGTCATCACAGAGCACTGAGCTGAGCTCCCTGTGCCATTTAGCAGCTTCCTCCTCGCCATGTATTTTACACATGGTTGTGTAAATGCTATTGCATGCTTTGTCTCCTCATACTCCTTCATTATCTCAGCCAGTCTTCTTTTTACTTCTTCACCCTTCTCGTTCAGCTTCCTTTTTATCTCAGTCTGGTGCGTCTCACTGGATGTTTCCATCTCAAGGTTCATAAAGTGCATGTCTTTTTGATATTTTTGAGGAGAAAAAAAAAAAAAAGATCCTGCCATCAAAAATTCACTTTTCCAGCAGTATTCCAAGGAAGGAATGGCAAGACCTTAATAACGAAGTCATGCACAATGAGATATAAGGGGAGGGAACAGATACAAGGGCAATTAAAGGGACGGTAATAACTGGAGAAACAGGACAAAAAACAAATCTAGACAGCTGGCAGTGCTCAATCCATCAATAAAGTATACGTCAATAAAGAGTAACGACATATGTCAACGTGCCTGACCCTGAAGCTTGCCTCCCAGGGATAAAGGCTACATCTCAGTGCCCCTACTAAACAAACTTTCCTTCATTAACCCCTTGTCATAGCTCCCCAGGGGATGCTAGTGGTAAAGAACCCGCCTGCTAATGCAGGAGACAGAAGAGAGATGGGTTCAATCCCTGAATCAGGAAGATCCCCTGGAGGAGGGCAAGGCAACCCACTCCAATGTTCTTGTTTTGAGAAACCCATGGACAGAGGAACCTGACGGGCTATGGTCCATGGGGTTGCAAAGAGCTGAACACGACTGAAGCGACTTAGCACGCATGGCTCTATGAGGTGGATATTACCACTTTCATCCTGCAGATTAGGAACACTGCTTCCAGGGCTCAAATTGTGGTTTGGGGGAATCCAAGAATAACTTGAACAACCACTGAGCATCTGGGAAAACAAAGGTCAGGAACTGGATCTATCCTACCAAGCTCAGCATTTTGTTTGGGAGAAACAAAAGCTGACAGAATGGAAAATAAAAAGTAGCACATCATTCAGAGCGCCATGGTGTAGAAGAGAGGACATCCCAGAGATCAGGGAAAAAGATCCTGGGGGGCGCTAGGCTACGATCCTCCCAAGTTACCTGGAACAACCCTGGCTTCTGAGGGCTGTCTGGGCATAATCATGAATAATGCCCCAGGTTGGATGATAAAGTCTTCAGTCACCCTAGCAATGCCTCACTTCTGAATCACATTTGCCAGTTTTCACATGTTAACCTGTGTGATTTTCCCCAGCCAGTGATTCAGAAGTTTGATGAGAGCTATAAACTTCCTCCCCAGAAAAATAACATACATACAGAATGGTGTACCCAACTTTGATATAGTTCTAATCCTTTGACAGAGCAGCTCCACTTCTGGGAATTTATCCTTCAGGTACATAAACAAGGGCATAGATACAAGGATATTTATGGTGGCCTGGTTTACCAGAGCAAACCCTCAGAGACAGTCTACAGTCCATTAGGAGGGGAAAGGGGCGGGTGGGGTAAATGCAGACAGCACTTGCTTTAGGCCAGGCTTCCCCTGAAAATCTATAGGAGCCTTCCTGGCCCCGCTTGTGCCCCTAGCTAAGCCAGGTCCCAGAGGAGGAAGAGACACGAGCAAACTCGCAGGAGGCTAAATAATGAATTGTAAGTGTGTGTTGTCTTTGGCTGGGGCACTCTGGCCAGGCTCTGGGGGCTTCTGGGCAAACATTTTTCATATTTTAGCAGCTGGCCTCTGCCCAAGGCAGTCAGAAGTTAAGTAAGCTTTGAATGAGCAGCGCCCATCCTCTCCCTGGCCCCAAGAATTCTTAACGAGGCTCGAGGCTCGAAGGCAGCAGCCTCCAGCAAACCCATCGCCCGTTGCCTTAAATATCACTCACCCTTCACTACATTTAATGAATGCAAATGATTCAGCAACAAAACACTTAGCCTGGAGTGAAATCCACCTTTGTGTGGCTGGTTTCTCCAACTTAGAGCCCAGCTCAGGCAGGGCCGTACCAGGGCAGGCAGCCGGCCCCGCAGACCCCGGGGTGCCCAGGCTAGCCCAGGCAGACCCCTCCACATGCCAGGCCTGGGAGCAGGATCCAGGAAGTGTTCAGCAGAAGGGAAGACCCCCCCCTTCCCACCGCCTCCCCCGCCCCCCACTCCCCGCACCTCACCCACCATCCCAACCACCAGATGCAGACCCTCACAACTCCGCCTCTTTACGACTCTGGCTCCAGGGCAGAGGAAAGTGTGAGCGGAAAAACAAAAGGTATTTCTTTGATCTAACGAAAGGGGCTGGTCCCAGGCACCTCAAAGGCCTGTCCGGTCACCACACTTCCTGCATTCAAGGGCACTTCACCCCCACACAGGCGCCCACCCCCTTTTCACCTGATGCCAGGTACCAGAAGAACCTGAAAAGCTCCCTTGGACCAGTGCCGTCCTCCACGGACTTCATGGAAGCAACAAAAACAGAGACAGTGTAAATAACCCAATTTACACCCTGTTTTCAGAGTTCTCTTTTGGCAGCAAAAACTGAAAGCAATTTGTCCGGAGCCTAAGAGCAACGTTTAACTAATTTACTTCCAACCTGGGGCTCAGAGGGATTTGCTGCCCTGTCAGCCTGATCAACACCTCTCTCCATGGCTGAGGCAGTGGCCTGGCCCAGAACAGGCAGCTGTTAATTCAGCTGCCACAGCCATCACCCCCAAGGCCAGCAGCTGGCAGGAGCCCCATGGAGGTCCACACAAGTCCTCTTGAGGCTTCTCAAACTGGACAACTGGTTACACTCAGGACAATACCTGAAGGTATTGGTCTGGGTGACTCAGACGCAAAAAGGGCTTCAAAGCATCTGTTGACCTGGTTTGAAAAGAACCACTGCCTCCCCTGAAGAAAACTCACGTTGATTTTCAGAGTTTTATAAAAATGTTTGTTTTTTTAATCATCAAAAATGCCCTGAAAAAGAGCACTGGAATTGTCTTAACCTCAATGCCCTTTGGACTATTCAAGATACAGATGATGTGCCCAAACAGACTTCCCAGGTGGTGCAGTGGTTAAGAATCTGCCTGCCAATGCAGGGGACTGGATCCCTCGTCTGGGAAGATCCCACATGCTGTGGAGCAACTAAGCCCGTGCACCACAACTACTGAAGCCCACATGCCTAGCTCCCGTGCTGTGCAACGAGAAGCCCGCGTACCACAACTGGAGTAGCCCCCGCTTGCAGCAACTAAGACCCAGGATACCCGATAAACAAATAACATTTCCAAAAGAAGAAGAGCCCTCACTCCATGGAGAGGCTGGGTCCCTAGACCCTGGAACTTGAGTTCTCCTCTTCCAGGCAAGCCTTTAATCAGCCCCTTTCCCAACTGGGCACACCCACCGAGGGTTACATTTCTGGGCGACCACACAAAAAGAACACGTTCTGAAACCCCTATAAGGTGGAGTGCCTAAAACACATATCTATGCAGCAATCTATTTTTTAAAAAAAAAAGGAAAAAAACTTTGCTCTAGACATCCACTAACACATATAAAAGGGACCTATCTTGCTCTTTTCCTGTGCCATCCAAACCCCAACTCAACAGCCAATCCACCCCACCATCAGATGAACCAGAATCCAGCAAAGAAAGAACTCCCCAGCCTTCAGGCCACTTGTGTCCTGAGCGGGAATGGCACACACCCCCTCCCTCCATGCTTGGGTAGCCCAAAGCAGAATGATGAGCGCCAGCTGTCTCCACAAAGCTTCGATCAACGCAGTGCAGCTGTGCTGCTGGGCAGGGAAGCCCATGCTACCACCCCCTGTGGGTCCCTGGCCTGCCCTACTCAGGTCCCCGTCCTCCGTGCTAGTGGTTCAGTCTGACCCTGTGCATCCCTGTGGACCATGGCCCACCAGGCTCCTCTGTCCATGAGGATTCTCCAGGCCAGAACACTGGACTGGGGTTGCCGTGCCCTCCTCCAGGGGATCTTCCCCACCCAGAGACTGAACCCGGGTCTCCCATGTTGCAGGCAGATTCTTTACGATGTGAGCCACCAGGGAAGCCCTCACCACCCTCTGAGCACCTGGTATTTACTGGGTCCCCCCTCTCTGGTGCTCCTCCATGTCCTTGGCTTGTTCATTACCCTCTTCTCGTTCTTTATTAGTTTGCCTACCAGACAATCCATTCCTGGAGTGAGTCTCCACCCAGGAATAGCTCAGCATTTTCATGCCTTTTTTTTTTTTTTTTTTGACCACTCAACTTGTGGGATTTCCCTAACCAGGGATCGAACCCAGGCTCTAGCTGTGAGAGCGCAGAGTCTCAACCACTGGACAGCTAGGGAATTCCCAATTCAGCCTTTTTCAGTGGAGACTCTAAGGAAATTATCTGGTGGTCCAGGGGTTGGGACTCCGTACTTTCACTTCCCCGGGGCTGGGCAGGATCCCTGGTTTGGGAACTGGGATCTCTGTTTGCCATGTCATGCGGCTAAATAAGTAAATGGAGACTCAACTATCAGAGAGGTATTTTCTTTCCATGATAGACTGTCCTCTTAGGGATGGCTACCTCCTCTTCAGGATCTCTTTTGCTTTTTAAAGGATTTAGAAGTCCCCCAACCACTCTCTCCCACATTACCTAGCATGCAGCCTTCTGCCTTAAGCAGTCTTAGTTATTTATGAGCCAGGCTAAACAGAAAACAGTTCCTATTCAAAGTTACTAATAGACAGGAAGCAAAAGCAGGTCTATAACTAAATCACCCCTGTCCCATTCTAACTGCCTTTTACCAAGTATCTCCTATGGGACAAAGTCCCTCCCGTACACTGAACCTCAAAGATGTCACTGATTGTGAGATACACCATTATTTATGTTCCGCCAAAAGGGAACATTACATGATAATTATTTTACCACCCAATCTGAAAGAAGCAGAACTGGGGAGAAGGAGAGAGAGCATCTCAAAGTTCATGAAACTCAGTACTATCTCACTTAACTCTCACGAGAACACGAATGGGATCACTATTACCATCCCCATCTTCCAAAAGAAGAACCTGAGGGCTCAGACAGGTGACGTGAACTCTCTAAGGTCTCTCAGGGAGCAAGCTACAAAGCCAGAACTCAATGCCTAAACACATTTCTGAATTTCCCTGGGAGTCGGGGTGTGTGGTGGTCAGGGGGGAGACAGCCAGGCTTCAGACAGACCAACCTTGGTCAAGCTGCCCATCAAGAGCAAACAACACTTGCTTGGCTGACTCCTAAAATCAGGGTTTTTTTGCAATTGCATCTTCGCAGATCCTACTTCCAGAAACAACAAAAGGAAAACAGGTTTCCCTAGCTCCTTCCTCACAAAACTGGCTGGAAATGGAGGAGGGGGGCGGCGGGGGAGCCCTCAGCCAACTTGTTATACATAAAGCACATTTAATGAGGCTTTCAAGCTCTGGGAGTAGGAGAAGGAGAGGTTCATTGGAAATCTGATACTTTGGCAGCCAAGTGAGAGGAGCAAGGCCCTGCGCATCAGCCCTGGGGGATAAACACTATCCCCAGCCCCTTTGTCTGCCAGAAGGAGATACTTCCTGGGGGGCAGGAGGCAGCAATGCTTTTTATGGTGAAGCCCACCTAACAACCACCCTCCACCGGAGACCTGGTTGGGGCCTCTGGACAACCCACCTAACCATAAACCCTCTGTCCTCTCCCAAACCTGCTGGGGTCCCTCTTCCCACAAATACCTGTGACCGTCATAAACGCCCTTCAACAACCCCCGTTTACTGCCCAGCCTGCCTGCTGCTAAATGAGGGCATTTGTTTCAAATTTGCAAATACCCAGAGCGCTGGAAACCTAAGTCCACTCCTAAAATGAAATGTTCTGCATTCCTCCCAGCCCGAAGCCCCGCGCTTCAAAAGCTGCAAGAGGCCCTGGCTGTTTACTCACTGGTGGGGCTATTGGGAGAGGCATTTCCCTGCTCCCTGAGGAGGCGGCTTTGATCCCGGCTGGGTGGGAAGGGGACGGAGGGAGGTGCCATCTTAGCCTGGGCCAGGCCCAGGCTCTCCTGCCGCCTTACTAGGTCCGCCGCTGGCAGATTGGGGGGTGGGGTGGGG